>JAUMHE010000055.1:3743274-3756643 GCA_032359235.1 Enteromius mattozi
CGTCACTAAAATGAACTGAAACTCCGCGAAAACATGACACACAGACATGAGACACATATCTATAGAAAGCTTGAAGTATCTGCTTTTAAATGCAGTAAGTCATGTTGAAAACAAATATTCTTTGTTGAAGTAATGAGTAAGTAACCAACACTATACTGAGTTTCTCAATCTACGAGTACGGGACCCGCCACGACCTGGTCAACTCCTCGTGCACCTCCGGGAAGAAAGGCACTGGGGGAGAACGGGGCTGGGCCACGGTTCTGGCTCCCAGGTACCAGTCATCCAGCCGCGAGGGGTCGGACGAAGGTGCACGCGGCACCTCCAAACCGATTCCCTCAGTGGCGCGGGGGAGCATGGCCGACAGTTCGGCGTCCGCCGCGGACGGAGCAGACACCGCAGCGCGGCGCCCTCCCAACGCGGTTTCTGCCTCACCGTCTGACTCACCCTCTGACGCTGCAGAAGACATCTCAGCCTTTCGGGGCGCCCCGAAGATACACTCGGCCCTGTTACGGGGGGAGCGGTCTCCTTCGGGAGGACCACGGGACTACGCGGTGCATCAGAAGTCCGCGGGGCTGTTACACCGGACGGAACATTCTGAACGGTCACCTGGAGGTCCGCCAAGCGCCTCGGCGTGGGAGCCGTGAACTTGTTACGGTCCAACGACTTCCCACGGGAAGGACGCGAGTGGAGCCGTCTCACAAATGAGAGGCGAGTCCTCAACGTAGCCATGGTCATCCGCTCGCAATGAGCACATTGACCATCCACGAAACGTGAGGCAGCGAATGTGTCCGTCCAAAGAGGTAAAGAAACCTCCGCACCCAGAAACGCACGGTCGGATCCAGGGGAACGTTTCACCAACCGTAGAAAATTAGCTCTTTCTCCCGGATTGCCCAGGGAAGACCTTACGCGGCAACTCCGTGCACCTTTAAAAAGGCCACCAGCCCGCAGGATCCGTTTGACAGCTGCCCAGTGTACGCTGTCAGACGAGAGAGCAGTAGATCGCAGGAACTCTTTAAAGTTGACGCTCCGCTCAAACTTCTCCAAATCGCAAGTCGAGGGGGTCTCCAGCTCCGAACGGTAAGTCTCTGAAGCGAAAATCTGCATGTGCACTTCGCTCGTGCCCTCTTATACTCACAGAGTGATGAGGTGCACCTGAGCGCAATCAAGTGCACGCCAATATTCATTGGCCTTTTGTGTAAAGCTCAAAGACAATTGGTCTCTCTGGCGAGTTCCCATATGTAACATCGAAGTGATTCGACTGAAAGGGTAAACGTAATTATATGTTAACAAACATTTTAAAAGAAATTCAAAAGATAGATAAATTGGAGGCAGTTCAATACAATCCACCTCAGTCGACAGCAATTGTGGTTTTATGGTAATTACTACAAAAATTTATTTGTATTTAACCCTTAAAAAACTGGTGAGAGACATTTGAGGCTCATGTATACTTATTTGTTTGTGTTCTGCTCAGTCTCTCAAACAGGCGTGCACACAGAACACTTTTCAAAATGAGCATGGATGGACGTTTTCGGCTTGTTGTTCTAAAATGCTGAAATAACTCGAAGATCCACTGTGGAGATGAAGTTGAACATAGTCAAGAAGTATACTTCAGAATTAGCTTCAGATTTGCAGTGTTTTGCTGGAAAGTGGAGTAGACTGTATATTTTTTATGGGTTTTTTTTTTTATATTTGTTAAATATTTGCAGTATCAATAAAAAATCTAGTGTGGCTGCTGACTGTATCAAATAATACAGAAGTTTCGACTGAATAATTAATATAAGAGACAAAGTAAAAAAAAATTTGTGTTAATCAGCATTATGCAACAAATGCTGTCAGTTAAACTTGACTTAAATTGAACTTGCAATAAAGCTGATGTGTTGTTTGAGTTTTTTGAAGTGAAGGAACTCAAGAGAACACAGCGAGGCATTATTGCTGCCCCCCTCCCAAACCGCACCAACCTTGTCTGCCCTTGCTGTCCCAAAATACACAAAGCATAAACTCTCACACACAATCTCTGCGTGCCCCAAGTGACATACGGCACATTGTGTGATTTCAGAGTTTGCTCTCCGGTGCCTCTCAGCATTTATAGCCATTGGCAGTACTGACAGAAGAATAGCCTGAGCGAACGAGCTGCCAGATGAAGATGTTTTTTGTCCCTCTGGCTGCATGCCTGCGGGCTCAGGTTTCTTTTGTTGAGATCTACTGAGATGTCCCAGCGGCACCCTGGTTTGCCCCTTCTTCACACCCACTCATTCCTCAGAGCTGTTTTCTCCTAGAGACTCTCACCTTACCAGAGACTGAGCCAAGGCCACAATGTTCCCCCTGACTTTGTCTCATTGCATCCCTTAACCCTGTACATGTATATGCAGCACAGGTGGTGTTTGCATGTCATTACCATTTTCCTATTTAAGTCGGTGGCTTTGCTTTGTTTGTAGTCATCAGTGAGACACAGTCACTCAACCAGGGCTCATTGTGTGTTAGTCTGTTTATCCCTTCTAAAAAATATCCAATGTCACATTAACTAATTGGACAGCAGATTCTACTGACTGAGTTCCTTTTTTATCTTATTGAAACTTATTAGCTATACACACAGGCCATACATTTCTAATTCATAAATACTTACTGTTAAAAAGGTTTTTATGGGTATTTTTTTAGCGTATTTAATGAAATAGATATACTTTTTTGGTAATGTCCTGCTCTGTGAGATGCTATACTTCACATAAAACAATTTTAAACATAATTTTGCTTCATTTAAAAAAAAATATATATATTATGCATGTGGATTTGATGACATAAAATTAAACTATTATTAATTACGAAACTACATGAGTGCTTATGTCTTTAAAAAGTAATTTGTCACACCACAGGAGCATTTAAAATTAACAAGCAAAAAGCAGTTTGACATCCTTTTTTTCTACATTTTGATAAAGATTAATAAGTATTGAGTATTATTGCCCCTACATATTTTCTGACCAAATTTAATTTATAAATGTATAATTTATTTTTAAAAGTTTTTATTGTCCCATTTTGTTTTTATTTTTGTTTCTTGTCCCTTTTCCTTTATTGTTGTTTTAATATTTTTTGTTTTTGTTTTATTGTCCTAATGTCTTAATTAAATCTTTTTGGTGTTTTTATCTCATTTTTTAGTTTAAGCGATATGTGGCTAAGATGCGTGGCAAGAGCAGCACTTACAAGAAGAAACGTCAAGAGATCGCTGAGCTGAAGGTGGAGTATGGTGTTCTACAAAGGACTGAAGAGATCTTGAGAGAACGACATACAGCTGGACAACAGCAGCTGGTAAACTCACATTTACCCATCATTCTGTTGTTCTCTCTGTCCACAAGGTCTATCAACGTTCATATTTCATTCAAATGTTTTATTAAACTTTGTGTTTTTCTAGTTTTCTTTCATTTCAATGTATCTTAATTCCTCCTCCTTATACATTGAAATTCAAACTGCAAATCTGCCTCCTGTTTATTATACACCAATTCAAATTAAATTCAAATTCAAGAACTGAAATTGAAATAATGCCCTACTTAACACCAACCTTTGTTCTTCAAACATCACTGATTGTTGAGCTTGTGTCTATCAGCGTATCATTTGACCATCTTATACGCACTGGTACATAATCTACCTTCCCTGTACCCGTCCCTGTCTATTCAAATTGCATTAACGCTGAAGTTACAGCACCTTCCTGGAAATGACTTCACACCTCTGAACCCTCCCTGTCTCTGACTTGCTGATAGCCCATTTGACGCAGAAAGGCTGAGCTTGGGCTATTTATGATCCCGGCATTTGCTCCCTGTCTGCGTCCTATGCTGTTATTTTTTGAGTAGGGGAATTTTCCTCCTCCATTTTGCAGTTGGTTGCACGAGCCTGGGCCACCCCTCCTTTTGGCACCTGATCCCCTCGAACAGACTGGACATCAGTCAAACGCACTCGCTCCACATGTCATGTCATGTGCAAAGTGCATCTGTATCAAAAGCATTACAAATGCATCAGCTGATAAAATATGTCATAACGTCTTGTACCAAATAGATCAGAAGGATTAACATGATATAGGTAGAATTACATTCATTGATTATAGTGATAAAAAAAGTTATCAGTATTGGTAATTTACTAATCTGTGCACCTTCAATAGTGACGTACCAAATATTTACCACTCTAAATTGAAACTGACCACAAAGCCAAAATAAATCGAACTGTGAAAAGGTCGTACCACTACACTCATAATGTTTGCAAAGTTCTTCATTTTCCCTGACTAGTCCAAAATGTCTAAATGAAGCTAAGTTGAGTTGAGCCATACTGAAGTGTCAAAATGTGATTAGTCATGTAATCTCCCCAGAAATAATGCTCAGCACATTTTTGTCTTATTGTAAAACCCATAGCCGCTAGTTTTAGCTTGACAAGTTCCCTTCGTACACAGAGAATAAAGTGCTTTGCACTGCGATTTATGGCTTTGAATTCTGGCTGTCTGTACAGACACGACCCTTCAGAAAGTGTTTGACCGTTACACTGTCACTGCAGACACATCCCACGGAAGCTTGTTTTCACCATGAGATAAAGAATTCTAGGTTTATATCTTATCATTTAGACAATTTTTTAGATATAAACTAATGCTGTCAAACTATTAATCACATTCAAAATCAAAGTTTTTGTTTACATAATATATTTTGTGTGTATTTATTATGTATATATAAATACAAAGACATGCATGTATATATTTAAAAAATATATGTTTATATATTAAATATATTTATATATAATATAAAATATAAGAATAAATTTATATACATGTAAATATTTTTACTTATTTTATTTTTGTAATATATTTATTACATACTGTAATAAATATACACAGTACACATACATATATTATGTAAACAAATGCTATTTTATTATTTTGGATACGATTAATCATTTAATAGCACTAATATAAACGCAGAATTGCAGAAAAAAGGCAGAATGTGAGATAAAAAGCTATAATTGTTATTTATTTTTTATTCTGTAGTAGAACAGGCTTCTGTAACATCCAACATTTATGTTATAGATAAAACTACAATCACAGTTATTTCATATTTTAGAATATCAGATATCAATCATTAATTTCTAATGCAATAATCAGAATAAGCATTAGCAAATAATGTAAGACGCTAGTTTTTATCCATCTAGATGTGATTGTATTGCTATTGGCTGGCTATGATATTTTTGGTTAATGTAATTTTAGTCACAAAAGCAAACATGAAAAGTCATTGAAGAGGCAGAGACCGTTATTACATTTTGATGAAATATAATGAAAAGATTTTGTTTTGGAACAACATGTTCTGACGAATCATGCACATTGACCAGGGACATTTATTATGGAAGTAAATGGGGTCAATTTTGATTTCATTAGAAGATTGTCGCTACAAAAGTTGGCTAATATGGTTCAGATCTTGTTTGATTTGTGGGCTGAAATTATGCAGCTCGCGGTTAAAATGTTTTTCAGTAATACTGATTGTTTACTGTATGCAAATAATCAAACGTTTCAGTTAGTAATCTACTCAGATTGACAAGGCGAATAAACATTTGTTCTATTTATGCCTTGTTTGTGTTGTGGTGTTCAGCAATCTCTGGAGGCTCAGCGGGGGATCTCGGGCTACAGCGATACTCAGGAAGAGCTGGAGAGAGTATCTGCTATCAAGAGCGAGCTGGATGAGATGAAGGGACGAACACTGGACGACATGTCTGAAATGGTGAGCTGGGCCAGGCAGATTGGAGAATGAAGCTCTAGCTTTCTCCAAACGTTCTGTTCTGTGTTTTGGGAGACTGTCAATATACATATTACATTGGGGAATGTTAATGAGTTGACAAATTTTCTAGAGGAGTTTATTTTGCCACGAGTGCACAGTTTGTCAGATACAACTCCCTATTGACACCCAAGATAATTGGAGATAAAAAGAAAGCCAGTAGAAGTGGTTTTGGCAAAAGCTTATTAGAGGTAGTTGTAATCATTATCTTTACTATGAGATACACTTATGTTCACAGTTCAACATTCATAACATTCTTAATCACCAAATCAACATATTAGAATGATTTCTGAAGCATTATGTGACACTGAAGACTGGAGTAATAAATGACTGGTGAAAAAACAGCTTGCATCACTGGAATAAATTACATTTAAAATAGTTTAAAGTGTAATGATATATTTCACTTAACTACTTTTTGATTAATACAACCTTGGTGAGCATAAGAAACTTATTTCAAGATCTTACTGACCCCACACTTTTGAATCATAATGTTTAAGGGTAAAATGTGTATTGTTCAGTTGTTTATGAAGCATCATTCTTCTATTAGCAGCAAAAAAAAGCCTAGTAAAGTGTGTATCAAACTATTTTTATTAGATAATAATGGTCATTTTTAGTATCTTTAGTATCATAGCACTATTAACTAGTTGCTTTTCGTAACGCTTGTTAACTATTAACTATGACTTTTCCCTCAATAAATTCTTAATTTGCTGCTTATTAATAGTTAGTAAGGTAGTTGTTCAGGTATTGGGTAGGATTATGTAAGTAGAATAAGGCATTAATATGTGCTAATAAATGGCTAACATTCTAGTAATATACATGCTAATAAGCAAGTAATAGGTGTAACCATAAAATAAACTCACTTTTTATGCATGCCATTTATTAACATTGTCTATTTAATAGTACTTATAAAGCACATATTGTGCATGTCCATATTCTACATCCCTAAATCTACCTAATACCTTAACTTAACATTTACCTCACTAATTATTAATAAGCAGCAAATTTGGAGTTTATTGATGCAAAAGTTATAGTTAATGGTTTATTAATGGCAAAAAATAAATGGACCTTAAAATAAAGTGTGACCCTTTTGACCAAACATGCTTTTTTTATTATTAAAATACCATATATTAACAAGATTGTTGTGGATACGTTTCTTTAACTCACTCATTTGAATGCATATGGCTGATTCTCTCTCGGGTTATCGTCTGTCATGAAGATTTGTGTTTATTTCAGGTAAAGAAGCTAAATTCCGTGATAGCAGAGAAGAAGTCTGCTCTGTCTCCGCTGATAAAGGACCTGAGAGTTCTGAGACAGGAACACGCAGTGAGTGACTGTTCAGCGTCAAGCGCGATACTGAAGATGCAAAGCCATTTGTTTCTGTCCCTCATACTGAGAATCATTATCAACTACAAAGAGCCAATCAGCATATCAGCTCTGTCAGAATTGCATTCTCTTTTGTTTTGCTTGTTAAAACAGGAGCTCGCCCCAGAGTATGAGCAAAAGAAGGCTCAGTATGACACCTGTGCTGCAGGATTGGAGAGCAACAGGTCCAAGCTGGAACAGGTATTATGGGGCTCTACCAGGGTTTTTTTTTAACATTGATACTGAATTGGGAGTTTTTACTATATGTTAAACTTCAGTATATATTGTTATATTACATTATAGATGTAAATGTAATTATCTGTAAACTTTCATTATATTTAAATAAGTGTATATTATTTTGTATTTGGATATTCAAACAGCATGAATCAGGCTTATAACTCAGAAACCTAATTTGGTGAATATCTTAGTCCAATTCAAATTCAAGTTTAACATCCTGTGGATGTTCAAATTCCGACTCATAAATTCAAAGATAGCCAACCATGGCCTTAACCTGACTATTTTAGCAGCTTATGAAATAATATTGAATATACATGAGCAGGCAGTGATTTAATGTCCTGATGTTATACAGGAAGTGAGGATGCTCAGGGAAGAGACGGCACAAGAAGAAAGCAGATATTATCACATTAACTGCATGAGAGAGGTAAAACCATCTTCCTTTTAGACATCAGAGGTTTCTAGTCTTGTGGTTTTCTCTCACTCGCTCTCCTCCCTTGCCTCTCTTTCACAGATTACTGAGAGTCAGATGCAGAGGGCGGCAGATCAGAGTAAGATCAATCAGTCAATGGACTTACAGGTGCGGAGGACAGCTCTCAGGTAAGTAACTGAAGATATATTTTCTATAGATGAACCTAAAAGCTCCAGTGAAAAGACAGACGTGTACACAATACATGAATTCATGCTTCATAACTGACAAACAAACAATTCCTGAGAGACTCTTTTGAGCTGGCAGCTCTCAGCACGCCTGCCTGCCTACTGCTCAGAATGGTTGTTTTTTTCATGTCTTTTGTTTCAGTTATGCTTCAAGTATCTATTCACCCATTCCTGATCCATGCAGCCTACACATTCGAGAAGTTTAGCAGAATTTCTGCTAAATGTGGAGGCGGGTGATAGCCTTGTGGTTAAGGATTTAAGCTGTTAACACAAAGGTTGCAGGTTCAATCCTAAGCAGGAGTGACTCAGGAATTGGAGAACTGCAATAATCATAAGTCAGAAGTTCTTTAACCATTGTCATATTAGATTTGTTTTTTGTCCAAGCAATGCAGTAAAGTGAAACTTAATTTATTTATTTTAGCTGCAGAGACGCAATTTCTAGTTTTCCATTTAATTTCAATTAAATTTAAACTGAAATAAACATGCAAAAAACTTAAATTAAAAACAGCAAAATTAAATGAAAATGAAAAAAAACCTAATCTAAAATATTAATAATTACTAAGGACAGAAAATATGTTTTATGCTGCTGTTCAGAATTGATATTCAGAATGTTTATGCTGCTATTTTGCATACAATTAACAGGGACCCCTACACTCCAAGAAGTACAAAGGAAAATATAAAAGTTGTCAATATGACTCATTGCACTATATCCAGCTCTTTAGAAATCATACAATAGTTTTGTGTGAGGAACAGACTAATAATAAGTTGTTATTCACAGATTGATTTAAATTCCTTCTATAAATATAATTTGACTATGCACATACAATATGGTTTTGAAATAGTGCATAAGGCATATGGACTTGTTATGGTACTTTTATGTTTATCAAAACCTTTTTTTAGAGCTTGACTATTTGGCTTTACTGTATGAAAAAATATGGTTTTGGGAACGGAAAAAAGCAGCTTGGACATAAAAAAAGTAAGCAGATTTGGAAAAACACGAAAGAATATTTAAACTAAAACAAGTATTACTTTAAAGAATCACTGTGTTTCCTTCTATTACAGAGAGAAGTACATCGCTAACACGGCAGAGCAAGAGTCCTTGGGCAAGGTGAGGAGACTTGACCATCTGTCAAACCTCTCTGACTCATGACTTAGTTCCATCAGGTCGTTTACTTGTCTTTATCTCATCTGTCGGGGTCAACTTGGTGTTAGTTAAGAGCAGGGGGCCTGGCCTCTGCGTTATTTCTGCCAGACCGTGCAGAGCATGCGATCAGTGTCAGGCCACATTGTGCCAGTGTTAGAACAAAGCTTGTGTAATCATTGCCCTGATGTACAACCAGTGGACCACCTTCTCAGCACAGTGGAAGGAGAGATGACAGCATGCCAAACTCTCCCATAACTGCCCGTCCTGCCCTTTAACTGTTTACTGCTGCTACTTTACAAGCTTTATGAATCCATGAATTACGCCAAAATTGACTGTCGGCATATGGGTACAATATATTTAATGGCTCAGCAAGAATTTGAAATTCAGATCAGGTATCATGGGGCAGTTTTTTGCACCAGCCATGCTTTGAACATATTTAAATGATTGTTTTTAATCTCCAATTAGCATTGGAAGATGTAGCACTAAGCGAACATTGTGTCTCTCTGGGCTTGCAGGTTCTACGTCAGCAGGTGAAGCAGGTGCGAGAGAATCAGGAGCCCAATATGAGACAGATGAAGATGTGGAAGGACCTGGAGACGCTGTTGGAGTGCAAGAAGCAGTGCTACCTCAAGGCTCAGAGCCAGGCACCTATTGGGCACGTCATCCAGGATGTTGGCAAGGATATGCTGGTTCTGTGATGCCATTTCCCTCATAAAAGTTGTTTTTCTGGTCATTATAATATGAATTATATAAATAACTGTATATATTATTGAATATGTAGAATTGTATGTATATTAATTTGTATATTAAGCAATAGTTCACCCAAAAATGTGCTGAAAATTTACTTCCTCTCAGGCCATCTGAGATGTAGATGAGTTCTTCATCAGAACAGATTTGGAGAAAATTAGCATTACATCTCTTGCTCACCAATGGATCCTCTGCAGTGAATGGGTGCCGTCAGAATGAGAATACTGTTGGCTGATAAAAAGATCACAATGATCCACATACAACTGGCCAGAAGTCCACTTCATACAGTGAAAAAGTCCACTATCTGTTATCCTCTCACAAAAAAATCCATCAACATGTATGTTTTAAACTGTTTTGGACCATTTTTAGCATGTAAACGGTGCTTAATCTGTGCATATTTCTCTCCAGATTCAGACAAGATGACTTTTTCACTGGAAAAAGCAATATTATCATAAATCAATGGTTTGAAGTTAAAGACGTCTTAATGTTGACCATCTTACCACAACACGTTAATCAATGAAATTGAGTCGTGTGGATTACTGTGATGTTTTTATCAGCTTTTTGGACTCTCATTTTGTCTGCACGCATTCACTGCAGATCTATTGGTGAGCAAACTCATCAACATCTTGGATGGCCTGAGGGTGAGTAGATTTCAAGCAAATTTTCATTTGTGGGTGAACTGTTTATATAAATGCATTCTGAAGTGAAAAGAACTCATATCCTAAGAGCCGTCTGGATAAGAGGGTTCAAAACTCTCTGACACACTAAGTCACTAGTCTCGGGTTCGACACGTCTTTAAGAACAGAGCTCCAGTCTGTATGTCCAAAGATAATGCCCTACAAAGTGCTACACTTTGGATGCGTCTGCGCTCCAGGTTATTTTGGGAAACAACAGCCATGACCTTGGGCAGAAGAGCTGTCCAATTTAGGAATTTAGTTGGATCGCCTTTTGTTGCTCTGTCAGGGTAGTGCTACAGTAGTAAACAGACTGACCAATCATCATGTGTGAGTAGCTTATTTTCGCTTTTTTTCTTTCTTTTTGCACTGTACGGACAAGTGAGAAGTCTGCAAGGCTACTTCACCTCTGTACGTTTTTGAATTGAAGTTACACAAAATGTATCAAAGTCACAAACACTGTAAATTAAAGATTTATGCAGTTAATTGTATTCATTTTTTAACATTCTAATGTGGATTACTCAGCTGTTTAGATCATTTATATTGATCCTGCAGCTGAAGGTGCCATTCTGGTGATACTTTTGAAATATCCAGTAGAATGTTTTCTTAATCTTTTTCTGCCTTGTGCATTCATTCATCCAGAATGTTTGGATGAGATTCAATATCACAACAGCGTACCCATAAGCACATATAAATGGACCCTTTCTATAAAAATGTATATGCTAGAGCTTCAAGGTGGTAATTAATTCATTTATTCATATATTAATAATATAATAATATGCATAGGTCACCCTGAGTAGGTGTAAGCACTGCAACCTGGCGTACTGTTGTGTAGCAGTGTGTGTGCAGTATAATGGACATCTGGAGGCTTAAATGATTTAATACTGAGTCAGCCTCATTCAAAACGGCCTCATCATAATCACAAGAAGATTTTTTATTAACAATTACAATAGCTAAAGTTTATATTAGCTTTACTTTTCTAAAACTGTATTAGGTAATAAAAAAGAATACATATTTTAATAATTTGTTTGAAATAAATTTGAAAGTACTTAACGTAATATTTGCATTCACTCTGATTTCATTTTTATACCGTTTTCTATTTATTATAAAAAATACTGAAATACTTTAGTTTAACCTTGAATACATGTGAATGAACATTCATTATTATTTTTAAGGTTTAAAAAAAATCACACATTTGATTAACACTGTCATGTTTTCTAATGACAAAAATACATGTAAAATGCAAAAATACATTTAAATATATATGTGTGTGTGTGTGTATGGGATATATTTTCAAACGTTCAATAAAAGCTTGTACGTATGCTAAAATTTCTTATATACAAACACACACAATAAATACACTTGTAGACAGCATTCCAAGAACACCGTTTACCTGTGGGTTGAAGCGTACCTGCGTTGAAGAGGCGGGGCAAAAGTTATAGCAGCTGCATTGAGTGACAGTCTGTTATACCAATAAGCAAACGGCTGTTCAATCTTCGTCAGTGCTGCTCGAGCCAAAGACTATTGATTGGATGTCGATGGGCTCCCTGGACACGCGCTGCCCAATCAGCGTCGTCCACATGCGGCAGTGAGACAGTAGTGAGTCTCCTGCGATAAAACAAGAGTAAACGCCGCTTCCATCACCACTGAACGGGAGAGAAGGACGGCAAAAGGGGTCGACCGTCACATTTCCAGGCAGGCAGAGGCTTGGACGGGGGGTGAATGTGATGTACTAAGCAAGGATCTTTTCATTTGGCTTCCACTTACTCCCAGTTGTTTGGGGAACAAGAAGAAGATAGAAGAACTCCTGTTTTTGGATAAGATTCCTGGAAGGTGCATTTGCCCTTCTCAACTTTCTACATATGTTCTTCATTGGATGTCAATGCATGTGTCACTTATAGGCATTTCGTATTTTTTTTTTTTTTTGACCAAGGTAGATCTCTTGAGAGGGATACTCTTCCCATCTAACCATGGAGAACGCTCACATCAAGAGTGTGGAAGAAGTTTATAGTTATTTCAGCGTCAACGAGAGCACGGGACTGACTTTAGACCAGGTGAAACGGCAGAGAGAGAAATGGGGTCCCAACGGTACGTCTGATATTTTGTGTTCTTCATGTTCTTCACGACCAGCATTGCTCGACAGACGCGTTGAAGTTAATATGAAATTGTTACATTTGTTGCAATCAGCCGGCTGGAGCGTTCGAAACAGTTGACGTCATCAAACACGTTTTTATGGCAAGCCACTGTAACATTCCTTTTTGTAATTTTAACTAGTGTTGTTTTTATGCTTCTAGCGCTTATGTAAATTACTAGTAAACAATGCAGTAGTGACTAGTAAATATCTCACTTTTCTACTATTTAGTTTTCAGTTTTTTTCTAAATTAATAGACACTAGTTTTGAAATCAAGTTGTTACTTTCAGTGTTTAAGTTTATTGGTCAAGATATGTAATAGTAGTCATTCCGACTAGTCATTGACAAGTAAAGTAGCAATTTGCAGCTAGTGAGGTAAACTATAGAATTGACACCAATAACAACTGGGTTTTATTAGACACAACATGAATGAACAGCTACTAGTAAAACTGGAATAGGTTCCAGCAACATCTGGGACAGGTTGCATAAAAGGTTTACACTAGTTTTAAAAGGTAGTCATATCTTTTGTTTTTTTTCCACTTTAAGACTGGTCAAAATTTGGGTACATAAAAATGTTGATTTGGCTTAGTTGAATGCAAAATATAAGACTGATTACCCTTTGGTTAACTGC
>JAUMHE010000055.1:3759087-3769560 GCA_032359235.1 Enteromius mattozi
AACTGTTAATCTCACCAATACACCACCAATACAATACAATGCACGTGTAAGAATAAAACCCAAAAGAAACAGATTTTCCAGAGCTGTATATCTCAGATGAAAAAGCGCAGCATTTTAACGTGTTAATTATTGCTATTGTGTAAATAATATGTAATCTATAAAGGAACTGTAGTCTGATTATGAGCATTTTAAAGTGAAAA
The DNA here is from genome assembly GCA_032359235.1 of Enteromius mattozi. NCBI lineage: Eukaryota > Metazoa > Chordata > Actinopteri > Cypriniformes > Cyprinidae > Enteromius > Enteromius mattozi. Next base: position 3,759,288 of record JAUMHE010000055.1, read on the forward strand.
TTTAATCTAATTACATTTTGGAATCTGGTTAATGCAGATTACATGCAGTCAGTTCTATTTTTATTACAATAAATATAATGATACTATTTTACTATTATATTGTTATATGGAAACCTGTAGCTTAAGCTTCTCATTTGTTGGCAACCGATTTAAAAAAATGTTGATGCTTAAAACACCTGATCATGTGTAAATTTGCTCTGAAATGTGCTGCACATATACATATTTAATAAAAATCAAAGCCTGATTTAATTTGGTAAAAGCAATCTCGCAGTATCATTTTTATTTTGATTAAAAGCAGAGCCCTTTATTAAAGCGCAATGTGGATGGAAAATAGCTCGTCACTGAAACTTAGAATACATTGGTAAACACATGCTGATTGCACTCCGTCTTTGTCCTCCTGCATATTTCCCACAGCACTCAGTCAGGAGATCTGTTTATTCTGAGGGTTTTTTTTTTTGGTCCGTTAAGAATCCTCTGTCATTCTCTGGAAATGAAGTGTTTTGGTGCAGCTTCCTGAACTCCAGCGATAAAGATCTCTATCACTGGACTGGGCTGCTCACTCTGCAGAAATGCAGGAATGAGCTCAATGATAGATAACTGCAGAGTCCAAATTATGACTTTTTTCCCCCTTCCATCGGATGTTGCCGTAATTTGAACTTAAAGTCTGTGACACAAAAGTCTTTCAGCCTCTCTCCCACTTGCTATTCTGCCAGTTTGTGTGCTTATTTAAACATAATAACACACAGGACAGAATTTCAGCACCAAGAGTCAATGCTAACATATAATCTTCTTATGCTAATACTTGCTTATGCTGCCATCTTCTGTCAGTTAACTTTCCAACAAATTCCTTCAGGATGGACAGCAGGCTGACATCTAGTTAACAATTGGTATCTTAAAGGAACCGTTCACCCAAAATATACCAGAATATTCCAGATTGGAACTGCATACCGGCAAATAAATGCCAAAACTGTTCCTTTACAATTGTGTCTGTCTTTCAGATGTTCGTCATAGACAAGGCTGAGGGAGATAACTGCTCACTGACTGAATTCACCATTTCTGGCTCCACATATGCTCCTGAAGGAGACGTGTGAGTTTTCTCTCTGCTCTCATATTTACTTGTAGTACTGTAGTTAAACTGATGCCTGTGTTTTTTCACATTTTTGTCAGCTTCTGTTTTAGTAGGTGGTTTATTCTCATATCATTCTGTTTGGTTGCTCAGATTCCTTGATAACAGAATAGTGAAATGCTCCCAGTATGACGGGTTGGTGGAGCTGGCAACCATCTGTGCCTTGTGTAATGATTCCTCTCTGGATTATAATGAGGTATGTTTACTAATCATCATTTCTTATCCTGGATAATATAAGCAATAATATCCATCACTTTATATTTAGAAAATTGTAAATTAATAATATCTATCTCTCTATCTATTTATCTGTCTATCTGTCTATCTCAGTCAATCAGTACATTTTTATGTAAATATATTTTTATTACATTTCAGGCATTTATTTGAAATATAATTTTGTTGCGACTATTTATACTTTTACTCAATTTAATGCATCTATGCTACATAAGTATTTAATTTATTTGTAAAAATTATAAAAATAATAAAATATGAAATATGTTTAAATTTTAGACACTAGTGTGAGATGTTGTCATCATGAATGTCTCTGGCCAGTGTCATGTTTTAATCTAGTTTAATATGAAGATATTACTTAATCATTCGTTGGTTAATGACCTTAATTTGATCTCTAACGGTGTTTACTGGCAATAGAACAGTCACGATGGAAACCTTTAGCAGAAGTTCATCTCCACGCATCCAAATGATAAATGCCTACTCTCTTTCAGTCTAAAGGTGTTTTTGAGAAGGTTGGAGAGGCCACAGAGACAGCTCTGACCTGCCTGGTGGAAAAGATGAATGTTTTTGACACTGACGTCAGGAGCCTGTCTAAGATCGAGAGAGCCAACGCCTGCAACTCAGTAAATATTTATACAATTAATACAGAATTATGCAAGCACTTGTTTAAACATGATTTAATAACTCCATATATTTGTGTATGTGTAGGTGATCAAGCAGCTGATGAAGAAGGAGTTCACCCTGGAGTTCTCCAGAGACAGGAAGTCCATGTCTGTGTACTGTTCCCCCAACAAGGCCAAATCCTCTTCTGCTAAGATGTTTGTCAAGGTGCTAAACGGATACTGGTTTGTTGTTTACGGAGTTGTTGTATTGGTACAATTTTCAGATTGATAAACCGAGTGTCTTCCTCAGGGAGCTCCAGAGGGAGTGATCGACAGGTGCACATATGTGCGTGTAGGTGGATCCAGGGTTCCCCTGACTCAAGGCATCAAGGATAAGATCATGTCTGTGATCAGAGAGTACGGCACTGGCCGTGATACCCTCCGCTGCCTGGCATTGGCCACCCGCGATAGTCCACTGAAGAAAGATGAGATGGTCCTGTCAGATACGGCCCGCTTTGCAGAGTATGAGGTGACTTCAGTTACTGAATTATACGATACTGTACTATGACAGTCTTTTGTCATGCTCACAGCTACAGAATAAAGTGTTTATCCAAATAGTTAAATAGCTATCTAGTATCTTAAAAACTTGTTTGCGGTTTCATAAACTATTTATTCATATAGCTAGTTAGATATCTAATAATAATTTTTCTATTTTATCCTTTCGTTTGATATGTTTTATAAAAAGCTAACATCTACTGTAGCTCTCTAATGAAAGTGTATTTGCATTTTGATAGCTGTCTAGCTAGCTACCTACAAAATACATACATTTTTTAATCTAGCTAATTAGCTATCTAATGAAGAGTATGGCTTTGTACTGGTCACCAGTGATAGAAACTGAGATGATCAGATGATCCCGTCTAGGGTTGCCAACCGTCCCGTATTAGCCAAGACGTCCCGTATTTTGGGCTTAATTTATGTGTTCCGTACGTGAACTCCCTTAGCTCACGCTAACACCAATTTCATCCGTGTTTTGACTAATTAATTATCTTTTGTCTTGCTAGCTTTCTGTCTAATAAACCTTTTACTGTCTTGCTAGTTAGCTGCCTAAAAAATCATTTTGATCCTGCTAATTAGTTACCTAATAGTATTTAATCTAATAAGTATTTAATTAGGTAATTACATCCAGGATCTAACAAATTTTTTGTGTGTCTGAATAGCTTTCTCTCTAGTACGTTATTTATCCAACTTGGGTTATCCACTGTGGAAAGACACCTACAAAAAGTTTTTCTAAACTTCTCTCTCCTCTTCATCTTCCAGTCTGATCTGACCTTCGTGGGCTGCGTGGGCATGCTGGATCCTCCTCGAACCGAAGTGGCCGCCTCCATCAAGCTCTGCCGTCACGCTGGCATCCGGGTCATCATGATCACTGGAGACAACAAAGGCACGGCTGTGGCCATCTGCAGACGCATTGGTATCTTCTCAGAAGACGATGACGTCAACCAAATGGCCTTCACCGGCCGTGAATTTGACGACCTTTCACCTCACGCCCAGCGCGAAGCTGTCACAGCTGCCCGCTGCTTCGCACGTGTGGAGCCTTCACACAAGTCCAAGATTGTGGAGTTCCTGCAGGGCTTTGACGAGATCACTGCCATGGTAGGCAGCCATAGTGATGGTTCACCAAAAAATTTAAATTCTGTCATTAATTACTCACCCTCATGTTGTTCCAAACCTGTAAGACCTTCGTTCATCTTCGGAGCACAAATTAAGATATTTTTGATGGAATCAGAGTCATCTGACCCTCCATAGACAGCAACACAACTGAAGTGATCCCAGATCCAGAAACGTAGTAAAAACATCGGTAAACTGCATTTGTGACCCTGGACCACAAAACCAGTCTTAAGTGGCAATTTTTTGAAACTGAGATTATACATAATCTGAAAGCTGAGTAAATAATTGTTCCATTGATATTGTATGTTTTTTTTAGGCTAGGACAATATTTGGCTGAGATACAACTATTTGAAAATGTGGAATCTGGGGGAAAAAAAAAATCTAAAGATTGACAAAAATGCCTTTTAGAGTTGTCCAAATAAAGTTCTTAGCATTGCATATTACTAATCAGAAATTAAGTTTTTATATATTTGCGGTACAAAATGTACAAAATATCTCTATGGACATGATTTTTACTTAATATGCTAATGATTTTTTGGCTATATAAAAATCTATAATTTTGACCCATATAATGTATTTTTTGGGCTATTGCTACAAATATACCTGTGCAACTTATGACTAGTTTTGTGGTCCATATTCATATTTGATTGTTCTGTTTGGCTAAACTCTTGTGTCTCTGCAGACAGGAGATGGCGTGAACGATGCCCCTGCCCTGAAGAAGGCAGAGATTGGCATCGCCATGGGCTCTGGCACTGCCGTGGCCAAGACAGCCTCGGAGATGGTACTCGCTGATGACAACTTTTCCAGCATTGTGGCTGCCGTTGAGGAAGGCAGAGCTATTTACAACAACATGAAGCAGTTCATCCGCTACCTCATCTCCTCCAACGTGGGCGAGGTGGTCTGGTCAGTCCGGTTGTGGTTTTTGGTTCTGTTTGGTTTGGTTTTGTTTGTTGCTGATATGTTGGTCTCCTCTGCAGTATTTTCCTCACTGCTGCGTTGGGTTTTCCCGAGGCCCTGATCCCTGTCCAGCTGCTGTGGGTGAACCTGGTGACCGATGGTCTTCCTGCCACCGCTCTGGGCTTCAACCCTCCTGACCTGGACATCATGAACAAGCCCCCCCGCAACGCCAAGGAGCCGCTCATCTCTGGATGGCTCTTTTTCAGATACTTGGCCATCGGCTGTAAGTCACAAACATGACTAATGTAGCCTAGTGGCTGGGATTTAAGAGATGTTAGCTCATGTACATTTTTCTAGCTTGCTATCAAATAACGTATCTAGTGTTGCTGGTCTGTTAAGTGTTGTGTTATCTCATGTGTGTTGTGTTTCTCAGGTTATGTGGGAGCTGCAACTGTAGGAGCTGCAGCCTGGTGGTTCATTTCTGCTGATGATGGTCCAATGATCACATTGTACCAGCTGGTATATAGCTCTGTTTTTAAATAAATGTCATATGTGTGATTAAATCTATAGCCTTATGTCTGATACAATAGCATATGCTCTTTTTTTTTTACATCAAAACTAGACTTGGGTAACGTATTTTTTTTTTTCTTATTAAATAATAATAAGAAAAAAAAATGTGTTCGGTCATTTGTTTAATTGTCAAACAATTAATTTAAATATCAATCTTTGATAGACTGCAGCACAGTATTTTGGACACTTTTTAAAAAATAATAATAATAATGTAAAAGTGTGTATTTATAAACAATGGTATCATTTTTTTTCCTGTGATGCAAAGCTGAATTTTCAGCAGCCATTACTCCAGTCTTCAGCATCACATGATGCTTCAAAAATCATTCTAATAAGCTGATTTGATACTCTGGAAACTCTGATTTATTTATTTTTAACAGTTAATTTTTTATGTAGCACAACAATTTTTTTTATGGTTGCTTCTGCTTTTCTAGAATGGAAAAAAATAAATCTTATTATTATTATTGTATAATAGTTTTATAATAGAAAAATATTTTTAAATGGTAGTTTTTTTTGTTTTTTTTTAAGTAGTAGTATCATAGAAATTGTTGAAATTAAAATGTCATTTATCAAGTCTATGATGTATCTATTTAATATATATTTTTAGATTTTCTTAATGCTTTAATTTCAGTTGCATTTTATTTAAGATATAAATGTATAAAAATATAGATTTCTTTATGTAGTAATAATAATAATTATTATTATTGTTATTAACCGATTATTGTATGTGTGTATATTTATATATATATATATATATAAATAAAATACCAAAATTATTTATAAACATTTGATTTTCACATCCAAATAGAATATAATTAGTTGTTGTTGTTATTATATAATTTGTATAAAGTCAGAATTTTTACGTATAATTAAAAATAAAAAGAAAATATGTATAATAACATGTATATAATTTATGAAAATAATATTTAATGCAGTTTTATTATATATTGAGAACCGTTAATGTTGTTAAATATACAAGTATATACATAAATTATACAAGTCATATTTACTTTTAATTTTGTTGTTGTAGTAGAGGTATTAACTAAGCATCTATTTCTCTCTCGTCCTCTCAGAGTCACTTCCTGCAGTGTTCTCCTGATAATCCTGACTTCCAGGATCTAGAGTGTCACGTGTTCGAGTCTCCCTACCCCATGACCATGGCCCTGTCTGTGCTGGTCACCATCGAGATGTGTAACGCCCTCAACAGGTAAGCCAGCATCCACCTCACATCCGGACTCACTCATGACAGTGATTAAAACAAGCCAAGTAAACGTGTGGTTCTTCCTCCTGCAGTCTGTCAGAGAACCAGTCTCTGCTGCGCATGCCTCCTTGGGAGAACATCTGGCTGCTGGGAGCCATCTGCCTCTCCATGTCTCTGCATTTCCTCATCCTCTACGTAGAGCCGCTGCCGGTACAGCACTCTTTGTGATGTGTCTTCACACTACAGATCATTAAGTGCTCTATGTACATGAGGATGTCAGAAAAAATCTTGGGGTCAAAAATAGAATTATATCTGTAATAGAACGTTTATTTCTCCACTACTGCTCCACACAAACTCTGATTGTAGACCCAGTCTGCACTCCAGATTCACGTTCACATGAATCCAAACATTTATTTGACTCTTACAAGTTATAGTACAATTATAAATGGTTTTGTTGAAAACTTTATATTGATTTGAAAACTATTGTCAACTACACGTTACTTATTTTATATATATATATATATATATATATATAATATGTGTGTCTGTGTGTGTACTGCATAAAAATGGTAAGACTAAAAAAAATATTAAATTTACAGTTACAGACATGATAAATGACACATTTAAAAATAACATTAATTTATATGAAACTACTACTATTACATTATGTATTATAATTTTTTTTTATTATATATATTTTCTAAGTGCATACATTTTATGTATGAATGCATGCAATACCTAAAATACTTTTTAACTTTGAAAAAACAATACTTAAAAAGAAATTCATAAATAAATAATTAAATGCTCAAAGTAGTAATGGTATTTTTTTATTTTTTTTGTATAGTGGTAGTATCATATAATGCTATTTTAAAATTAGTCATTACTTATTTCTGGCACTTATTTAATTTTTTTAATTATTTTAATATATATTTTTATTTTTATAATTTATATTTATAATTTTATTTTTTATTCATTTTTATATCATTTTTACTTTATATCATTTATAATTTATTTTTTAATTTTATATATACATTAATAAAAACCAATTTCTTTATATATTTATGATTTTTACTGACTAAATTATAATAAGTTTTTTTATTAGTATTAGTATATTTTAATAAATAAATCTATAGGGAATACTATATTAAGTACTTTTTACCCACAGATACCAATTTAAAACCCTTTTAAAGTAGCTGTGTGAACATGTTATTTCTTTTTACGGTCATGCTTATTTATATTATATTATAACATATCATATTTAATAAATAGTTTAGATATTGGTATTATTTTTTCAATACATGACAATTGTTGTTGTTTATTAAATAATATTTAATTAAAGGCTATAGGCTGTCTGTCTGTGTGTGAAAGCCTTGGTCTCACTCCTCATTTAACATATTTTCTGTTGTTCCTCAGGTCATCTTCCAGATCACCCCTCTGAACGTGACCCAGTGGCTGATGGTGCTGAAGATCTCACTGCCTGTCATCCTCATGGACGAGCTGCTCAAATTCGTTGCAAGGAACTACCTGGAGCCCGGTAAAGACCTGGAGCGGGAGCCCGACGGGAGAGGCTGGTCCCTCTCTGCATGCACCGAGGGCGTCTCCTGGCCCTTCGTAGCTCTGACACTCCCTCTAGTGGTGTGGCTGTACAGCACAGACACTAACATAACCCAGCAGCTCTGGTCCTCCTGACTGATCCCAGAGCTGCCACAATCTAACACATGACTCCAAATAACCAGAGAAGAAACATTAACAAGGAACAACAGTCACCTGTTCACATTTGCACATACATTTAAGCCTAAAGTTTAATTTTTTTTTATGTGTGTGTGTGTGTATATATATATATCCCGTTGATCTTCATATATCGCATATTGATAGTATATTCCTTTTTTATCATTCCATTTTAAGTACTTTTTTTTTTTTTTTATTAAAGTTGTATATTTTCTCAGGTCCCCTTATGGCCTTTTTTGGAAGCTTAAAGTGAGGAGATGCAATATTTATCAGATTGCTATGGATATTTTTGGCTCAAAGCTCTGAGTCTTTATAGCCTTTTGAATCTGCTGGGCCAAATAGTCAATGTGCATTTGGGTTATATTTAGATGGTTTCCACTGTAACGTCAGCCGTGTCGTTTCTGTTTCCTTTCCTCGCCTGCAGCAAAATGATTTCCTCTCTGCGTTACGTAGATTGCAGCTACCTCAGTTCCGTCGGTTGCTTTCTTAGAACCCTTTTCCCGAATTTTTTATTTTTATTTTTGCTCGATAGAAGACTAGCCAAATGCACTAGTTCCCTCGTTAGCTGTTCAGAGTTTTGTTAGTAAATAAAAAAAAACAAAAAAAAACATGAAACTGACAGTGTGTTTAGGATTTGCTTTGCACAAATTCTCTGAAGATGTTTACTTTTTCATGAGCTGGATGTATTTATAGGAACAGCGTAGTGATAATATTATAGATGAGTTATTTTTACTGTAATGTGTATATGTATATACTAGGTGCTGTGTAAATGAACTGAGCACAAATGATCCCTTATTTGTATTATATCTAGGATTAAAACCTTGACATTAATACAGAAGACCTCTTTGACTCTATACATGGCACAAATTATTCTCCAGGGGTCTGGTTTTCTTTTCTTCCTGTTTTTTAAGTGTCTTATTTCAGGTGACCAAGAAACATGCATGATTAAATTTGCTGTATTAAAACTAATTTTGTCCTGTGCATCAGCGAGTGAGTACACCATCACAACCTTGTGTTTGATTAACGTAATACACAATTTTGTGCATTTGCCTTTACAGGAACTGTGTAACTCTCTAAAGAAGCATTTAACTGTCTTAACTACAGTTGCATGACATCACATTTCTGTATGTATATTTTGTGTTCTTCATTTTGATCAAATGTGTCCTTATTTGTCCATCTCTCTCTCTCTCTCTCTCTCTCCAGCTCGGGATGATTAAGCCAATCCGCTCTCTGTATTCCTTGCAGAAGCTGTGAGGTTTTCTTGACTTAAGTGCATGTGTTGTTTTCAGCAGCTCCACACATCTTTCTAGGCCTGCATGTCAACTGTGCTAAAACCTAAGCATTGGCGTCATTCGTTTAGAAGAAGCTCAAACATTAGGAGTGGAAAAAATAAATTTGAGCCCTGATAGCTCAGGTCAAACCCAATGCAATTTGAAAATACTCTTAAAAATGTAACATTACAGCAGTTTTCATGGTGCATGTCCCCTTACCTTAGAAACTTTTGTATAGCATTGCAATATTTAGAAAGAAATGGTGTAAAAAAAAAATCATTTTCGCCTCAGATCTTTTGTGAGATATGTAAATTAACCAAAACTGATTGTTCTTGTTGCTTTGCGCAGGGATGTGCAATATGTTTTAAAGCAGAGGTTCATTTCAGGTGTGTGTGTGTGTGTGTGACATTGAGAGACAGGCGGTCTTTTACAGCAGTTCCCATGGAAATGGGGGGGGGGTGTGTGTGCTGCAGAATCAGTGTTGTAATTATCGCAATGAATTGTGGTTAATAAAATGATATTACATGGTGGTGCTGCTCTTTCTTTACTCTGTTTTAGTTTAGTTTATTATATTATCTGTTTAGTAACAGCGATTACATCATTTTTCATGCCATGATTTTAATTCCAAAACATTTAAAAATAGTCTTATTTACAACAATATAAACACTGAAAGAAGACAAACAATGGGGAAAAAAATGCACTTAAGGCTACAGAAATGATTGCATTGCTTGCATGCTGTTTACAAAACTTAAGATGTCTGGGTTATATTCACACCAAAATATAAATAAAAATAAAAAAAAATGCAAAAAACATATGCATATTGGTAATACAAAAAAAGTAGCATTGTGTTTTCTTGAAATCACCACTTTGAAAGAGCATTAAACAAATGTAAAATAACTAGTGCTGTCAAATGATTAATTGCATTTAAAAAATTCAAAAGGTTTTTCTTTACAATGTGTGTGTAGTGTGTATATATATATATATT
>JAUMHE010000055.1:3771601-3792536 GCA_032359235.1 Enteromius mattozi
TAATAATAATAATAATAATAATAATAATTATAATAGTAATAAATTATAATTATAAAATAATTCAAATACAAATACATATTAATTAAATAAAAAATACAAAATAATGTAACATAACTAGTTATAATGCAATGCAATTGTAATATGTATATGTGTATATATATGTGTGTGTGAATAGTTAACATACTGAGGAGCTCTGCTTTCTTCACGACAGCTTTGATATAGTCGGGCCGCTGAGCGAGGGCTTTGTCCAGCAGTGTCTTGGCCTTCTCCTGGGTCATGGGATCTTCCAGACACACTGTGGCCAGGATGGTGAGAGTTTGGGCGTTCGCTCCCAGGGTCTTGTAAATATTGTTGGCCATTCCCATAGCCTCCCGGATACCATTAGATGCAAGATAACAGTCAATCAGACCTGAACACAAAAGACATTACTGAGATGAAAAAAATGATTATGTGGTTTGGCTAACCCTTACAATATATTCCAAAAACAGGACAAACTGAATACAAGAATGAAAATAAACAGGCTAAAATCTTTTATTGCACAAAACTATCATGGCCTTCCTAAAATTTACATAATTACTAGAAATTCTTATTTCTATTATCATGAAAGTCTTTGCCTTCATAGCAGTCCAGACGACAGGGCGCCAGTCTCATGGCTTCTCTGAAGTGTATGATGGCTTCCTGCACTCGACCCATGTTCCTCAGCGCCACCCCCTTCAGGAGCAGCGCCTGCACACTGTTGCTGTTCAGCTGGATGGCTTTTGCTCCCAGATACAGAGCGCGAGAGTAACGCTTGCTGTAGAAACTGTGACACCTGTGCAAAACAGAAGAGTTTTCAGTTGCTTTGAAATTTGAAGACGTTTCAGACACATTAGGAGAAGGTCAAACTCACCCAGATATGACCCAGGGCTCAGCATGCTGGTCAGATATGTTGAAGAGCCGTCCTCCAAGGACCTCCACATCTTCCAGATGACCCTCCCTGGCCATCAGATAGCCGTATACATCCATACCTGCAAAACAGCATAATCATTTCATTCAAACCAGCAAGAATCATAAAGCACCGTATCGAGACTGTTGAAGGATTTGTTAACAGCATGTACCTTTGATCAGGTACGGGTCAAGCATCTGTGCCTGCTCAAACTTCAAGATGGAGTTCTTGGTGTCTCCAGCCCTGAAGTACACATCTGCCAGAGTGACTAAAAGATCAACATTATCCCTCAAGAGTGACTTCTTCTCCAAAGAGCTGAGGAGAGATAAACAAGTGCTATAGACATGAATGATTCCTCACATTGTACAGAGGTGGCCAACTATTTTTTGTTGCTATTTTTGAATGGATAATCAAAATCTACACCAATATAATACAATCATATAATAATATAATAATACTATTACAATATAATATAATAGTTAATGGAAATAAAGCTGAAATAAAAAAATAAAAAATATATAGTGTAAAAAAAAAATAAATAAATAAATTAAATGCTAAAATGATGCCTTAAATGACTAAAATGAGAAAAAAAGACATAAAACTACTATAACCTATATAAAAAAAAATTAAAAGAGCTCATTCAAAATATTAAAAAAATATCACAGCATTTAAATAATGCAATAATCTATTCAAATTAATCAAAATTTCTAATCATTGGTACTATTGACTAAATCTGTTAAAAATGTTTTGTTCATTGAAATAAAGCTGATATAAGATCAAATATAAATATTAGATGAAAACTTAATGTAACAATTTTAAATGTAGCCTAGGCAACTATCTGAAAAATACCAAAAAAAAAATTAAATTACATGTTATAAAATTAACTGAAACGGAAATAAAAAAGCAGACCAAAAATATAAATATAAAATATAAATATAAATAATAATAATAAAATGACAAAAGTGCATTATATTAATTTTTTTAACTTAATATTTCTTAAAAAGAAAAATACTAATAAATATCACAAATGCGTATAAATACAGTAAATACAGTAACACTGGATGGAATATTTTTGGATGACAGTGCTGGACTACAAATAAAAACAAATATATAAAACATTTATTAATATAAATTATATCACAAAAATTGCTACAAAATATTTTTTTATTGACAGTGTCCTTTCCTCACCAGATAGTGTTGATGGCTCTCTGATTGTCTCCTCCATGTATGAAAGCATGTGCTTTAATCCAGACAGAGAGCCAATCAAGATTCGGGATGCTCTGAATCACGTCCATCGTCATGGAAGCGACCTCTGCCCCCTTCACCGACAGAGACAGAAGCCCTAGAGTAGACCAGACAGAACTGTGCTTTAACGTTGGGTTCAGATACAAAAAAAAAAAGCAGCTTCACAGGAACAGCGCTGTATTCTTACTGACCAATAATAGCATCGAGAGCCAGAGGACACTGTCTCAAGACCTCCTTATAGCTGGTGACAGCTGAACGCTCCTGACCTGCCTTTCTGTAAAGATTCGCCAGCATCATGTTGATCTGGAATTAAAGACCAAGTGCTCTTTTACATCAGTTTTCGATGTTAATAATTATGTGTACATTTAGCTTGACAGATTCTCACACACGCAGACTTAGTAAAACAAATGACAGTGTGTGAAAACACACCTTTGGCGTTCTCTGGCGTGAAGGGATTCCCTCCAGCACCGATATGGCATCTTTATCCAGCTTCAGAATAGTGTAGCATTCTGCGATTTTATATTTCACTTCAATCTCTGACGGCAAGTTCTGTAGGTGATGAACAAAGAGTTAGTTAACTATATCTATTCAAACAGGAACATGAGAAATATGGCAGCCACAGGAACTACAAACCTTATTTTTGTTGCCATTTTTGAATGGATAATCAAAATCTACACCAATATATTACAACAATATCTTAATATGATAATTACAGTATATTTTAGTTTGTGTATAGGCTATGTTTTGGATGGTTGTTCTGTCTGTTGTATTATTTTTTTTATGTTTTTGGGCCCTTTTGAAAATGAGAGGACACATTTCAAGTGGCTATCCATTCCATAAATTCCAGTATAATTTTGCAAAATCATAATAATTAGTGTTTCCATAGACAAGTATCACTATCACTACTGCTCATGATTTATATACTTTCTGAAAAAAATTGTACTGTATTATATTAGATACACTATGTTTGATAAGTTTTTAATTTAATTTATAAATAATACTTTTATTAAAGGATGCATTGGATTAATTAATCAAAAAAATGTGTGTTTATTTTAAATAAATGTTTTTGGGGTTTTTTTGTTTTTGCCCCATGATTTCCACAAAAACAATGATAATAATTAGAAATGTTTATGCATATTAGAATGATTTCTGCACATCATGTGACACTGAAGACTGGAGTAATGATGCTGAAATTTCAGTACGTTACAGTCTGAAGTATATTAAAAGGAGTATACATTATTATTAGATATGTTTCATAATACAGAGGCTTGAAAAGCATAACAGACCTCTTAAAAAAAATTGTTTAGTTTTAGATGAATTCATTTAGCACGCACTTATCTAAGAGCACAAACTTGAGTGATTACACCAAGGCAAGTACTGTTAATGTAGCAGACTAGTGATTAGTGTGAGGGCCAGGTGGAGATGGTCTGCTGGAGCTCACCTGAGCCTGCACTGCAGATGTTGTGCCGCCTGTGCTGGATGGACGCACTTTAGATGTTTTACTGATCACTTTCTTCTGCTGTAAAGCCATGTTGTACTTGCAGGCTGCGTTCCTGTACTCTTTATCGTGGAAAATAGCATCAGCGTGATACACCAGCAGCTGGTACTTCTGAGACGGTGAGAAAAGCTCCCTGAAAAAGAGAACTATGGTTACCGTCATCAGTTGTTGCTCTACTGTTGACTTTAGTTTATGTGAGCCTTTGTTTCCTGCATAATTTGTTGTGTGTGTAATTAATAAGTCGTTGAATTTTAATATGATCACTTGACATGCGACAGCTCCCAGATCTGTTTATATAGCGATGCACTGGAGATACTCACGGGTTGTTGGTGCTCATGGTCAGGAGTAAACTACTGATGATCCGGACATTAGAGTGAAGCCCGGCCGCCGCCATATCCCGCACATGATCGATCACATTCATCTTCAATCGATTAGCTTTCAATTACAAAGCACAATTCTGCTTAATAAATGCGCAGCGACACAACGGAAGGTGCAGCAGTGCTACGCAGAAGAGTTTTTTAAACGGCAGGAAATGATGCGATTTCAAAATAAAAGTCGGATGGGGACAAATCAATCGCCAAACGAAAAGTCTCCGCACTGGCAAGTGATTGTAAAATTAGTTTTAGTAGTACGATAGTTTTAACTGTGAAAAGATTAGCGCCTTCTCGTTGTACGTAAGTTACGTTAGATAATAGTTTATACCTGTTTTTGAATTATATCTTTCAAAAGCCTCGGAAAAACAACCGAGACATTTTATTTAATACTCATTGAAATAATGCAGTAAACTTTCGCTCCCTACCTCAAACTGTTTTCTTGAGATTGATAAATGATAAAATATATAATCGCATATCTCCTGTAAAGTTTCAGATTTAATCTTAAATATGTGCCAATATAGCCAAGTCTGCAATCTTAAGTCACATATTACAATATGAATTAACATTTCTCATTAATTTTTCACAGAATAACAAATGATCTGAGCTGTTACCTACATTTTTTTTACATTAAATGTATAAATCTGCACTATTTCACCAAAAAGAACATGTTGATTGTAATTATAGTTAACTTATGATCAATATAATTAAATGCACTCACATGAACTATTAATATTGATCTATTTCAGCTTGTAAGAACATCTAATAACTTGATTATTCATTTTAGATTGGCTTAAGACATAAGATTGTATTGGTTAACTGACAAATTCTTGATTGAGTAATGGTTTCTACATCTTTTTTTTTCCACAAACTACTTCCAAAATACACCCTTTTATATACCCTTAAAGAACAAATTTGATCATTTTCGTCAGCTTCATATTCTATGTCTCCCCTAAGCACAGCAAACCGATCCCAAACAAACACACACACACATAAAACAAAGACATTGATGATATGTATATTATTTTACCAGGTTTCACAGGATTATGTGTACAGAGGTACATGTCAGTTGTATGTTATATGCAACTGAATCATCATCATGTTCAAACAGTGGTGATATGTGGCCTGGGGTCTTTGGAATTTTGAAACCAACTTCAGTCCAATTCAAAGGTAAGAAAAGGTTCCTGTGTAAGCGTCATTGCAGGGGTTCAAGGTCATATGCATGTCCACTTCAAACTGTTCCCTAACCGTTTTTAATCTTTGCTTCCCACAATCAACTTCAAAGTGCACATATGATCACATCTCACAACAACAGAGTAAATCTCTCTGCAAACCTTCATGTAAAATCCTTTTAAAAAACAAAAGGAAAACTGCATTGTATAAAAAAAACCCACATCGACACCACTTAATGAACAGCTTCAAGCACTTGTTAATCGGTCTTTGATCACTGCGATGGCTCTGGGAGATCGACAGAAATGTTGTTTTGTGTCTTGCCGTTGTGCAAAGTGAAAAGTATTGAAATGTACCATACAAACGTTTGTAGCAAAACTCTTAAAATCTTTCTGGCAAAAACCACACAGGTGAAGACACACCTTCCTTTGCAAAGAATGAAAGCATTTTGTTAATCTTCGCACATAAATACATAAATAAATAACAGACATAATTAACAAAGTAATGAATTTCCCTGATTATTAGTAATTATATGTGTTAATCTTGCAAAAAAATAAGCAATAAAATCCTGAAAAATATGCTATTAATACCAGAGACCGTGTCTCCTCATAATGACCTATTATCACACATGCTTGAAGCTGTTCAATCCAGCGGCTGAATTTACAGCAATCCCTCTAAAGCCAAAGAGTCTTTATGTGCATTTGTTACATACAAAATAAATAAATAAAAATATCAGTCTTCAAGGAACTTCCACATCCAAAATGCCAACTGAGGCATCGTGGTATTAGTTTACAGTTGGAGTCGCAGGTTTTTTTTTCCAAATTGCACTGCAAACATCCAGACGAAGAGACATCCTGGAATATCACTGAAAATCCCAGGTTACGATCTCAGACCCCGTAATCTGACATATCTTTTCGTTTGCCACTGTTCCGCTTCAAATGTACACACAGGTTCAGACGCAGTGCAATTAAAAATAAAACCTAATCAAGTTTGTTTTGCTAAAAAAAAAAAAAGTTTCAGTAAACTGTAACAGAAATACAGTATCGTTTCCAGTCTCGTAGCTGCCATTACAGTAACTTGTGATTGCTGTGTCTTGCAACTTCAGAGGAGCGTGGCTTTTAAAAGCAGTTAGTTCTAGCCGAGCGAGCTACGTCTTTTCCTCTCGTTCTGTTTTCCGGCGAGTGATGTTGCGAGGCTTGATCTTCAAAGAGAGCTCCCACAATGCCTCCTCGGCTAGATGGTCACTGAAGTCGTTGAAGAATGAGACAATGTCGTCGTTGTGTTTGAGGTCATAGTGCCTGGAAGAAACAGATATAGAAGTCATGCAAAAAGCTTCATTTGAAGCTGAGAAAATAATAAATGTGAAAAGACATCTATTAAAAAGTAGGTTACCACCAACATCTAGCTTCATTTCACAATCCGTGACATTTTTTCATAGATAAAATCAAGTCCTGCTTATTTTGTTTTTTATTTGATTAAGGGGTTGTCCAGTGTTGTCCAAGTACTCACACTTGCTGGAAGCGCCTCATTGTGTCCAGGATATTGAACTGCTGCCAGCGTTTGGAAAAGTTGATCTTTCCATCGATGAGGTCAGGATTCCCAAGATGCACAAAAGTTAAGTCCTGGAGGATGAGACCTCTGTATTTTGTGGCACAATAGAGGAAAGAGTAATTAAAGATGAATGACTTTTTACACGCAATACAAAATTGTGCTTTACATTATCTGTTCTTACAGATACGGTATACATGGAGGCTCCACATCTGCCAAAGCTGCTCTGTACGCCCGGAAGGAAGAGGAACTGTCAATTAAAGTGCAATATTCCTCCAAACCCTGTGAAGATAACAGATATCAGTTACTGTGACAATCGACTGAGCACTACACTACAAAGACAGGCAGTGCTCTCTTGTTCTTAGATTATATTACATTTCAAAATGCTCATAATCTGATTACAGTTACTTTAATATTATGGATTACATGATTACACATTATACCCACAATTAGAGTAAACTATTTATAATTTCTTGATTCTCCCTAATTCTACTACTACTTTTTTTTTTTACATTTTCCTTTCTAAAAATCCCATCCAGCTGTGACTATATTCACAAAGACAGACAGAAAGAAAGAAATATTTTAAGGAATATGTTTTCTTTCTCTTTGCTTTTTGATATCAATATTGTATGTTTAATGGTAAGACGTTTAGTAAAAAGTAATGTGAATACATTACTCAAAGTGAGTAACCTAAATTACGTTCCTAACTACAGTTTTCATCATGTAATCTGTAATGGACTACAATTTGTAAGTAATCTGCCCAGCTCTGGAGTATGTGATTTACCTCTGACGTTTGCTTCTGCCATTCCAGTCTTCTGATAGGCGCTGAATCCAGCGCTGATAATATTGCCAAGTACGAGTTGAAGTTATTGAGTTTTCTTAAGTGCTAAATTACAGAGAGACACAACTTCAAGTTTTTTGTTTGTTTTTTTAGATTGGATTCATTAGATTCAGTTTGGAAGAATGAAATTAGTTTGTACCTTCATTATTTTGATAAACTTTAGAAGTAGTTTTTCCCGATCCTGGGCTTTCTCTTGCTGGATTATTAAGGACCGAACCCTAAAAAGAGAGATTAAAAATATTGAATGTACTGTATACTTATTAACATGTCCGTACACTTACATTTACTTGCAATGAAACTGTATTATATAGCAAGGTTTTTTTCACCACTTTTAATCGACTGGAGCAATTAAATTTTAGAAACACAAATGTGACCCTGGAGCACAAAACCATAAGAGATTTATACATCATCTATAAATAATCTTTCCATTAATGAGTGGTTTGTTAGGATAGGACAATATTTGGCTGAGATACAACGTTTTGAATATTTGGAATCTGAGGGTGCAAAAAAAAAAAAAAGAAGAAAATTGCCTTAAAAGTTGTGCAAATTAAGTTCTTAGCATTGCATATTACTAATCAAAAATTAAACTTTGATATATTTACATTAGGAAACTTACTAAATATCTTCACGGTGTATGATCTTTACTTAATATCCAAATTTTTGGCATAAGATCATTTTGACCCGTACAGTGTATTTTTTGGCTTTTCTACTTCTGACTGGTTTTGTGCTCCAGGGTCACAAATATACAAAATGGACAGTGTCTAAGTGAGGTTCTTGCAGAATGAGCTGTAATATGAACCAGTTTAGTAAGACTAGTTTTCTGGCTATGCTGTGGCTGTGTGACGTTTCTTTTCTTAAACACTAAAAGTTTTACACCGGCTTGAGAATCAGAGCATCATACCAGTATGACATGTTGTTGAAGTGCTCTGTGAACTGGGTCAGATTGGGGCTCTTTTCCTCGTTCTGTTCCTTTGCCCAAAGTAACACCTCTGGGATCTGCAGAAAGACAGGAAAAATGTGTTGGAAAATCTTGAATCTTTTAAGATAGAAAGCATAATGAATGGCATTAGAGGAGTCATACCTCTATCTTATAAAACAGCTCAGCATCGAGGAGAGTCAGCTGGTCTGCGATCTCATGGCTACGAAAATCATGCAGAGTGCCGGGCCTGTTAACAAAGTCAAAATCAGTTCAATTCACTTGTAATGATCATTTTTTAAAAAGACCGGTGATTTTGGTGGGCATTACCTGGCGGCCACACCTCGTGCAGCCAGCGTTTTGAGGGAATTAGTGTACTGCAGCAGTTTCTTCTGCTGGACTTTATCTAGGATGTTCTTGCGCAGAACTCGGGCCAGGGTGAGCTCACCGTTACACAACAGATTGAACACAAGCTCCATGAGCTGCTTCAGGATGTCTTCTGTCAGCTCCACCAAACTGATGACATATAAATAAGAGTTCATATTCAAATAAGCTTCACAAAGTCACTTGCAGCTTTCACTTATGAAACAGTAAACAATTACTTGGCGCAATTATTTGTATGTTTTGCAGAACAATATTTAAAATGTTATTTACATCTGCTACATTTCTGTGGCAAATGTTTACATTTATGTAGTTTCTTGTGTCATCACATGAGCCTACGAGTAAATAGCGTAGAGAAACTGCTTAAGTGCCTTCTGTTTGAGCTGTAATCTTGTATGTGGCCAGATTGTTAATGTTATGGCAGAACAGCATATCATCAAGGAAAACCTGAGTTCCAGCTCACCAAAGCTCATCCACGACGCGCACCAGCACGAAGAAGGTGTTTTTACTACCTCGCTGCTTGATAACATCAGAGCTGAGAGAAAATCTGGTATATGTGTTCAGAGTTAAGGGAGAAAAGAAGCTTGGCGTGTAAAAAGGTTAGCAATGCAAAGATTTATAAAGCGCCCTCAGAAAGGATATCTATAGCGGAGCTTTTTAATGAGGTCCTCTGGGGTTAGAAAGGTTCGGTATGTGGTCAAAAAAGCTTCACAGTATAAAACTCGATCTACAAAAGAGAACATAAGATGCATTTATTTAATCATGATTATAGGGTAAGATTTAATAATGAGAAAATAGAAATAAAATAACACCACTGTAATATTGTAAAATATTACACAAAATAATGGACTCCTTTAGATCAGAAGGGATTATTCTTACCTTTGCGATCTGTTTCGGTGGCATGAACTAATAAAATATCTCCTGATCCAGCTCTGACATCAGGGCCATCATCGTTCTGAGAAACACAGATTAGGATTATATGGTTTTTGACAAGCAGGTCAAAGTTAATCACCTCCTAAATATAACTTCTTAGAGGCATGTAAAATAATATTTAAAAAATCTACTAACTGAACATTCAGTTGGTCCTCAGGAAGCCCTATATACTTAGGACCAGCTGAACCCCAACACATGTTGAGATGTCAGGATGTTTCATTTCAAGATACGTTCTTGTTTTCGAAAGAAGAATGGAACAGGAAGCAGCTTGTCTGCTCACTAGAGTCATATTTCCTGTCTTATTGTAGAGTATAACTGGTCCACTTATTAACTCTCTTATGTATTCATTCAGCGGAGATGCTCTCTGCAGTAGGTAGGACCTTGCAGTGTGAACAGCAGTATTTCACATGTACTTCAATACCGTGTTCTCCACAGCGGCTTTAATTCACAGGCAGAGGGCAGCAGAGAACACACTAGCACTCTGATCATCATTGCAACCAATGCAAATCAAGATATAAACTTCTAAAATTAAGGACCCGCAATTCTGTTTCTCCTAAGTTTTACCTCTTGCTTTAGTGTTAACCGAGACACTATCTCATCGTGGTCTATCAGGTAGAGCTCATCCACTTCTTCTGAGGTCAACTCTGAGTCCACACACTTCTGCTTCCAGCTGTGAATGGGAGGATAGATTATCAAAAGTACAAAACAGGGAAGAAAAGGCCTTTTCCGGTGGGAGAAAATAAGCAGCATATCATCATTTCTGAGGTGTTTCTTTAAAGCAAGGAATGTTACCCTTCTCTGTCAGCTGGATCTTTGCTGTGTTCTGAAGCCGAGTCCTGGAGCAAGTCGTCGGCACCACAAGAAGAGTCCTGGCAAAGACAGAAAAGACTATCAGGACCATCATTCCTTCCAGAGAAAAATGGGGGCGAAAAAGAGACGTTTCTTCAAAATGCTTCACGGTAACAGAACAGCAGGATTTTACATTTAAATAAAATGCAAAAGGCAGGGAAGAGCACAAGGTGATAGTTCTGCATTTCACAAAACACAGGATTAGGGCATATTGATAACACTTTACAATTTAGTAAAGCCACTGAATAACTATATACACTACTGTGAAAAAGTTTGAGGTCAGAAAGTTTTTTTTTTTTTTAAAAAGTGTCTTAACAAGGCTACATTCACTTGATCAAAAAAACACAGTAAAAGCAGTTATATTGTGAAATAATAACGCAATAATGTTTTAGAGTGCTGTTGGATGGATGTTTTGTAAATGAGCTTTCATGCAGTGTGTAACACAGCTTTAAGTGAATGAAAACAACTTGCAAAGTTTTAAACTGGAAAGTGCACTGTGTGTAAAGTTATTGCTTCTCAAACGAAAGAGACAACTCTGAATCATTGAAACACTGAGTCATTTTTAAAACGAGTCCCAAGCTTTCATGTTGACATGAAAATGAAACATTAGCATATTGCCCGCACACTTGTTGAGCTTTCCCAGCTGGAAATGAAAATGAAAATGCAAATTAATTCTTTGCCACTAGGTGTCACTTTTGGAGCGTTAAAAACTCACAAACACTGCTTTAAATGAAACTGACCAATCACCAAAGGGGTTTGAAAAAATAAGGTAAGAAAATGAAAGTGTTTTTCGTTGACATTGCATGCATGTCACCCTGTTGTTTGGAACTCCCAAAACCAAAATATAAACCATAATAGGGACACTTTAAAATAACAGTTTTCAATTTAAATACATTTTAAAAAGTAAATTATTCCTATGATGGTAAAGCTGCCAGCAGTCCTCAGTGTCACATGATCCTTCAGAAATGACTTGGTGCTCAAGAAACATTATCATCATCTTATCGTTGTTATAATTTCTTTTTATTATGTTTTGCTTAATGTTTCATTGGAAATCGTGATACATATTTTCAGCATTATTTCATTAGTCAAAATGTCAAAAGGAAAGTATTTAAAATAGACATTTTCTGAAATGTAAAAGTTTTTGATCATCCTTGCTAAATAAAAGTATTAATTTATTGTCTATAAAATGACTGACCCCATACTTTTATATTGTAGTATATATATCAGCTTCACAGAAAGTGCCTTAATACTCATCACATGCATTAATAAGTGATTTTCGATGATGATGATCACCAACGTAAGGGTTAGATAAATCATTTGCGTTAAGCTGTTAATTAATAATCAAACACAAAGCATCATCAATGAAAAATATGCTTATGTGACTTCACATCAGTTTTTGTCTATACATAGTAAATATGCATATACACTGTAGTAGATCATTACATACACATATGCAAACACTAAAATACTAGATTCATGGTTTCACCAAATAACGTTTTTTTTTTTTTTTAGTCATGCCATATTTTAAAGCTAATGTCAAATTAAATTGTGCAGAAATGTAATGTTGACATGACTTTGTAACAGTATACCACAAAGGGACGAATCAGATGATCTGTTCAAGGGTTTTAATAATTACTGCTGCAACTGCAGGTTTTATATTTTGCAAAGCACACAATCATCAAATAAACAATTCCTCTTTTCAGTTCTCGAATCCTGTCAGAGCAACTCGATTTCACAACAACGTCTGCTGCACACAGTTATTGAAAATCTACAGGCCTCAAGTAGTTTTTCTGGTCACATTGCATGCAAAATCCTGCACAAAAATACATACTTGACATATGTCCAACAATACAGAGCAGGATTTTCAACCAATTTTACAGTGGACAGGGCCACCCAGCATGGCATGGCAAAATTTCTTATGCAACAATACTGAGTCATGGCTGGTTGCGTCAAAGGCTCAGATTAGCATGCAAGAGATTTCTTGTTTGTCGTTTTTCGGGACACTTCATAAAGTGTCTTGATGGCAGTTGTTTAGTAAGATTTGCAATTAACCAGTCGCATGATGCAAAGCCAAGCATTACAGTGACAAACAGCACAAGCGCAGCATGTCATGCCGACATGCTGTTACTTACTCCATTGGAGAGAGTCACATCTCCATTGGCTTGGTTGGATGAATACAGATTGACATATTCACCCTCCCCACCTTCATCATTAGCACTTTCGCTCTACAGGAAAACAAGAGGGAGGACAGCACAAGCATTGGCAGGCATCAGAGTAAAGGTGTGGTTTGGAGCTGATGCCCAAAAAGATGAAGAAATAAATTGGCAGAAGTAATCTATTGCACTGGTGGGCCTGAAATAAAAGGACATTTGGTAGCAAAGCAAGATATAGCACGACCAGGCTCTGGAAACTTGGCACGAAGTTGTGCATTACAGTGATTTTACTACATGAAGCTGTATTGCGTTAAAAGTAACTTCCTAAAACACTCTTAATTGTGGTAAAATCAATTTAATGAAAGGCCTCAGGTGACTCACTGCTCAACTGCAGCAGAAGAAATACAATAAAGGACATCAAATGGTCAATACATGATTACATTTACTCATAACTATCACAATAAACAATTCCTTCGCCAAATAAGATTGTTAACAGTCTCTAAACTGGAAGCAAGCATCATTTATCTGTAATAAAACTTTATTGCTTCCATTCTAATCAACGAAGCTGTCCACATTATAAGTGTATTGACGTCAGACTCTTGAGCAGACAGCTTCATTGATTACAATGTGAGCAGCAGCAATAAGCCGTGTGCTTCCAGTGCAGATTAATGTAAAAGGAAGAAGCTGTTTTCTCTGACAATTTAATGCAGATTACAATGGGTTTTTATTACATTTAATTCAGTCCAAGTCCGTTTAAGTCTGTTTAATTATTGTTGTATGACTGTATGATTTATATTTTTGTTTTGATATGGTGAATTTTTATGAAGAAAAAAAAAAAATTCATATCATGTTATGCATTTTATGCAGGCTTCATGGGTTTCATCTTTAATTTTACCATATGTCATATTAATTATGAAGTTTTTTATCCGTTTTTAACATATAACATTTTTGTTATGCACTTTGAGCTCCATTTCTCATATGAAAGTACCTTTTTTTAGTTTATTATTTTATTACAAATGATTGTATTTTGTGTATTAAATGAAAATGTCTTGGGTATGACTATTCCAATTGTGATATTATTATATAATCTGATTATCATTAAATAATAGATAATTAAAAACGTTTCTAATACATTAATAATAATAATAATAAACAAACAACAAAAACATTCTGTAAAAAAAAAAAAACTATTATCACCGTCATTATAAAACATAGACATTAAATCTCAAAGCTGATCCACTGAAGTACTGACACACACACAAAGAAATGGCAAAGTACCAGCTACTAACCCTAAAACAGATCCTATACTTAGTATAAGATATATCGAAAAGAGTTCCCTGTGATTTAGTCAGACGTAGTCAGAGGATACAGATTAGCAGACATAAGATCATAACAGGCAGCTCAGTCACCTAACAGCGGGGAGTCTGACGAGTCCCTGCGGGATGATGCATGTTTAACCCGAGCCTTTCAGCAGGTCACAGTTGCAGGACCCCTGTGTGGTACATGCTTTTGACTCTTTAGATCTGCGGCACTAAAGACTAGAGGAGTGCAGGGAAAAATAAATAAATAAATTCACTGAACCCTAACGAGGCAGCACCGCCGTTAATTGAGGTTGTGAACTATTCACTGCCTACAGGCTACAGCACCTGTGATTCATGTGAGCTATTATGAACATGTTTCCTCTTGTAGCCGCTGGCACACACACCTACACAGAGTCAATAATTAGAAAATCAGCAACATTTGCATGTTTGTGCTACTTCTCAGCATGTAAAGACAAACTGAAAAATGACAGAATCATAACTGCGATGTTTGAAATATTGCACCATAGTATTAAAGGAATGATAATTTGCTGAAAGATGGAGAAGTTGTTTCTTCATTAACAGCAAAGAATGAAGCGTAATGCTGATGTAATGCTAAATTTCGCCAAATCTGTTTTGTTAAAGAAACAAACCCATCTAAATTATGGATGGCCTCAAGGCTAAAAAAAAAAAAAAAAGCAGAATATTTTTATTTTTGGGTGAACAATTATTCTAAACCTCTAAACAGGCAAGCACTGCTGTTAAATTAGGCTTTAAATGAGATATTAAGATATTAAAGATAATAATTTATTAGTCCAAAAAGATGAGAAAAATGCGTGAGAGGCCAGCAAAAGGCAAGCGGGACTCACCGTAGGGACAGGCAGGGAGTCCTGACGGTTCAGAGAGGAGTTAGATGCGGAAAGGCTGAGAGCGGTTTCTGTCTCACCAGGGCCAGGCCCAGATGCACACTGCTGCAGCTGACATGACAGAGAGGAGGAAGAGGAGGAGGAAGGAGACGCAGAATGTGAGGAAGCCTAGAAGGGAAAAGAAGAGCAGAGGAAGGAAGAGAAAAAAGGCCAGAGATTGATGCACAGTGTAGATTACTAAGCAGATGTGAGCTGAATAGAGAAATAGACCTTAGTCAGAGTAGACGGCATATTAAATGTGACGCAAATGAAATTATTTTAATCATGGTTTTTGAAAATTAGACGTGACTTAAGACCTTAAAAGCTCTATTTGAATGCTATTTTTAATCACATCCAGTTAAATATGACGTCTATTCAGACTGAAGTTTACAGTGCAACAGGAAAGAACAATGTTAAGTGAATGAATTGTGTAAAATATTGTGAGACAAAGGTTTTTGTATTTTGCCTGGTAACTGCTTGTGCTTGCTAGTCAGAGCGTGGGAACAAAAACAGGAAATCGCTAAAACTAAAAACACAAACAAATGGCTAAGTTTGCGGGTAATGTAGCTACTAGCACATAAGGTTGCTTTATACCTGAGCTTAAAACTAAGCAACACACCTCAGTGAATCCTTCTGCTCAGTCACGTGGAATGGGAGAGAAAACAGTGGAAACCAAGTCAAATGAAATGAGGAAGATGGGTTAGCAAGACAAGAATGAAGACAAAAGCAAGAACAGTGCAAAGCATTAAAAGCTGCCTTAAAAGCAATTTAGATCCCGTTTCCTGTTTAAAGTCACCCCATATAAATACATAGCATTATATTGCTATTTTAATATATTTTTCTCTCTTGATGCCCACTTAAAAACTTACAAATATAATATAACAAACTATATTTCTAACACTTGCATTGTGCTTTCAAGACTATCTATGTAAATTACCTCTTTACATGTCAAATGAGAAGCAGTGTCTTGCTGCCTTTTTCTCACGCCTGTTTGGTTGTCAGACTTCCCTCTGGATCCAATATGCATTTAATCATTTATTACATGTAAAAATGTCTCATTCTTTCATAACAATCTCTTTGTAAATCTGCATTAGAAAATCATAAAAAAAACAAGTCTGTTCTAAACTGTGTCACAAAAATAACCAAGAACCTTGTTAAAAATAAACATCAGTTGCTATTTTCTAACATTTGGATGCCACAAAAATGTGCAGATGGCAGGTGCTACACGCAGCCACATAACTTTAAAAGGATGTTACCACATTTACTCTTATTTGAGTTGTTTCTCATAGGCTTTAGCTGAATAAACATCAGATGTGTTCACACAACACACAATGAGATAATGGATGATGTAAGATGAAGACGTACTTTTACTTGTATAATATGACCACTGCTTGCCCAAGGCAACACTTGAACTTCAGTGAGACCAACAGAGGATGAATGCTTTGCTTCAAGCAACTTAATATAAGCAATAATCTGACTCTACGGGAAATGTAATACAGCTACCATTATGATTAATGGTGACTCTGAGTAGGATGAAAAACATTGCATCAACATTTAGGGAGGGTGAGAATGAGACAGAAGGTGTGTACAGCGTGTGTGGGCGTAGCACTTATAGCTTTGATTTAGCTCTCACCAGTTGTCTCTGTTTGGGTGGCAGCGCTGGGGGAGGGAGGGTCTCGTCACTGCTGCTGAAGGAGTCGCTGAGACCGTACACTTCCTGAAAACGCTTCCTATTGCGCTGCTCGTAAATGCTTTCGCTCTGAGGTGTCTGGTAGAAAACGGAAGGCAGTGGCTCAGAATAGTCCTCCATGAACTGCATGTACTTCAAAACTGTGGGTAAACAGGGTAAAAAGTAAATAGGTTAAATGAAGACACAGGCAGACAGGTGGTGAAGACTAGCACATTCATAGAGAGGGTAAAGGTTATAATGCCAAGAGGCTCTGAGACTGGTGTGAATTTAGCATATTAGATTGTTTAATAATCAAATTAAGCAGAATCTAGTCATATTCTCATTTTGTGTGCAAATAAAAACAGTTTTCAATATTCTGCTAACTCGAATGAACCTGTATGAAAAAGCTAGCTTATAAATGTATTAGTTTAAAATTTATAGTAATTGTTACGTGTAAATAATTTCATAATACATTTTAATTAATTTAATTTACATTTAATTCAAAATAATTTTAAAATATAAAAATAAACCATTAGGTACAAATATTATTGTAATATTTTATAAATCATCCTGCAATCTGCATGCAGAGAGACTAAAGCATCTTTGCCTGTATTTTTCAATTCACCCCATCCCACAAATGGAACACATCTGCAATGCTCTGTAATTGTGAGTTAATAAAATTTAAAAGAGAAAAATAGTTCGGCATCCTCTGTGTGGCCCCGCATAAACTCTTCTATCAAACCACACAGCTCATGTGCAAATTACAATATGATTCAATCGCCCCTCCCTCCAAACAAGAGTCTTTCAGCAAGAGCTCATTTCCTGCCAGCTTGGGTGAGGCCTTGAACTGTATTCAGTCAGAGATTTCTCCAACAAAGGCATTATTCCATCTGACCTCACACTGAAGCTGACATCACTGTTTCCCAACCCCTTCCCAACACTGAGGGGCTTTACAGAGAAAAACTGGCTTTGCCATACTGCGTCATACCTCGCACACATTACACAAGGAATTAAGTGAACTGTGCAAACAGCTCAGTGTGAAAACAAACAGAAATGCCAGGGCTTAAACTTCTTTTTTGGTCATAATACTTAAAGATTAAATTCTGCTTTTAAAGTTGGCATGAAATTAAAATTCACCCTAAATGCATTTTATTGAGCTTATTGTGAACCATTCTTTCTTTCTTTCTTTTTTTTTTGGACTTAATAATGTTTAAATCAAAATACCATAACTTGATCTCGACATTAAATGAATTCTCTTTGGTGGCAGGTGCCAGATTTCTACAATAATTTTGTTAAACCCCTTTAACTGCAAGTTTGCATTCAAACCCACCTCCATTCAATCAACATCCAATGGATAGAACCAGGTCCCTGCCCCACATTTCTTTATTTTCCAATAATCACTTCAATGTGTATCACAAAAATACCTTAAAATTCTTCAGCAATTCAAATATTTACATACCAAAACGGGCAACTTTTAAGGTTTTACTTAAAACTATTTGTAGTTTTTTTTTTTTACTCAGGTAATTTTCTAACTATTCCTTAAGACGAACAAACAACAGAGCAACAAAGCATCAGCTCTACGTTGTCAGATCTAACTAAACAAGTGTTTCTTGCTCTGACTTGCTATCCTACAAACAACAATTGAAATCCTCATACTCACTATGGCGACTCTTCTTCTCGGGCAGGGGTGGAGGGCTCTGAGGGATCTGTGCATTTTCAGCAGGGTCAAAGTTTCCCATATATTCTCCAGGGTTCGAGGGTTGCATTGATGGAAACAGGGGGAATGGTGGGGTCTGCATGTCCTCATCAGGAACATTGTCATATTGAGAGTACAATCGTTCCACCTGAGGTGGAGGGGGTCGCCGTTCCTTCTTCGGGAGAGCGGGTGGCATTGATTGAAGCTGAACAGGGAAGGAGGATGATTCATTTTGAGACTCGGGGAGCGGGCTCAGACAACCCCCTGTGTGTGCGGGAGGGATCTGGTCGATGCTAGACAGGTCCTGATGCAGGAAGTCATAGTCGGGGTCATAGCTCTCCGCTGTGTCTGAGTAAAGCAGGGGACAGAACAGAGAAGACAAAACTCATCAATATATTTAAACCACTCTTGGGCCGTGTAGTCTGACAAGCTATCATTTCAAAGTACCTTTCTCAACAATTTAAACACTTACCTAGAGTCTCACAGCTGGTGTTACGAGAGCACTGTCCGCTGTCCTGCTCCAAAGATGACAGCTGTTCATCTGACTTGCTCAATATGCCGATGCTGCCACATGGGGACAGTCGTGGTGATTCTCCTCCATAGGAGTGACTGCCTCCTGAAAAACGCCTCTGTAAGGCATCTGCCTCATATTCCTTTAGATGAAATGAAGAATAGTTAACATCAAGAAACAATCAAAGATTAAATATTTATGAACCTTAAAGGAATAGTTCACCCAAAAATGAAAATCTTGTCATCATTTACTCCTCGAGAAGTTCCAAACCTGTATGAATTTCTTTGTTTTGCACAACACAAAAAAAGATATTTTGAAGAAAGTTTGTAACCAAGCTGTTTTGGTCACCATTGACTTCCATAGTAGAAAAGAAATACTATGGAAGTCAATGGTCCCCCAAAACATCCTTAGATAGATAGGTTTTCATTTTATGGACAAAAACATTTTTTTGTGTTGCCAGGATAACATTAGGATGAGTAAATAATTTATTCTTGGATGAACTATCTTTAAACGTCATCTTAGCTATTGAAAACTGGGTGACCTTTCATTGCACTAAACTTCAGATTCTTTCTGAGAGGTCACTAAAGACCAGTTTATGTAGAAGTCGTCCCGTGAGCCACAGCACTGTCATTTAAGGCCCACATCAGGCTCTTCAGTTGCAGATTGGAGCATCAAGAGAACACCAAAATCTCACCTGTCGACAGATACCAATAGGAAGACTTGATCCACTTGTAGTACGACTCATTGGTGCAACCACGGCAATCCTTGTGGGAGATGGTGCAGACTGACGCTTCTTTGGAGGAAGAGCCGGTGGACTGCAATGGGACAGGGAGGGTTTGTTAAACCAACACTAGCAATCCAAACAAATGTCAAACTGACAGGTAAATTAGTCTCATACAAGCTGCCAATCAAGAAACCTACAGACAAATTCTGTGTTAAGAAAATCTGCAATCAATTCTTAGCGACCAGGAACATTTTTGCAAAACGAAAGTTGAATCCAGCTCTTGAACCACAAACCACAACATCATAAATCAGTCATTTAGTCAACCTGGTTAGTTGCTCTGTCGCCCCAAAACAGCTGCTAACGGTGAAGTCATACAGCAGAGAGACTAGCAGAAGAACTGACTCATAGTGAATGTGGAGTATGTCTGGCTGACATTTACAAATACCGATTAACTTTTAAACAACCAGTCTCAGCATACCAGGTCAGATAGATTTTCTTAAATTGTTTCACCAGACGAAAGGCTCGAGTGGAGATTAAATAAGGTTCTCGCTATGAAGGGAAACTATAAAACACCTGGAGGATCTGTCGTAATCCTAAAACGGTCATTTATTTTAATGGTCTGACTGATGTAAACTCATTTTCGGCAGTGAGCCGAGAGGCTGTTGGCCATGAAAGCATCTACATGCCATTTCAGTGAGCTAACTTTGCTTCACAGAGCATTTGGGATATTAGGGCTGCAACAGCGACTGAAAACAGACAACAACAAATTTCATTATTAATCAGGGCGTTGCACTGCGCATGCAGAACTTTCATCAGATATGTCATTTGCAGTTTAAAAAGAAATAGTTTTGATTAAAAAAAGTGAGCTGCAGGGGGAAAACAAGTGTTTGATGCAAGTTGTCTGAAGCATGTGAGTGTGCTCAATGCATATTGTCATACAGTATGGTCAGGTTGTCACATCAAGCACTCTGACAGAGTGAACAATGTGGTTGAGAGTTTTTATTTACTGAAACAACTTTATGGTTATATGCTTATAATGTGAATATGTCCGATTTGAAAAGCAGCACGTTCTAACAACAAGTGTGTTAATGTTGCAGCCTTGTTCAGTGTCAAATACTTGATATACTGTGTGAATACTTATTAGTTATTGAAAAAGAGTGCCATCTTTTGCTAGACATCAAAATTTAGGTTTTAAAAAATTAACAAGTAGAAGAGGTTGTAGCGCCAAACACTTCTGATAGACCAATAGTATAAGGTATGTTAATCCAAAAATTACAAAAAGGTATATGGACAAAAAAGATC
>JAUMHE010000055.1:3816864-3841122 GCA_032359235.1 Enteromius mattozi
ACTGACACGCTACCGCAAAAGATAGAAATAACCCACTTAAAACCATTTTTTGTTGCTGAAAATACTAGTGGCCTAAGTACCGCATATATGTGTGTGTCCATTTCAATTTTTTTAAACAATTCTCAAAAATCACGTTTTTGCAAATAAACTGTTCATATATATACACACACACATAATATTATATATTACCTGCATATATTATTAATAAAAATATATTTTATATATATTAATACTATTCATATAATAGTAAAATAATTCATAATATAATTGTTATTTCTGGCAGTTTATACTTAGTAAATTCTGAAACCAGAACTGCACTGTTTCCTGTTTTCTAGAGGACTGGAACATGGAGAGCAGTAATTTCCATAGCCCTGTTAGCCTCTCTCACCTCTGAAAGACAAAATGCTCCAAAGAATGAAGCTTGAAGGCTTATTAAATCTACAATTGTAACAAAGACTGAAGCTCACCAACTGTTTTCAGGAACAGAAGCTATGTTAACTGTGGAGTGACGAGTAGGTGTATGAATTAGCCCCTGAGTCTCACTTCAAGTCAGAGAGAGAAAGAGAAATGGTGTGACTCCAGCACGGCTGCGGAGGCATTCGAGACTTCACCGACTAACTCGACTCAAAGCCTCATACGCGGCAGCCCGAGTGGGATCTGAAGGCAATGATGATTTTCACTTGATCAAAGCGGATCATGCAAAAGTGCCGCAGCTCCTTGAGTTTTTTCCGGAAAAGCTCAGAATATAAAGTAAAAGTGAGAATATAAGCCTGCTCATTAGGATTTTCAGCAGGTTGGAAAATTCAGACAATTATAGACTATATGCTTTACATTACTGCAGTGCTCTCCAGCAGCGCTGTACTAATACTCTTCATGCATTAAAGATTCACAATTAATTCAGCGCAAACTGCTTAACATACGCGTTCCATTTAAACTTTGTTTTAAAGATAATTTCAGCTTTTGGTTCAGAAAAAGCTTTATTTTTTTAAGAAATAAGATACACTAGCTGTGTTTCCATCCATGTACATTTTGGAATAATGCATAAAAACACATAATATCTTACAACGTGCATCAAACACATCTTTCATACGTTTATGAATCGCCAGACAGTTTTGTTTAGATTCTGCTAGGCTGTTTTTCAGGCTGAAAGGCATATCAAGCTCTCAGAGTACATTAATACATTAAGATCACAGTCAGCCCTGTAGCTCCAGCTGATGTGATTAAATTATGGTTGATGTTCAAATGAGAATCTATATGGTTCCATAAAGATCAAATTCAAGCCTCACAAGCTTAAATGAACGTGTATATAGCAACATACTACAAACATGAAATGAGTGAAATGGTAACATACACCACTGTTGATACATTGACTTGTGGTTTCTGGATAAACATACAACACTTAAAAAGTTGACTTTCTTTACGGTGACCAGAATAAATTTATCATGCCGCAAACAAATGTTTAATAATTTAAACTTGCATGTACAATGTGTCATTGCAAAAGTGAAGTTGTGTCAGGCGGGGTTAGTAAAAGAAAGCTAATGTTCCCATGCAAACACTCATGGAGAGCCTTTATCACTCCATCTAAATCTTGCATGATAAGAAAAGAAAAGCAACTGCGATTTCAGGGTCATACACTCATTAGAATGTACTCTGGTTTGCAATGTATTTTTCATGAACTATGTACATTTAGCTTTTTTTTTTTTGGCATTGGTTTCTGAAGTTTATACAAGCATATTTAAAAGCAGGAAAAGATTATGCCGACATTTGCAATTTTTTTTTTCGCAG
Organism: Enteromius mattozi; assembly: GCA_032359235.1. Classification (NCBI taxonomy): domain Eukaryota; kingdom Metazoa; phylum Chordata; class Actinopteri; order Cypriniformes; family Cyprinidae; genus Enteromius; species Enteromius mattozi. Next base: position 3,818,650 of record JAUMHE010000055.1, read on the forward strand.
ACCAGCAAATCTGCCTAACCTATTTTGAACATAAAAAAGCCAAGGTTATGACCAATGTTTTTTTTTTTTTGTTCTTTTTTAAATCACGAGACAAGATGTGAAAACAGAAAAGTAAAGGGAGTTTATTTAAAAGTCAAAAATGGGCAATTTTTCTTTCAACCAGAGAGCACCTACAGCATTAAAGACTACGACTTATTTGTGAAAGATAGCCTTCTAGATATTTACATTCTGAAATCCGTCAGCATTTTACATTTTCTCCTTTCAAATGTGATAAAAAACATTTTATGATATCTATCCGGAGAATAATGTTCTTCTAAAAAAAGATGTAGCAAAGCTGTGGAAATCAATAGGCTGGAAAATGTCCTCATGATGAACTATCCGCAACACCGACTTCTGCAGAGCTAGAAACAGAATCTTGAAGTTTTCCAAGCCAAGCCATGGAATACAGTGTGATCCGGGACAGCGTCACTGCCTGCAGGTGTCATGGAAGGCCTCCAGAGTTCGGAAGTCCCTCCATGTTGGAGGAAGGCCCTCCTGCAGGTACTTGCCACAGCGTTGACACGGGGTCTGGAAGAGCTTGATGTAGCTCCTCAACCAGGTCTGCTCAAAAGAAAAAAACACACAGACATTAGCAAACAATTGGGCTTTTTGTTAAGGGCTTATTAGATAACACCTTTATAAACTAAATAGCCCTCCTCGTGTGACACAAAAGACTGGATTAACACTTAAAGGAATAGTTCACCTAAAAATGAAAATCACCCCATAATTTGCTCACCTCCATGCCATCCTAGGTGTATATGACTTTCTTCTTTCAGACGAACACAGTCAAGAGTTTTTTTTAAAAATGTATCCTGGCTCTTCCAAGCTTGGTAATGCTGGTGGATAGCCATTATTTTGAAGCTCAATAAACCGTATATATCTGTTGTAAAACTAACCTATATGCCAATAACCTATAGAGAGATGAGTTCTGGCTTCTTAGCTGTCAGTCAAGAAGCCAGAACTCGTCTCTCTCGCGAATGTGCATACAACCATTGTCAGTTATTTGAGTTATAATTTCATTTCTTTTATTTATTTATTTTTTTTACAAAAATCCATCAATCTGCTTCAGAAGACATGTGTTAACCCCCTGGAGGTGTGTAGGTTTGTTTTATTCTGGATATATATACGCTTTATGGAGCTTCAAAATAACTATCACTATCCACCAGCATTACCAAGCCTGGAAGAGCCAGGATACATTTTTTAAAAAACTGACTGTGTTCATCTGAAAGAAGAAAGTCATATACACCTAGGATGGCTCGGAGGTGAGTAAAATATGGAGTAATTTTAATTTTTGGGTGAACTATTCCTTTAAAAGTTCAACTGAATCTGAAGTGGCTTGAATAACACATATTTTGACCAAAATGAAGCAAAGTATAAAACAGTGTATTTTGCTGGGCAGAATGCTGTAAAACTGTGGCGGACACCCTCACCCTGCGCTGGCTGGCCTCGTTGCACTGGCATGGGACGTGTGAGAGCAGCATGAGGGTCTGTGGTCTCTCGCAGCAGTCACAACTCGACATTGATTAACAGCAGGAGGAGTATGTCTGCTCTCCTCTCTAACCCGTCTTCACTGGGCAGCTCAGCACAGTCGGGGTTTATCTGCACCTGTCAGGACGCATTGTCTTTCCTAATTCATCTGCCAGCCCAAACCAGCCTCCACTGACTCCCTGTTATTCATACTCCAATTAGCACACACAAGAGTTCAGCACCACCCTATCTATCTATCTATCTATTTATTTATCTAGTTTTCTGTCTGTCTGTCCGTCCTCATGTGTCTATCAATCTATTTACCTGTCTGTCTGCTTATTCAACCTATACCTGAAGCACAATACAAAGATTTTTATGAAGAAGCTAAGAGGACCTTGAAGCTCTTATGTGGAGAGACTAAAGACTGGTGATGTTTTTAAATAAGTTGTCCCAGGGATGGCCTCGGAGTGACGCCCATCAAATGTATGGTTTAAATCAGTGTACGGAGAAAGCCCACAATTCCAGCCATGATCAGAATAGCTCTGCATTGATCGTACGGAGAAGGAATCAATCTCTCCTCCTTTTCAAAGCGTAGAGCAGAGGTCGGCAGACTATTTAAAGACAGACCAGACTTAATACTTAAAATCACATACAAATACACAAGCCACGATAAGGTTATCTTGTTAAGTTATTAAAGATTTCAAACACAAAATCAAAACTTTTATTCCAGGGCATAGTTAGTTAATACATTTTATGCCATTTTTTACATCCGGCAGATGCTTTTATTCAAAGCAACAGTATTTACAGTGCACTCAAGCTATTGATTTTCAGTATGTGTTCCCTGGGAATCGAACCCATGACCTTGATGTTGTTATTGCCTTCCTCTACCTGTTCTATAGGAATAGATTTTGTAGGAATGGTCTTGCATGCATTCTCACAATGTTGAAAACAACCTCTCATTAAACAGAAGGACCCAGCCAAAGGCTAAAAGTAATAATTGCATGTAATAATTCTAGCACAATGCCATTAGAAGTTTAAAGCAATGTACTATACTCACCATGAAGGAGCGAACTACAACATCAGGCATCTGGGGGAGCTGGTAATGCAGGAGCGCTGTGGTTGCATGATCAGTGACCTGAGAGAACAGAAAGATCACTGAGAAATATAATGCAATGTGTACAACAAGTACATTAACATATGACCGCTCACATTTACACAACCAAATATGAGGAACCAGTTAACAAAATTTGCATTTATGGTCTATAATTGGTGGAAGGGTCACGTGAATGTGAACATCTGGTTTTGGTCCAAAACACCTTGAGAAACATTCTAATTGGACTTCAAGGAAGAAACTAAAACTAAAAATACAGGGACATGTATAGAGAGAGTATAATCTTTAAGTGTAAATTTGAAAAAGTGTAAATCCCTTCCTCTTTATGAATTTGAGTAAATCTCAAAGGTTTATCAAAGATATAGTGTGTCATTCTAATGACTCATTAGATTATTAATATGGTAATACAAAAAAAAGTTAAATAAGTAAAAATTACTTAAAGTAATATTAAAAAAAAATTACAATAAAATGCAGCACAACAAATTCTACTATATAGTATATTTTAAATATTATAGATAAATCCATATTAATTTATCCGTATTTCCCATTTCGTTTTGGGAAATGTTCATAAACTTAGCACATGGCAGAATATTTCCAGTATCATTTTATTTTTTTCTGATTTCTTTTCTTACAGTATAAAATACAATTAAAATGAATTACAATGAATAACAAAATTATTAAATAATTATAATTACAGTTATTCATACAATTTATGTGCATAATAGTTGAATGCAACAACAAAAAATATTTGATTAAAAACATTCTTTAAGTATTTTGTATTTCTTTTTTGCATGCATGGGCAGAGATTTGAAGAAATCCTAATTAAAATCCATTTCCAGATCAATCTACCTACACTCAGATTAACTCCTAAGTCCAATTTTGCAGAAGAACACCATAACCTTATTACTTTCCCTAAAATCCCATCTTCCATCACTAATGTAATTATAGAATGGGACTAAAAAGCGAACCACTTCAATCTCCCGTCATCGTTTCATTAGAAAGCCAATGCCGACCAAAGCCCTTATGGGAAAACAGTCCAGTTTATACCTCTCAATAGTGATGCATCATGGGAAAAGAAACTCAAGTGGTTACTACTGAAGTGTAAAAAAAAGCAAAGAGATGCTTTTTTTTATTAAAAAAAACACAAAAACATCTGTGTGAAAACTATTGGACAGCGGGGACATGTGAAGAGTAAAGAACGATTAATTAAGCGAGCACGGAAAACGGGAATACAGAAGTGACAGCTGGGAGGGGAAGATGAGAGGCGGCCCGTCCCTCCAGTTTGAGGCAGCCCGGGTTCGAGTTAGCGTTCACAGCCAGAGAAATAAAGAAATAAACAGGTCTGTGCTTTGATCAGCCCGTGCAGATGCGAGAAGCTCAGTTACAATGCGAGCGGGTTCTCGCAACCTCGCGCTTTAAGTTCCAGGCAGCTCGTCACACACATTCTCTCTCCTTTGAAAGGAAAGCAAGTTTCTCTCCCTTTCTCTCTCTCTTTGAAAGGTGCATCAGCATTAGCAAGACTATGTAGTTTCATCTGCCCCAGAGGCTGACTGCTCTCTAATTCCAGCCTAATGAGATTCGGGGAGGGTGGAGAGAAGACGACTGGAGCCCAGATGTTTAGGGGGCTGTCAAATGAGGGCGAGGTGGCTCTGAGTGAAATAGAATCAAAAAACACATGGACAAATGATGTCTGAGGGATGAAAGGCAAGGATTGGCAGTGGAGAGGTGACAAAAAATGCGACCGTCATTGAGAAGAGAGATCTCATTAGAATTTCATGGATTTAAATGTATTTATTTATTGCATGGCTCAAATTCAATCTGAAAGACAACCACCAGATCATTTATTTACCGTTTCTATATTTCCCAACGTATGCTATGGTAATGAGAAAGCCACGCTCTGTTGGTTAAACCCAGTTTTGTGCATTTGCTGGTGTACTCACCTTTTGAAATGCCTGATAGTTGGACTTTGACCAGATGTCAAGCTAAAAAAAAGAAAGAAGACAAGAGTAAACATCAAGCAATGAATGCTTTTTCCCTGCTCACAAACTGATTCAGAATAATGCCATAGAACCCAAATTTTACTCTTAGTGTGCCCTTAATCACAACCCTTTTAAACTCTTACAACTATATTCCAAGAAGCCATTAAACCTCTTTGTTAATGTTTTTTAACTGAATGCTCCTGTGCACTCTACACTTTTTAAAATGGAAGAGTTATTTAGCTCCAGAAAAGGCCAAAAAAAAGAGACAAAAATATATCATGGTAGAGGCACTCTTGCACGTGCACCAATTGTGTGCATGTTTAAAATAAAAAAAGATAAAGTTTATAATTGAAGACCAAGAAAAAACATGTTATTTGGGCAGAATTCATCAGTCTTCTGATTGATTCCTGCTCAACCCAATGTCTAATTTTAAATAAGCAGTTTACATTTTTAACACCCAGAAAGAGCTCATTTCATTTTTAAATTTCGCAATCTTGAATCTATAATGAATCGGAATTAATTAATTACTGTTTGTTGACTTGTTTTTGAGGAGCTGAATTTTCTTGAAGGAACAGCTTCAAAATATATTTTGCTTTTAATCTGAAAAACAGACCTAAACAATCAGTACTGCTTTAATACTTTCTGACATCCTGTTAATTAAGTACTCCCCTGTATGCTGTTTTCTTTGCAGGTGTGGATGAGTTTGTTTCACCTGCATCTAACAAAGATTGTGTGATCAGTGAGTGGTTTTGAAAGTGTTTTAGCATTTGTTGATCTCCATGGATTTTCACTCAAAAGCACGTCTTTGTAATTTTGCAAAAAATAAAAAATAAAAACTCACTGTGCAAAATGTTCTATATTTCTTGGAGCTGCCACATATGAGAACTTGGAGTGCCTGGGTGGTCTGCCTTTTATTTGCCTCTGTAATTTTATTTTCATTTTCTGTAACCCAACGTCATAACTCCATTTTGTGTTACAGTCTAAATTCTATTAGTGCCCCAATACACCCTAGAGAGAGCATTGTAAAAGAGTCCAAAGGTTCAAGTCTCAGAGGATTCCCATTTATTGTGTATAACGTAGAATTTATCATCATAATTTTACATAAATTAATATATATATATATGCATAGATTAAACATCTGCAGGACTTAAAGGTCAGTTACGACTAGTCGTGCGCTTGATGTCCGGACTGTTGTTTGAGGGTAAAAAAACCCCATCACTAATCAACCTGTTGAGCGAAGGTCATCAGAAGAGTTTTCAAAGACGACAACAAATCAAAATGTTCTCTGATTCTAATATCAAACAGGCCCGGTGTCAGCATTTATCAGAGAAATCAGACTCCATCTCCCCTCTGTCCTCAAACCCACCTCCATACACTGCTGCCCTTTGAAGTAAAAAGAATGCCGGATCGCAAATTACCCAAGAGATGTCTGAGATAGTCTTTGAAGCCCTACTTTGATAGCATAGTTTCCCTTCTCCTACCCCTTCCTCTCCCTTTTTTTGTGTGTGTTTGGAGGTTCAGGCGGGCTCTGTTGGGCCTCTTGCATGTGGTTATGGTAAGCCATGTGGCATCATTTGAACTGTAAGGACCAGAGAGGGGGTTTAAAGAAAAAAGCCTGTCGATATTCTGCCCTGAACTGACTGCTCGCACAGTCCCAAAAAGACCTATGAGGTTGATTCAAGTGCAGGGGTTTTCTGTAGCGTTTCATACTCAAAACTGTAAAATAAAATAAAAAATACAAAATAAACAAACAATATAAAATAAAATAAAATAAAATATGTATACTGGGATGGAACTGAACAGAATGCAAAGCTTGGGCAGAATTCTTCAAAATGTGTTTCTTGCTGTTTGTGTCATCTGATTGATATCTACTCAACCCAAGGTTTAATTTTAAATAAGCAGTATGTATTTTTAACATCCAGAAAGAGCTCATCTCATTTTAAAGCTCCTTCATTTTAAATCTATAATAAACAAGAATGAATTACTGTTTGCTAACTTGTTTTTGAGTTTCCTTCCTGAAGATGAGCAGATATTTAAACTCAATCTGGTTTCTGTTCTCTACTCTGTTTATTTATCACTGAAAAAAATACGGTTAAAAAATGTATTGCCATAAATAAGACAATATTTTGCCTATTAATACTAGTTTATGACAATAACAGGGATTCATCTCCTTCAACTTAATTAGACGGTCATAAATTGCGGGGAAAAAAAATTATATATCAGTATATATATATATATATATATATATATATACACACACACACACACATTTACACATTTACAATGAATATTTCAAATTGTTTATGAATATTACATGCTTTTAGATGATCATAAAATGCTAAAAATGCAATAATATTTTCATGATGGATTTACACATTTAAAGACTGAATATTTTAATCATAGAATTTTTCATTGCAATGCTATGATCGTTTTTTTTTTTTTTGACTGATTACTAAATCAGACCACCAAAACTTAATCAGGCAGTGTATTTTTTTTTAATTTAAAGGGTTAGTTCACCCAAAAATGAAAATTCTGTAATTAATTACTCACCCTCGTGTTGTTCCAAACCCATAAAACATTTGTTCATCTTCAGAACATAAATAAAAGCCATCAGATCCTCCTCCTCGTAGCATCGCAAAAGTGAGGTTGATCCACTGATGTCACATGGACTGTTTTACCGATGTTTTTACCACGCTTCTGGATCTGGGATCATTTCAGTTGTATTGCTGTCTATGGAGGCTCAGATGGCTCTCTGATATCATGAAAAATATCTTAAGATGAACTGAGGTCTTACAGGTTTGAAACGACATGAGGGTGAGTAATTAATGACAAAATTTTCGGGTGAGCTAACCCTTTCAATTGTAATAATTTTCAATTTTTCATATCCAAAATACACCAAATAATACATTTAAAACAACATACTGGCATATTATTGTTCAGTTTGAAATGTTACAGCAAACAGTTTCATTTTTACAAAAAATAACCAGTAAACACTGTAAACTGCAGTATACAGTAAACAGTACACAATCACTTTATTCCAAACATATCTCTCATCTACATGCAGCAATTAACTAATGTGTTTTTACTGCCATAATGAGAGCGGTTTAGGCTGCACTGCTGATATCCTGGTGCGAGCGTTGCTGCGACTGTCAGTTTGAGCTTTCTTATAATGCAGCAGAGGTTAATATGCAATTGCTCACCACACACGTTTGGACGCAGAGGCCCAGCGGCGCGCAGCACAAAGCACCGGCCTGGCAAGCAGTTCAGAAGATTCACATTCGCTGCCATAATTAACTGTGATCAAGCCTCTCTGCAGCTTTGATGGCCACCTCATATTAGTGTCACCAAAGAGTGTTCAAACGCTGCGGCTTTCGCAGAGACGTACAGATCGCTTCAGAATGAATGAGAGGATGCGGTTCAACCTGACACGGGGGACGTGAGGATAGAGGGTATCGCATACGTACATGCTTTTCATGTTCAAGAGAGAGCCGAACACATCACGTGAATTATTCAACAGCTGTGCAGAGACTTTTATCAATAGCAAAAAATCCAGGGATTTCACATCCTTACCTAAGCCAGAAGTACTCCAGCTAAATTGTAAGGTTTTACTGGGAAAAAAAAAATTTAACTAGATTTTTACATGTAACGTAATGAAATGTTTTACCTTTCCGTCCTCCGAGTATATGTTCTCATGATAGCCTCTGACAATTGTGCGGTCAATAAAAAGGCTCCTCATTACCACGATGGCTTTCAAAACCTTCCCTAGGGTAACCTGGAAAGAAATAAAACAACAGAAGACAGGATGAGTGGATGATATTTGAGCGTTTCTTCAACTATGGCCAATTTTCCATTCACAAAAATTGGGTTATTATTGGGAAATTATGAATTTAAGAAATAAAAATATTCAAATTTCTTAAACGATTCTTGATTTTTTTGTGTCAAATATTTATTTACATAATATATGCACACTTTGAAATCAATCTGAAGTATGGTATTTACTGACGTCTTCATGGAAACCAAGAACACTCATTTTGATAAAACTGTAATAGTGGCAAAAATCATCTATTGTAATAGAAATTACATACAGTTACATCACAATAAATATTAAAATTGTTTGATTATTTCACACTTTAAAAATAGGATAAAAAACCAAAAATGCAGCAATATTATAATGATGATTTAAATATTTTAAGACTAAAATTATGCACAAAATATGCATTCATCTATGCAGAAAATACACAAAATGTGATGATGATGAAAATGATAATCATGGTAAAGAGTTTCAGGTAACACAAAGTGTTTGTCTAATGCATTATAAAGGTTTATAAAGGATATAATTTATTATAATTATTCATAATATGCACTGCAATATATTATTTCTTAAATTTTAAATGAATTATAAACCAATTTAAAATGCATAGTGTATTAATGAACTAATAAGTTACAATGAAATGTAACTAATTAATGTGCATTAAATCTGATTTTATATTGCATTAAACAAAGGCTTTAAGTAAAGTGTTACAGGGTTTTAATAACCTTCACAAAAAAAAAAAAAATCATATTTCTTCAACTAAGGACACTTAATAAAAAGAAAAAAAAGCACACTTACTTCTAAACCATTCTTCTGAAGCATTTATTTTTTATTTAAAAAATAAAAATATTCAGATGCTTAAAAATATATATTTTGATATTAGTTTATGATATATAAAAAAAAAAAATCTAGATTTTCACAATAAATATTGATATTTTCAAAAAATGCTAACATTTTTATGATGCATTTAAAGATTAAAGACTGAAAACATGCATTAAATATGCATAAATTGATGCATTAAAACACACAAAACTTGCAAAAATAAATGATAGTCATGATAAAAAGTTTTAATATGACCATCATAAACAAAATGTTTATTTAAATAATTAAGTTTTGGAACATAAAAGGTGGTCGCAATTAATATTTATTCAAACATCTTCATTTTAGTATTGAAATGCAATCAGAAACAGCTGGTTTGGCCAATTTTTCTCAATTACTAAAACATACAGCACAAAACTCCTCTCTTCCGAGAATTAATTTTTTCCTTCATGCCAAAAAAAGTTCACACTCCAGCCTGAAACCATCTGCTGTCAGGAGGGGTTTCGCTTGAGTCTTTGGCTTAAAATGGGTTTAATCTAAGGCAAAGGAGGAAATCCCAGTACAATATTCTTAAATCCTCACATTCACTTAGGTTTCATGCCATACGCACCTCAGAGAGAAAGACAGACACAGTACAACATGGACAGCAATAGAGGGGGTGAGGATCTCTAAAGCAACCCCTCGATATTTGCCAAAGCTGTTCAAACATCAACACCGTCCCACGAACAAAACAGCAAAGGGTTTTGGCTGAGCCCCACTTGCTGAATAATTTATGTATCAGGCACAGTGAGGGATGCTGGGTGAGCCTGGGCCAGGTCTGAATGCTAGCAGGGTGGTGATGGTTCTTTTTGTGGTCCCGCTAGATTTGACCCCACCACTGACTGTGAAGGGGAACACGCTCAGGCGGTCTGAAAAAAGACGGACAATGGCGACCAGCGTGATAAAGTTCAGCTAAAATAACACCCAGGTGACAAAGTTCGACATAAAAAGAAACTAAGTATCAGAAGAAATGAAATATCAGTTCATTTGAGATTCAGAGGAGAGTTTTCAGCTCCTCAGAGATCAGTTTTTTATAAATGCCAAACCAATAATGCAATATGGAGGGGGCCGCTATTATATAAAGGGATTTTAGTGTGGCAGAGCTGAACGTACTATTGTGAAAAAGAAAGAAAAAATGAATTCAAATGAGATTTCATGAGCATTACATCGGATGGATTGTCTGGGAGTCAATGAAGAAAAACAAACATGTCACTGAAGTCCAGCCAAACAGTCTAGTGAGGTTCTATGCATACATGAATAAATATATGAATAGAAAATTATTTGTTTTTTGGGTGAAAGAGCTGATTGTAAACACGAAGCATATCCGTTGAAGGAGATGTCACTGCCATAGATTCCCACACCTGGTAATTGGAAAACTTTTACAGAAGATTGGGTCTCACTATGAGAAATGGAGATGCACTTTCTCAGACTTCATTACAGTATGTAAATTAGCTCTCCAAATAGATAGATAAAAAGCACTTCAAGTAAATAAGATTCAACCTAATTTCTTTTACTGCAATTGCAACTTTTTGCCTTGATTAGAACACAAACAAAGATTTTTAACTCAAACTGTTGCAGTTTGTCAGTCATATAATGCAAGTCAATGGCAATAAAAACGTTCCAATGCTCAATGAGTAAAAAAAACAAAAAAAAACATACACAGACGAAACCAAATTAAACCCTGCGGCTCGTGACGATACATTGAGGTATTAAAGGTGCCATAGAATGCAAAACTGTATTTACCTTGGTATAGTTAAATACAGTTCTGTACATGGAAATGACAAACCCTGAGTCTCAAACACCAATGTTTTCTCCTCCTTGTGTAAATCACGTGAATAAAAAAGACCACTGAAAAACAGGCTGTGATATCACTTCCATCATATGACTGACAGACTGCAACAGTTTGAGTTAAAAATCTTCGTTTGTGTTCAAATTTTGTGAACAAAATCCGCTGAACTTGACTAGAAATACCAGAAACTGTTCCAGTATGAGTCAGGCAAGACCTCCACATTCAGGAAAAAGTCGATAGGTACAAATAAACCCCCCCCAAAAACCCAAAACGAGCACTTACATTTTTAGACAAAGAAAGAGTAATATACTGGGAATACAGAAAAATATGTCCAACAGAAGAAAGGAAGTCATAAAGGTTTGGAACAGAAATTATTTTTGTAAAATATCCCTACACAAGGCTCCTTCAATCTTCTGACATCAAGCAAACAAGAGTGTACAGATATCTAGCGTACAATACACTGAAAAATTCACACACACACACACACCAGTCAACTCTCAACAGAGGGAAGGAAAAAAGAAACTCAGTAGACATGATCAATCATGTCAAGATCCAGCAGAAATACCCATTCAGTCCCGTTCGTACTCTGTGATCCTTACAACACATGTTTTTCCCGCTTTATGGTTTGCTTATTAAATTCATGTCTGTCAGAGTAGCTGAACGCCTGGCCTCTGCCCGGAGCCGCTTGGCGCTGGCAGCCGACACCAGCACTCACAGCCTGAATCCATTACCCCTGACAGCCTTTAAAATCATAGTTCTCCCAAACGTAAATTGAAATATTATTTTTCTTGCCAGAAAGGCAACTTAGAGGGTGGATGCCCAAAAACCAAAGCAGTTATTTTTGTTCACTTATAACGGCTGCCTTACAAACAAGAATTTAGGGAATAAAGGTAGTATTGTGAAGTAAAAAAAAGCATATGTATACTATATTAAATATATACATTTATAAATTAAATATATATATTTACACTCCTATATTAAGTATATTTATCATAATTTGCTGAGAAAAAAAACAAACAACAACAACAAAAAAGATTCTTTTACAGTGACTAAAATATAATATAAAAAAATTACAAGTTCCAGAATAAGTTAACTAATTATAAACAAAAAATAAAATAAAATAATAAAATGAAAGTTAAATCAAAGTAAAAAACATATAAATAAATAAATAATTTAACAAATAAAAACAAGAGTAAAGCAGAGTAAATATAAACATAAGTATAAAAATAAAAAAAAATAAATAAAATAAGTGCTAGAATAAGTTTAATATAAATAAATAACAAAATATTCATTTAATATATAAAATAACTATTTAAATATTTAAAATTAGAATAAATTAATGAAATATGAAATAAATGAAACTAAATAATAAAATAAAAAATATATTGTGAGATTCTCATAGAGTGAGTTTGCCTTCTGGTCTTTCTTCTCCTTTCACGAGAGTCCTGCTGAGTGCTGCAGTATTAAAACCACCACTGATCACCAGCCGGTGGAGGCACAGAACTTCACAGAAACTTCACACACATTTTTTCCCACATGCTGAGTATCTTTTTCTTTTTGTCTGGTTTCACCACAAAATGATTTCTAAAAGACAGATTTATAGAGACTATGGACACAGGAGATCACACATTCAAAAATAACATATGCAACTATATTGTGTTCCTATTACCTGTCAAACTATAACACACACTGATTCATCAGATAATACAAAGAAACATAATTACTGGACTATTATATTTGTTAAATTACTTCACTTTTTTTTAATGCACACAACTTAAAACTACCATTTAGGATCAAATATTTTGTTTTTTCCACAGAGAATCAACAGAGCTGATCTCCATCGCCCTCCCCAAAAACCATGATCTCTTAAAGCAGGATTTCAGGAGTTGATCAAAGGCTTCCGAATGAAACCGCACTTCTACAGCGAGGTTAATACATCCCAGCTTCCTAAAACACAACACTGATGTGTGAATCACTGACGCAAGACATATCAAAAGAAAAACAACCTCAAAAAGCCGCAATTTCAAATCTGAACTTTTAGCACAAGAGAATTTGCAAATAGTAGCTCGCCAGTGTGAGCAATTTCTCATAATATACAGAAACAAAAAATGCCAAATCCCTCAACGTAATTCTAGGTGTGAAGCCAGTTAGTAGCGTCAATAGCTATTTCTAGGCATGCTTTTCAGCTGTAAGCTACTGGGAAAGTACGTTTCTGGCTTAGGGCCAGAGGAACATAAATACTAGGAAAGAAAAGAAAAGAAGTTGACTTTGAGTGTGGTAAACGTCAGGGCGCCCTGGAAAGGTTCATTAGCTGATCTTAAGTGCATCCCCGACCGACTGGATCGCAATGGCGGCAGATGGTATTTTTTATTTGGAGTGAGAGTGGGCCGCGGAGAGGGAGGGGAAAGTGGCAAAAACTGTGAGATTAGACAAAAAAGAAACAGTTTCTAAGCAACAAGTGAGATCTCAAATCAGCTGCGAACAAGGAAGGAAAGAAGCCAGGCGAGAACGTGGCCAAGCATCCTGCTCACCATGACCTTTCCTTTGAGAAAAATGGATCCTCATTCAAGTTGCTTCAGACTAAAATAAGTTTCATGTTCAGCCGAACCGCTCTAGTGTATGCTTTTCCACTCGTTTCGAAAGCAGGACTGCATTCACTTTGAACTGGCAGAACTGGGGGGAAATAAAACCCCCTTTAAATCTTTATCTAAATATATATTCTTACCAAAGCACAAAAAAACCCCATTAAAATTAAATAAATAAATAAGAAAATTATGACCTCCAACAGAGGTAATATAAATTAATAAATATAATTGCATATATAAAAAACCCCTAATATAAATACATATGAGCCAAAGTAAAAAAGAACACAATGAAATAAAAAAAAAAAATTGTCCTAATTATAACTATTTCCAAAAGAAAATATGAGAACATGGTGGTCTAACAAGGGTGATAAAATAAAATAAACTATGTACAAAATTAAAAGTATTTATAAATAAAACATTTTGGAAATGTCACACTAAGTGCAAACTGAAATGTTTATATATTATATATATATTTAATATATATATTTATTTATTTTAAACAATTTTAAAAAACATGTATATTAAAATGTGTGTGTGTGTGTGTATTTTAAAAAATATATATTAAAGTTTTAAAGTGCTTCTGCAAAAATATAGCAGGAGAGAGATGCGAGGGAGGATTTGGGGAGATAAATAAGAGATTCCAAGTGTAGTCCAGCGGAATAACTCATGGGATATTGTTCATTAAAACGGATGTCCAGATCCCAAGAGAGAATCGCATGTTGTCTTTTTCACATTGCGAAGGCTGAATAAAAATAAAAAGAGAAGAAGCTGGAACACAATTAGCAAATCGGATAATGATTATTTGATATAGAACAACGTGGTCTGAATCAATCCCTGAACACCATCAACGTTGTCAAATGTCATACAACTCTGATTATATCGCTGAAAACATGTTAATGGCAGATGAGAAGGTGGCATCTTATCTTACACCTAACAGGGCTGTCGCTGCACTCCAAATAGCACAGAGGGGAGCTGTTTTTAGGGAAAAATGTCAGTGTGACAGATTTTGAGGTGCACAAATTGCGCTATTTTGACAATCTTGGAAACCTGAACGCCACAGCTGAGGTCTCCGAGTGTCCACCTCATTAGCTTTCAGAGCAGCTTACTGTAGCATCAAAAAACACGAGGAACAAGCTGACACACCATAACGCCCCTGAGTGCAAAGAGGGGTGTTTTCCAATAGCCTCTTCCACCCCACTCTGACCTCTCCACCTCACGCCGCTTCTGTCCTCATCAGCACAATGCCACACTCAGAGGTCGTTCTGGAATACCGCTGCCTCACGCCCATCCGCCCCCGAGCTTTGGACTGCCGTGGCAGCGACCTTGAGGCGGGAGAAATATTTTTAATGTAGATCAATAGTAGAACAAGGTCACTTTAGAATTAAATTAACAAAAGATTGTTTGACTCTGCTCCAGTGTGAACCTTTGAGCTGACCAACCAGTCCACAATGATTCAGTCAAGGTGGAAAGAGAAAGCAAGGGAACAAGAAGGGAAGTAGCCAGAGAGAGAGTCACGTGGACTAGCAGCTAGCACATGCAATCTGACACACTGAGCTGTAGGGTTCATATGGATGAATCAGATTTGGATCGGACTCCCGTGTTTCTGTCCTTTCTCTAATGCACTCTAAATATTGTGTTTTGTTTTTTTCTGTCTGGATTTACAACATTCTACTTGTTAATCAGATCGCTTATGAAATAAATAAATAAATATTCTATTTAAAAATATTAATATTACAATATTATTACACCAACATTTAAAATCTGGGATTGGTAAGATTTTTAAATGTTTTTAAAAGTGTCTTATACTAACATACCTGCATTTATTTGATCAAAATAATAATAACAATAATAATAATAATAATAATAACAAAAACTAGCAATACATCTGTGAAATATTACAATTTATAGTAATTTTTCTTTGAATACATTTTAAAATGTGATTTATTTTTGAAGGCAAAGCTCACTTTTTTAGCATTATTACTCCAGACTTTAGTGTCTTTATCAGAAATCATTCAAATATGCTGATTTCTTATTGTTTCCAATGACAATTTTGTGGAAACGTCTTTTTTCAGGATTATGAGGAATAAAGAGTTTTAAAACAATTTTGAGTATATACAATTTTGCTAACATAATAAAAAGCATTATTTTTGAAAAATAAAACAAGTTTTTGCAAATAAACCCTACATACACACACACACGTATGTATGTATATGTATATAGTAGGGTTTATTTGCAAAAAAATTTATCAAAATAACCCAACAGCAGTTTAATTGAGATTAATTGAAACGCACAATGAAAAAAACTGATTTTTAAAAATTGTACAAAAATGGAGAATCTATTTTTGCAAATGAATTCTTCATATTATTACTGACATTGGTCAATTGTGTTGTTTAGGTGTCAAAATACTTAAAATAAATAAACACATTTATTAAAAAACGGTTTAAAAATACACAGATATTTACAATTAGTCATTTAGCTGATGCTTTCATCCAAAGTAACTTACAAAGTAGAAGCAAGCATTTGTAATTGTAATTGACCAATCAGAATGAAGACTCCAGAGATACAAAATATAAAATTTGAGCAGAAGAGTAGTAAACAGATGCAGTGATGCAGAAGAGGGAATATGTGTGACATGAGAGACCCTTCTAGAATCTAGAGCTCAAAATCACTATCAGCCGTTCACAGGCTTCAAAAATACTATATATTCTACTGAAGCCAGTTAAAAGCATCTCTGCGCATCTGCCTATACACACGTTCATTTCCATACACACTGTACATCTGTAACTCAGGCAGAACCCTGCGGGACGTTTCACGTTCATAACTCACTTTGATCCGGACCGCTGCAGGAGTGACAGTGACAAGCTCCAGTTTGTGGCAGCACTTTTAAAAGTCGGTTTTAAGATCTAAAATGCATCTCTTCACTGCTCTGAAAAAAAGACTATTGTACGTCACGCTTCAGCACATAGTTAATAACTGTCATGAAAGAGGGTACGAGGTTAAGCTAATGGAATTACAGGTCCAAGGAACGCAGGTAGAGGGCCTGAGAAAGATGCATTTTCCATGCTAATTAACATCCCCTAATTATGGTCGGGCAAGGCTGTTAGGCAGAATCTGCCCGTAGAGAGCCGTCCCATGCCCCAATTAATACCATCACACTCTGCACAGCCGGGCCTGTTTACAAACTGATTTTAAAGAGATGCAGCACTGCTGTGGAGAAAGCTTGATTGCTTCTTGTTATAAAAGGCAGATGTGTACCACACTGTGATGTTTTCTAGTCCTCCCTTCCATTCACTGCTATTTGTAGATCTACAGGAAAAGGACAGGAACGCAAACTAGAAATAAGCTAATCTCTAATACAGTACAGTGGTTCTGGTGAGTAAAAAAAATAAATGAATAAATAAGATAAAATATAAACAATAAAATGCAATGGAAAATAAATTAATATTAAAATTAAAAATAAAATTAAATAAAAATTGAAATCTGATGTTCAATGCAATGGAAAGTAAAAAAGTTAAATTGTATCAAAAATAAAATAAAAATAACTCAAAAAACCTTTTGGATCTGATGGCCAAAAGCAAAGTAAAAAGAAATAAAATAATAAGAATAAGAATAATAAAACAAAATGGAACTGATGTTCAATGCAAAGGAAGAAAAAAAAAATATATATATTTAAAAAATAAACAAATAAATAAAAAGACTTTTGGATATGATGTTCCAATAAAAAAAGAAAACAATAAATTAAAATACAATAACATGAGAACCCCCCCCCAAAAAAACAAACAAACAAACATATAAATTAAATTAAGTTAAGTTAAGTTAAGTTAAGTTAAGTTAAGTTATGTTGTTATGTTATGTTATGTTGTGTTATGTTATGTTATGTTATGTTATATTATATTTGTATATGATGCTCAATAGGAAGAAAGTAAAGTAAAATAAAGTACATTTAAAAAAATAAAATAAACCAAAAATAAAAGACCTTTGGATCTGAAGAAAAAAAGATGAGACCCACAGTTCTAAATAAACAGAAAGCAATTACATGACAAATGTCCACTTTCTGTTAGAAAAAAAATTTGGTAAACCCTCTCAAACCTAAAAAGGATTATCTTTATTTACACATTCACAAACTGTCCATCAAACTGTCCTTTTTTTCTGAATGCTTTGTTAAGCACCATACAAAAGTGTATCCGACGAAGGGCCTGGCAACGATTTAGCCCCACGGTGACAGATCACTCCGGCCTGCCAACTGGGCCATCTGGAAGTGCATGCCCTGTGGGTGTGAACCACTGAACTCCCACTGCTGTGGAAGGGGCATTTGTAGTCTTCCTGGCACCGCTGCCAAGATCCCTCAGTCTCTCTTTCCTCTCAGTCAGCATTGCCATGAAGACATGACGGCAGCAGAGAAGTGTCAGAGGAAGTCTCAAAGGTAAGGGGGATGGTGTGTGGTGTGAATGACCCAACTGACAATTGACATCATCTCAGAATGTGATAATTCAGCCCAAAAAGGCTGCAAAACATCATCTAGTTAGAGGGGAAAACATTAACAGGAGACAAGAAAAATACCAGTGATATACTGATACAGTGAACCATTGGCAAAAATATCCAAATGACCCATTTTGACAACATAATGTTGCAGTCAGGGGTGTCATACTACTATTTTTCTTTCTTTCTTTTTTTTTTTTAATTGAGGCGGCACCAAATCTAGCTTGGCTCGTGTTGTGCCCTAGCTGAGATGAAACATGACTAAAGAGGAAGAAAAATGTGTAAGCACGTAAATGATGACAGAAGCAAATGGAAATGATCTGTGTGGCCCAGCTAGACCGGACAAATTTGAATAAATAAGTGATTACTGCCACACCATATAAGACATAACTATAATAATAATAACTATAATGTGTGTTTGTAATAATTTAATATTTATTAACAATATTAACAGCCAATATATTCTGGATTCTAAAATAACATTTTCATAAAAAATAATTAATATTAAATAAATAAATTTTTATATTATATATATATATATATATATATATATATATTTTTTTTTTTTTTTAATGCATGCAAAATTAATTTAGTGTAAGTCTGAATGAGCAAGACTGATTTGACTATATGCATTGTGAGCATGAATGTAACAATCCAAACCTGGCATTATGCCAATGTTTTGTTTGGGATCTGAGAGACCCAAAGGCCTCTTTAAAAGCTTGAAAAACATATTTAATATTTAAGCATCATTTTAATACTTAATGACTGCTTCTAAGATTCTTAGAATATTATATACAAAATTTAACTTGGCATGCTTCAAATGTCTGCCATGAGATCTTACATCTGCTTTTTCAATAATACTTTAATAATATTTAATAATACTGAAACAGGAATATTTGTTAATTCCCCATATGCAATTTTAGCCCTCACAAGTCATAATTGCCTTAACACCACATGCAACTAATGATCAGAATAAACAAACAATAAACTCAAATGATCCAGTTGTTGTTGGTGTGAAAACGCACAGATCACAATTTCTCCTAATTCAGCTAAAAGGGTTGCTGTAAATCATTCAAAAAGAGATTATCTGGAGTAGACGTCACTCTCTTCTGTCCCCCTTTGCCTCCATTATCATGTATGCACCCTCCAAAACTTTGAAAGTGTGGAGCGAACTCCACAAAGAGTCAACAATCCCGGCCCCTCTGGGATGTTTTCAGGGACAACTCACAAGGAGACTGACAGGGCAGTCAACAGAGAGATTGCTCCCCGAGTACAAGGGCATGCAGCTCTCCTTCACCACTAACTCTTAGACACCATTAGTCAGAAAAAGCTTCTACACGACTGCACTTTCTTGCTGTCCTGCTTCATTAATACCAGTATTTTATGCAGCTTGTATTAATTCAGCCAAGTATTCATTACTATGTACAAATATTGTTATGTTAAAGTTTATTTCTCTCTATTAGTAGAAAATGAATACTTTCAAGATCAATTTCATTTAGTACTTTTTAGTCCCGTAAATGCGCATTTTAAAATTTTAAACATAAAACTTGTCATTTTGACGCAGATCATAACACACAAATCATCAGAATATAAAGAAACCCCTTATGAAGTGATGTATGTGGGACAAATCATCTCACCAAGAGAACTGCAGATGTCCCGTTTGGCCGGAAAAGCTCGATTGACATATCTGGAAACATTCGTCCGATTCTGGATATGACATCATCAACATACCTGGAACAAGAAGAAAAAGTTATATTTTAAGTATTTTCGTTTCTTACTTCAAATGCAAGCCATTATTTTGTTGTTATTTATATACTATTAAATACTTTTTAACTTATTAATTTCTAATTTAGTTTAAGTCATTTATAAATATTATCGCCCAGCTCTTGATATAAATTTAGATGTGCAAATATGTCTAAATATACCCGTATATTTATACCCATATAAACATCAACATGGTTTCTTTTAAGCTGCTTGGAAATAATGCATATTGTGAAAAGCAATATACAAATAAATTTGACTTAATTTTCAGTGCATTTGTCATTTTAATAATAATAATAAAAAATTATAATTCATTATCAATATATTTAAAATTGTATTGTTTTATTATGCACTTTATTATTATTATATTTTTATTACAGTGTTCTTAATTTTGGTATGATTTGAACATTTTGAGTTAGTTCTAAAGGTAAGATCTTCAATTTGTTGTTTACATTTTTAACATTTTATTTCAGCTTTAATTAAATTACTAAAAATGTGTGTAAAAACACTGATGTAGACACATAAATCACACCACCTTGTTTAAGTACAGCTGTAAATAATCAGAATAAAAAAGAGACATCAGAGGCAACAACAAATACTGTATAAGCACTTCACTGAATGCATTAAGGCATCGATTTGCATCCACCATCAACAAGAGGCTCCACTGTTCCACATCTGACATAACCTTCAGTGCTTCAGAAGAAAACGAATACTTAAAACCCTGCCAGAGTTGCTCAACAGCCTCGTTAGACATCAATAAATTGGACTGAGAGTGCCAAAAGCCTTCAGCCATCCCTGGAGTCAGCAGAACAGTCCCCAAGAAGAGTCGCCCAACATGTATTGTGGGGTCAATGCTAATAAGGGTTTAATGAAAATCTCCGTTGCCATCAGCTATCAATAGACTTGAGGGACTGGCCCTGCACACAGACGAGGAAAATAATTCATTAAAGAACCGATGGTGGGCGGCTGGTGGAGGGATTTGCTTAAAAGTCATTTGAAAGTTATTGGACCAACTATAGAAATAATATTTCTTAATGCAGGTTGTGAAGAAGCCAGGTAACCCACGGACAGGTGCAAACGGGGACACGTATGTGCTTGCGTACACATGTCTGAAAGTGCAATGCAGCTGGAGGAATCGTCAAAGATTAAGTTGCTTTATCACGTTGAATGTTCTCCCTGATTTTCCTGCAACAGCATTTTCTTTCCCAGAAGGGGAGATCAAAAGCAAAGAGAAATTGTTCAACATACCTCTCTGTTTGTTCGCAATTTCCCTCGTGCCTGCTCTAAGGTTGCTCATTTACCAGCTTAAATTAAATAACAGCATATTAAATAGGCGAGAACATCGCTAGAGTTTATCACCGGCTCGACATATGCTTAGTAAAATCTTTATATAAGGAGTTTGGGAATCATTAGACCAAGAATAAACTAGATTTTAACTTTTCAGGAGAAAACCTGAGCATTGGTTGTGCATGCAAAACTTGCCGGCATAGTGCTACGGCATTTCTGTGCAGTTGCTAGGGTGTTCTGGATGGTTGCTAGATGGTTTCTCACTAGACTAACTGCATCTGTGAGACATTCTGATCTCTAGATATGGATTGGGGTTTTTCAATGTAACTTACAAGACGTTTTTTGGATCGCTTTTGTAGTCCACTGGGTGAAAATAAAGAGGTGTGATCACTTTGAAATCTATTAACACACCTCACCAAAACAACTTCAAAGACCTGTCTGACGCACATGCTGTAGGAAAACTTAATGGCTTAAGAAAGGGGTTCAAATCCTTAACCTTAAGTGGATATTTCACTCAAAAATTACACTAGTCATCACTTACTGTCCCTCATGTTCCCTTACTTCACTTTATCTTCGAAACACAAATTAAGATATTTGGAATGAAACCTAGGAGGTTTATGTTGCTCCAATGAAAGTCCAGGGAAGCAAAACTTGAAAAATGCAATCGTAAAATAAATCCATGTCTTGTGAAAAAATATGACTAATTTGCATGTTGAATACGAGTAACTTGGGGTTTAATTTACATCCAGACAATGCTCAACACATCATGCTTAGAACATGCATATGTTTGATGTGTGAATAAAAGCCTAAATTAAATCTGTTCACATGATTCCCATACATATAAATCTGTGAATACAACTTAAAAAGGTTACTGGCTGTAGGGCTGGACAAGAATATTCGATTATTCGAATATTCGTTCGGTGGGTTGGCATTCGATTTAAAATTTTGAGATTCGAATATTCTTTTTTTTCATTTTTTTTCCTACACCTGGCATCCTCCGCGAAACGGTTCTTATTCCCGCTTGAATATGAATGGAGAAAATTAGACTGCTGCGCCACTAACAATTGGTCTGTCTGCCGCTTGGTCGTTACTTTAAAAAACAAAAACTTGAATTTAACAAAAAGTGTTCCAAATATATTTCTAAACTAACTTTATAAACGAAAGAAACGAAAATAAATGTAATCACTTTGCTATTAAAAACAGCAGCTGTGTAATGGGGAAGAGAAAGAAAAAAAAAAAAGAGCGGTTTCTGTCGGACTCGGGCCAGTAATTCTGATGAGCTGTCGTACAAGGTCCGGGCGAGGTTG
>JAUMHE010000055.1:3848969-3877289 GCA_032359235.1 Enteromius mattozi
TTTTTTTTCTCATTTTGTCTCTCATAGTTGAAGTATACCTATATGATGAAAATTACAGCCCTTTCTCATCTTTTTAAGTGGGAGAACTTGCACAATTGGTGGCTGACTAAATACTTTTTTGCCCCACTGTAGGTGCCATTTTGAAAAACCATCATTTCCACTTGCTTTTGAGACTTTTACAAACTTCTGAACAAACCACTTTCTCATTTACTCTCTCAGTTACTATACTCTTAACAGTGAACTCCACATAGTAGACTTACCTGGAATAAAAGTGAACCAAAAGTTCAAGTTTAAAAACAATTCATGGCATTACAGTAATTTTTGTAATGCCAGGGGCAGCTATTTTCAGTCAAGTGCAACTCATATTTACAGTACTGTTCAAGAGTTTGGTAATTAATTTTTTTTAGTTTTTTAAAGAAATAACATTTTTATTCAGCAAGGATGTATTCAACTGATCGACAGTGCCATTAAAGATATTTACAATATTACAAAAAAAAATCACTATTTACCAATAAATTCTGAAAAAAGTATAACAAATTTCACCAAAAATGATTTAGGAACACAACTGTTTCAACTTTGACAATAATAATAAAAAATGCTGAAAAATGGCTAATGAAAATTCAGCTTTGTCATGACAGGAATAAATAACATTTTAAAATATATTCGCATAGAAATCAACTGCAATAATATTTCACAATATTACTGTATTTTTAATCAAATAAATGCAGTCTTCTTGAGCATAAGAGACATCTTTCGAAAACAAAGCTGAATTCAAGCTTTTGAACAGTAGTGTAAAGTTCTCAAATCATTTGTCAGTTTTATTGATTATATGTCATCTTCAGGTGATAAATGAGTAATGGTGAATCATTCACCAAACTTTCATTTCCTTGGTGTACAATCCTCCCAGATATAACAAAGTTACTGTATTTGATTAATCAAGAAACACTTGGGATTGAGTTAACTAATAATATAAGTCCACTAATAAAATTTACACTCATTTCCAATTTGTGGAAAATTTCTTTACTGCATTTTTGATGACTTCCAAAACTTGAAAAACTTGGCAAAATAGTTCTGGTGCATGTAAACTAGTGGCATCTGGGTTGAAAAAATTTCTAATGTTATATAGTGTTTAGACAACACTAAATAAGGGAATGATTTTGGTACACAGTAGATAGTATGTTACAAATTGCAAAGGACTGTTTCTTCTTGTCCTTCAGCATCGAAGGGCACATAGCGCTATGAGCACCCAGACAGGCATCAGAGCAAAGGAGAGCACTACAACTTGAAATAAATGAACAATCACTTTGAAGGACCTTGGAAAGAAAATAAACAGAATCAGATTAAAAAGAGCACATTTGCGAGGAGAAACAGGAGTGGTATCCCATCAATGGGCTTTTCAGAGGGACACAGACCACCTGGGCTCCGCTCTCGTCTCTTCTATCAGTCCTTCATACTTATTTTCTGTTCTCCATCCGTCTTTCATCTTCCCTCCAGAGCCCATGCTCTCTTCTCCTCTCTGTTCACCGAATCTCGCTCTCAGTGCTTTATTATTAAAGCGTATGGTCTAAGACCCCAGTGACACCACAGAGACAATGAGCTATTCTACTCTGTCACTGTAATCAGATGAACCAATAGAGAGGAAGAGAATCAATGGTCACCTCTGACCTGCTGCCGATGGACAAGCAGATGCTGCTGACTTCAGTTTTCATGAACGTAGGCCTTGTGTTGAGCATTTTTAAGCCTACATATACGTTGTACATGAGAATCAAGTCCATCCGTGGAACATTTACTAGACAACAACTAAACTGGTTTCACTCTGATTATGAGATACTTTTAAAATATGACCCCATACTCACTGAGTTGGAAGGGCAAGTGTGCTGGGTTGAACTTTGGGTCTTCTTTTGGCAGATGTTCCCATCTGATTGGCTGAGCGTTTGAGTGACTGTTGGTTTAGAAGACTGGAGGCCAGGCCTGCATGGTACTGTAGCTAAAGAAAGAAAAACACATGTTCAGATTCTAGCACTGTAAAATTAGGCCTAACACACATTCTGCTTATCATGGTTATTCAACTACATTTATTTGGTCTTTATTTGGAATACATAAAAATTTCATATATTTACATGGTATTTTAATGTTACATTTTTAATACATTTATTATAGATTTTTTTTTATATGCTAGCAAAAGCTGAATTATTTACTCCAGTCTTCAGGAAATTATTTTAATACACTGATTTGGTGCTCAAGAAACATTTTTCATAGTTAAAAACAATTGCGCTGCTTAATTTGTTTGAAAAAACTGATACTTTTTTTTTTTTTTCAAAAGCTCGTTTTTGAATATTTTTTTTTTAAAGCATAATTTTGAAATTTAAATCCTTTATGAAATAAATGTAGTTACTGTCACTTTGATCAATTTATTGTAGAATAACAGCATAAACAATTTTAACAAAAAGAACCTCATTATGCAGTAGACTTTATGTAGCTCCGCCCCTTTCATTTGTATTTCTACAGTGTGAAGGTAAAGGTAAAAAACTATGAATGAATTGCTTGTTTTAAACTCTTCCTTTTCTACTGACATTTGTTATGACATCTGCTTCGATAAGAACTGCAATTAAGTCCACTTCACTAGCTATTTACGGTTCAACAATGATGATACCTGTATCACAAAAATGAGAGTTCAAAGACAAACTTGTTTCTCTGATGCATAAGGTCTATTGTAAATGCAAAACAGCAATAAAAAATAATAATAATATAAATGTCCTATTGCATAACACAAACACAACTGGATTTATTCAGAGTTTTATAGCCAATGGGTCAAATTTGAGACCCACGTTGACTGTATTAAAGCCCTGAATTCAGAAACTCGGAACATGAGTGTCCAGAGAATCTTCAGCAGCTTCACAAAGAACAACAAAAATGTAAAACGAAATCATCACAGCCTAATTGGGCTTTTATGAATTGTTTACCCAAAGCACAGTTCCAATCTTGTCAACAATCTGCTCTTCTGGGAGAAAGCACAGTTGCTTGCATATAGTACTCCATCACGTTTTCCTTGTGTTCCTCCTCATCTCCTGCCCACCTCCTCCCCCTCGCCTCCTGTCTTACTATGTTGAACGTAACATGGTGCGTGTAATATCTTTGGCTTTGAAGTCACAGAAGCCTGTCAATAGCTCTTCTTCTCGTGTGATGAAACCAAGTGAAAGATGTCCGCTACCCTCAGGTGTACAGAACCTGTATGCTCAGGTGTCACTCAAGTCACAAGGACAGATGTTAATGGACGTAATAGAACTCTGGACCGGAAATCATCCTGCATGCTTAACCAATATTTTGGCAGTTAAAGGGGTCATATGATGTTGCTAAAAATTGTGTATTTGTTGTGATGCAATGTGTTTATTCGGTTTAAAAAACACATTTTTTCCACATACTGTGTATTATTGTTTCTCCTCTAAACCCCGCCTTCAAAACGGGTCGATTTGTACAAAGTTCATTGTTCTAATGAAGCGAGGTGTGATTGGCCGAATACCTCAAGCTTGTGCTGGAAATGTTATGCCTCTTACCATAACATGAAGCCGTGTCCCGGCGCTATGACACAAAAACATTAAAAGCCATGACAAAAGAGGCATTTGTCGCATCCAGTGGGGACATAATCACAACAAAACACAGCAACTCCAGAACATGGCGCCTGCAGCAACACTACAGCGAGAATAATAGTTCCGTCTTCTCTTTTTGCGTAAACATTTGGGCGGTGTTATGAAAATAAACCCACTCTGTGATGCAGAAAAGTGGGGGTGTGGTTAAACGAGCCGTTTTAGGGGGGGTGTGGACAAGTCATAACTTTTATAAACAATCTATCTTTAGTCTTTGCAACTTTAGGGATCTTATCTACACACTAACAGCACGTAACACTCCAAAGAGAAAGGAAAACTTAAAATCGCATCATATGACCCATTTAAACATTGGGGAATTGCTTTCCATTGGTGCCAATGGTTCTACGGCCTATTGAGAAACTTCAATGCCAGCTAACCAACAAAAGGCTAACTTGACTGTAAAACAGCTACATTTATAAATGAGTAACTTATTGTTTGACGAACTGCACCTTCAAAGTATCTTCTCCAGCACCGCTGCTCTGGGCAGTCAGCTTGCTGATAAATGTCAAGAAAATCAATAGTCAACGAGCAACACGCTGGTAGCGAACGGGGCCGATTGTAACACAAGCAGCGACAAAAGCGATCTCATCAGGCTTCAGAATTCATCGGCATGCACCCCCACACAAACCAGGCTCTTAAATTAGAGCTCGCATAGGCCCGTGCCTCATTAATTGCTATTAAAATATTCCTCCTATTGAGCTAATTAGCCATGTTCCGAGGCAGCAGAGCGACGTTCGCTGAGTGAGAAGCAGACGGCGCAGCACTCCCCCTGTTTAATTTGGCTGACCAAAGCAGCTGTGTTAACGGGGAATTATTTTAATTAACTGAATCTCCTTTTCGTAGCTAATGAGCCGACTTGGTAAGGGCCAGATCTTGTACGAGCGTAGCGTGTACGGTGGGAAGCTGGGCTCCAGCTGTATAAAAAGCCCTTGCTAATAAATAAAAAGCCTACATAACAAGGTAAGAAAAAATCAACACAGACAGAAGATGCTGTCAAGATGGCTCAGGCGCCTTTGAATGTCAAGTGGCTTGAGAGATCTGGTGCATTAAAAACATCCACATCAATCACCTTTGGTTTGAATATAAGCACCTGGTAATTGTGTAGTTTGGTAATTTATAGATAATTCAAAAGATTCTGTATTATGACTGGGCAACTAAATGTTTGATATATGTGATAAGAGTTCAATTCAATTACGTGCAATTCAAACGGTCAGTTCTAATGAATTAATATACTATCAATTACTCAAAATTTAATATAAATAGACTTAACATAATGCTAAAAACACCATTGTAAAGTTAATATAAAATCAAATAAAAACTCAATTCAATTAATTAAAAATAGTATAAATATTAGTGCTGTCATGAAATTAAATCGCATACAAAAAAAAGTTTTTGCTTACATAATGTGTGTGTGTACAGTTTATATTTATTATGTAAGGGACAATGTACATCAAGCAGCTTGTTATTGCAGAATAAAGCTTATCGGCATGTTGTATAAGACTGTAGGGCTTTATTTTGCGATAACCACCTGCTGGATGTACATTATCCCGCTTGTTACATGGCTTCTTGCCACAAAAGTAAATAATTAAACACTAAACTTTGTGTCTTGTAGGGCTGTGAAATATATTGTTCGATATATTCATGCGCATCACGACAGTAAAACCGGTTCTTTGATTAGCGGTAAATCTCCTTCAGCTGTTTTCAAACGGACCGCCAGTTCGTTCACAGAGCCGTAGATCACTGATAAACTACTTGAAAACAGTTGATTTCAGCTGAAAACAGATTTACCGCTAATAAAATAACTGGTTTTACTGACGTGATGTGGACCTATCCACTGCTGTTTTTTCCGTACATGTTGAAATTAATATTGAAGTCCTCCATTTTAACTTGTGGTTAAGCGCTTTAAGCCGCAAGATGGCGCCAAACTGTCAGCGACAGCAGAGTGATCAACATGGTCAACATGATATGTAGTACCCAGATGAGCCTGTGTTATTAGTTTTAGAAACTGACCATTTAGAATAGAGTATTCCACGAAGCCGTGTAATAAGTATATATAAATACAAACACATGCATGCATACATTTATAAAAAATATGATATGTTTATGTGGTAAAAATATTTATATATAATATAAAATATACAAATATTAATATGTAGATGTAGCTATGTGAATATATTTTCAAAATATTTACTGTATGTGTGTATTTATATATATACAAATACATACAGTACACATTGTAAGCAAAAGCATATCTTGGATGCGATAAATCATGATTAATTGTTTGATAAGTTGGTTCAAATGTTTTACATCAAGATATAATGTATGACAGTGCACATTATAATGCATTAAACACTTTACAATACATTATACATAATGGCTTACAAAAACATACTAATAATAATTGTTCCAATATATACATCATTTCTTGATGAATATGCGGTCTTGCTCAGAAATATTAGTGATTAAAGTAGAATGGGTTGCAAATGTTGCTTCATGTTAATTTTGAGTAAATATATATATTTAAAAAATCTGAATATTGTCAAAAGGTTGAAAAAGATTAAGATATTGAAAGAAAGATCACAAATTTTTTTGAAAGTATGCTGCCCGTTATCTCCTATGTATTTCTGTCACTTAGAGGAACCCAAAGAAACATTTACAAGATGAAGCCTTGTTCAGAAAGAAAGAGGGACAGTGAAAAAAAACACTGAGACAAAGGACCAAAGATGTGGAGGACAGCGGAGGATGAGTACGAGAGAGAGAGAGATACAGAGGACAAGATGGGCATTAGCCAGAATGCTGTAAGGCAGCTGAGAGTGTCATCTCATTGGGGCAGTTGAAGATTAAAGCGCGGGGTCAGAATCTGACTTGTGAGAGGATGCACGGGACAAGCACACACAATCAATGTCACCGTCAAATGGAACAAAACAAGACAGCCTCTTTCACTAGAAGCAGACACACTCACAGAAGCACAGAAAAACCATTGCATTGTGCTGTACCACATTATCATGCTATAATCCAATTCAAGATGTTACATACTCTGCTTTAAATAAGACCGTTCAAAAACACACAAAGGCATTCCAAGGAAACCTTTAGAAAAACTTTACCTCCAGGCTGTGTGTGTGTCTACTGTATATAAGCTTAGTGCAAGCAATATACTGATCAAGTACTTTAATATATTATTCTATTAAAAGGTGAAGTGATAAATGGGGACAATGTTAATGCATACAGTAATTCAAGACAACTGTGAACGAATCATGCATACTATACGCTTCAAGTAAAGTGTTCTCACAAAGGGTGCCCTGAAACATTTAAAAACTATTTTAATTCTTTAAGACCTTTTAAAGATTTTTTTTAAATGAGGACATGGCATCCACCACCATCTTCCAGATCTCTGCAACACTCCGACCGCAGCGCATCTCATTCCTGATGCTTTTGCATTTAATACTATAAGCAGACCTAGAGGACTAGTACTTATGCAAGCGAACGTCCCTGCATTATTCCATGCAACTAATTGCACATGCCCATCAAATCCAATATCTATTCAAAGAAGCTTCCCGAGGGAACGGCAAAACCATGTAACGAATATAAAATACAAGTTGAAACAACTCTCTTTGATCATTCGCCGCTTGTAACTCTGCACCGAAAAATGATGAAATGACTGTTTGTATGAGTGCGTCTTTATCTAAAATCCCACCATAACTTTACACAGCCTTGAGGGGAAAAAATCACCTCAATTTGTTCAACGCAGTTCTGCTAGCTTTCAAGAGGTAGACTGGGAAACTGGGAAAACATAGAGTGTATACAAATCCTAATCATATTTTACTTCCACCAAAAATATTTCATTTATAATCTGCTTCCTAAAAGCTATGGCCAGTTGCGCAGCTAAAATTTGTGTTGTTTTGAAACATTTAGAGGGATGTCAGCTAATATTGCTAATCTAGTTTCTTGGGATAAAAATGTTTTCTAAATGCCACTTAGAGAGTGCAATTTAATGTATATGTAACTTATAGCGCTGCATCTAAAAAGAACAGCTCATCAGGGTCTTGAATAAACTGATAGAATGAATAAATCAAGACACAGCAGCAGCTGAAAATATTACATAGAGGCTGTTAAATCCATAT
Source organism: Enteromius mattozi (assembly GCA_032359235.1). Lineage (NCBI taxonomy): Eukaryota > Metazoa > Chordata > Actinopteri > Cypriniformes > Cyprinidae > Enteromius > Enteromius mattozi. The sequence goes on from JAUMHE010000055.1 coordinate 3,856,735, forward strand.
GCATAATCTACGGGCTCATTGAAAACATTTAGTCACAAGCGATAATTAAGATATTAATCCCCATGCAATGAGAGATAGAAAACAGACACCTCAAGACTGGGAAGGTGGAAGAGGGAAGGAGAGACTGACGGGCGGAGAGAGGAAGAGACAGCTATGCTGCAGTCAGGGGGTTAATTAATTTTTAAATATCAGCCAGGGATCACAAGGTCTAGGGTATTTTCTATGCCTGGTTCTCATAAATCAGGGTTATGGGTAACGCAAATGAGATCAGACATACTCCATGCAGGAAACCCATTTGGATTTAAACAAGTTTTTACAGGCAGTGATTGAATAAGGAAAGAGAGACGTGTGATATCAAAACAGGAACAGTTCACACAAACATAAAATTATGCGGCTGTATTCTGTTTTTTTTTTTGTTGTTGTTAACGGAACTACCATAAATGTAGTTCAGAGGACTTCTGAAGTCAAATGACAGCTCAATGTGAGAAAAAGACCAAACTTCTGTTAATCAGTGATAATCTTATTTTCAGTCAAAGCTCTGAAATCTCATTCATGGCCACACTCAGGTACAAAAGACGCCAAAACCCTTGTCAAGTTTGAGGTCATTGACGACAAAATTTTATTTGTAAAATAATAACAGTTCAAAGCAATCATATGACTTTAGACGCACACAAGTCAAATAATATAGACTATAATCATAAATCAAATAGGAGGTTTTGGCCCTTTTTGTGACGCTATGCAGAAGAAAAAAGCTATTAACAGTTAGATTATGAAAAAAGCAGCATGAAAACTAATTTTTGGATAAAGTACTTTCTTAGACACCAACCAATTGACAAAATTTTGAATCTCGATTTTAAAAGATGCAGACAGATTATTATAATTTTTTTTTATGAACAGACTAAATTAATTAAACCCATACAATCTGACTTTTCCTTAAATGGTATATGTTTACTGTGAACTTGTTAAAAAAAAAAAAAGGGAAAAATACAAAACATTTGGAATATTAAAGAATTTTGTTCATAGGATTGATGGAATACATATGTGGTAACATTTCTGTAATCCTAATAAAATAAATGTTCTTATTTTACTGTAGAAATGATGTCATGGTCATTGGATGTGTGTTTCCTGGACAAAAAAAATTATTTATATGTACCGAAGCCTGAAGGATAGACATTTTTCCAATTCATGTATTAATTCAAATTAAATTTCTAATGCTTGGAATGTTTAGAAAATGGAGAAAATATTTCTATATTACCATCTACAAACCATTTACAAACCGAGAAACAAGCAGTGATAGTAATTAGGTTAAACCCTACAAAGAAGTACCATTATCATCCAAGTTCTTCCAATTTTAACATCAACCAAAAACTTTACAAATAGATATCATCCCCACAGCCTTCCAAACAAACAATTTAAATGAACATTCACTCATATGAATAGCAAGCACTGGAAAAAAAAAAAATATCAAAAGGTTCTCGCTTGTCCCTTGCTCTTTTAATGAGGAATTAGCAGGCTGAGGCGAGCAGAGACCACTGTTCTTTCAACTTTACACTCCCTTGTCTTGGAACTAATAAGGAATCCAAGCTAGCTAAAGTTACCACATCAAACATTTTTCTCAGAGCAGTGCATTTTCAAAAGGTCGCTGTTTTTTTCCCGGCCCCTCTTAGTTGTTTCTCATTCTTTTCCATCCTTTTTCGTCCCTTCGCGCCATGCTGATCTTTAAGACTGACCAGGCTATTAGTCCTCCCTGGCATGGCAATTGGCAGACACATGCTCCATCATTAACTGCAGGGCTGAAACATGTTGTGATGGCAAGTCCGCTGCTCTCTGATCTTATTGTGGGCTCCGGGTTTGAGGCCTGCCATTTGTTTCTTCTGACAGCTTCGTTCAAGACATGATTAAAGCGCCTAACCAGCTGCATGCTTTCAGGACATTGTACGATGTGAAAAGCCACGAGCCTCCGCGACATTCACACCATCCTTTTGATTAGAGGGCAAAAAAAAAAAAAAAACCTTGTAGGCTTATATATAAATATCCATAATATAAACTCTGACACAAGGGATTGACTTATGCTATAGCTGTTAGACACCCAGCTTATAGTGGCAACTCTATTACTAAAATCATTTAAAATACATTTTTAAAAATATTTTTTTTTAATTTATTTATTAATTCATTCGCTGTGCAAAAACTTGGTCATTAAAAACATTCATTTCTACAGGTATTTACAAAAACAGTAATCCAGTCAAAATACTGTGCTTCACTAAAAATAACCAATTCATGCATATTTTGAACAAAATAAGTTGAATAAATGATGACAGAATTTAATTTGTTTGGCTGAACTATGCTATTAATTTTTTTTGTTTGTTTATTTAATTATTGTGCTAAAAATAGTAAGAAAAACATAAAATGCTGGTCCTAATAAAGTCACACTGTTCAAAATACTGAGTTTCACTGGAAAAAAGAAAATCATGCCATATTGGAACAAAATGAGGGCCAGAAAATGACAACAATTTATAATTTTTTTTTGCCTTAACTATTCCTTTCAATTTTTACATAAAGATATGTTTTGTTTTTTAATTTCATTTTTTTTTTTAAGTTTGCTGTGCATAGTAACTAACTAAGGCAATGCAAGTCATAAAATTTTACTGGAACTGGCATGAATTACTGAAAAGTTGGTATCATGACAGCTATAGTGAATATAATATTGCAAGAATGAAATAAAATATAAAATAGACTCTTCCCGTAGCTCATCAGGAGTCTTAGCTCTGTCTGAGCTGGCTCAACTGTATGAATATGATTTGAATTCCCTCCATATTATAGAGCGAAGTCAAATGTGGAATTTCTTTGAGATTAGATCCAATCTGTCTGATTGAAGAGAGTGCTCACGTAACGGTTCATTGTCCAAAGAATAGAGATTTTTCTTTAATACATAAGCAATTACAACCTTAGAAATTTCACACAAGTGGGGCTAATTTCTGCTTCTTAATCTTTTGATCTCATTAGTTGTCCAGTTGTACAAGCCGATTACTTAAGAAGAAGAATCTCAGAACGCCACTGGCAAAGTGACCTTGTGAAAGTCATTTTACTCACAAAGTTTCCTTCAATCACAGTCATACGCACTCATGATGCATGCGCACATGTTATACGAAAGACAATTAAAGGGAAACATGTTTGGCCCTTGGTTACCAGCTGTCACTCACCATCGCTTATTGCCTGATGTGTTTGGCTCCAGAAATCTCAAGGTCTCCTCCTTCCTGAGGCTTTGGCTTCATTAAATGCGAAGTCCATTTGCATATTGTTACTTGTAATCTAATAAATAGTGTAAAAATATGGTGGGCAGAGACCAAAAATAACCAATGCAACAAGCAGGTTTCCCTTCTCACTTGAATTTAATTACAGTGAATTATTATTAATTTTCCTATGCATTTTACAGTATATAAGAGAAATTTCCATACCAGACCACTTACATAAAACACAAAACCACAATTTACACAAAAATGATTTTAATAATTACATAAAATAGACCAAAATAAGCATAAATCATGCTTACACCTATATACACACTATTTATGATATGGATATATGATAACTATTACTAACAATAAAGTTAAAGTCATTGTCAAGTTAAATGTATTCAAAGCTGAAAATAATGTTGATGTACATAATAGCTGAACATTTTCATCCCTCATAGTTTTTTGAAGATTAGCAATTAGATTAAGAATTGAAAAAAATAAAAAAATTTAGATTGTTTTTTTTCTTTTATTTAGCAAACACATAATTTACTCTTCTTGATGTTATTACAAAATTTGCACTGCCCAAGCTGTTTTTCGCCATAAAATCAAAAGACACTTCAAAAATGAATAAATATTAAAAATGATTTTTTTTTTAGCTTAAATAACTAACACCATAAGAAATGGTCCACATGATTCCACATACCATTTGATATCAAGTCACTTTTTTTGTCTTTAACATAATAATATGGGATTGAAATGTCATGAAGGTGGGTAAATACAGTAAATGCAATTTAAATGTGCCTAATGTTTCTTTAATGTTTTATTCTATGAGGAAAGAATTTTTTACAGAACAAAGCCGGCTACAAAGTTTTAACCCCTGAGACAGAAAAACAAACTCTCTGTGCAAACAGATTAAAATCATGAAACATTTCTGCAAAAAAGTCTGGAATGTCACATAATTCATATGCTCCTGGCAGCCCCGGGTCTGCTGGCACTAGGGGAGCTCTAGTATTTATAGATGACAGAATAACAGCTTGATGTCTTAACTGTGCACTGATACAGGGATAAGCAGGTGCTTAAACGTCTCTCTCTGTGCACCCTGACATTTCTGATGTACTGACAGAGCACAACCATGACTCAAATACAATTAAACAGTCATTAAACCATCTTAAAAGAGTCTGCAACAAAGTCAGGAAGATCCTATTGTAGCAATGACAATGCTGTCCGATACTTGGTGACAAAAGATGGTCACGTGGTCTTAAAAAAGTTTGTCAATTGTTTTCAGTTTCAAAACATCCCTGCTTTATTTTGTAATATACTTAATATTTTCTAATGTGAAATGCTCCTTACTTAAAAAACCTAAGGCCTCAGGAAGAAGTGGACCTTGAGATTCTTGAGACAAAACACATCAGGACATAATGAGGGTGAGTGACAGCTAGTAGCCAAAGGCAAAACATGTTTCCCTTTAATTAACTCTTGATCTATTCACTCTTAAATCCAACTGGACCAACCTTAACAGACTGCAAAATTTGAACAGATTACATGCAAAAAATATTGCAAAATATTAAGATGGTCTTTGGCAAAGATGCAACTGTGAAACGTATATTATTGTAAATATGCCAGGATGAAATCACACTCACACACAAACAAATCTGCACCATTATTTACTACAACTCAAATATTTTGGGGTCACGTGGAGACACTATGCTTTTAATTTTTAACTCTGAGGTCCTATTTTAAGAAAGAAAAATCTATTTAATATATTTTGTTTTGCGCCACAGTTACGTTTTTCCCCCCATTCTTAATTCTAAAATAATAAAAAATGTTGATTATTCATTGTCTAACTCCTTAAATGTTTCATAATGATCATAATTAATAAAAAAACATCTAATCCTAAATACCAACCGATATCTGATGTCCACACTGGACTCGACTGGCAAGGAGACAATGGCCAAAAACAGCTATACTAAAAGCAGCAAGTGCATTAATCGTGGGTTATTTGCACGGCGGAAACGTCCGCATCGGTCGTGTTTACAGTGGAGCGGGGGGTGCAGACAGCGAGGAAGCATCAATACTTCTGCAGAGAAGCTTGGTTTGGCCTCACACCCGTTTTCACCTGCACACCGTCCAGCCCAGACACACCTAATCCTGCTGTAACGCATAGAGTGTGGGAAAACAGCTGGCCTACCACCCAGAGGGCAGAAGAAGCTCACAAACCGTCCTGATGCAGTACTGCTTCACTTTAATAAGACCAGTACAACATGGACATTTAGTTAAAGTTTTCAAACTGGGAGGAAAAAAAGTTTTGACCTTAAAAGTCAACATGAAACCGAATTTAAGCCGATTTACTTTCTTAAATAAAGTCCTCTCGCAACTGATGAAGTAAGCATCATTGATTCAGTCATTTTCCTGTTTATTACTGTGAAGCTGCTTTGAAACAATGTATACTGTATGAAGCGCTAACAAATAAATGTGACTTGACTCCTACGTTGTATTATGCATTTCATCAGTCATCCTTAATCTAAACTAAAATGTTTTGTTTTCACAACCATTAAAGGTGAAGCAGGCCATTTCTAAACCACTAATGGCAACAAACTGAATTGAAATAAAAGTGCAGAAAAAGCAAAAGTTACAGGCAGTGTTATTTAAACATAATTGAGATATTATTATCCTTTAATTAGTATTCTTTTTTTATTTTTCAGTATTCATTGGATTATAATTTTAGTTGTTTTTTATGTGTGTGTGTGTGTTTTTTGTTATATATTTTTAGCCTATATAGTTACAATAATATAAATAAATTTATTTATTTAAAAAAAAAACATAAAATGTTGAATAAATTTACTTAGTGCTGGACAACGATTAATCACATCCAAAATAAAAGTTTTTGTGAGCGTTATGTGTGTGTACTCTGTATTTATTATGTATATATAAAAGACACACACATACAGAATATATTTAGAAAATATTTAGATGTATATATGTGTATATATTAACATTCGTATAATTTATCTTATATATAAATATATTTAATTTATAAACATAAAATATTTTTCTTGAATACATACACATACATTAACTGTGACTAATCGCTGCTCAGCACTAATATATAAGTATATATATATATATATACACACACACACAATTTAAATATATAATATATTATACGTAGGTCTATTAGTTTAATATAAATTTAACAAATATAGTGCTAATAATAAAATCATTAAGAAATAAATAACCAATATCATGCCATTACAATTGTACATTCCATTAAAAATAGAACAGAAAAAGATAGAAAAGGATGCGCAACCACTAAACTGTAAAAAAGGAATTAAAAAGTGTCAATAAAGCACCTCTGGGCAAGAAGAGGCATGAAATAAATAAATAAAAAAAGTTTCATTTATTTGAATGACTTAAAAAGACACCTACCAGTGATGTTTCAAGAGCTTTTCTGTGCAATAGCAAAGCTGAAAGATTTGATTTTGCTTGAGGAAGCTGACCTGCGTACACCTACTATTAAGCAAACAGTGTGCAGAGAGCAATGATGAGTAGCTGCTATTGATTAAGCACTTTAACCCCAGTTATTCTGCAGCAAAAAACCTGCCACACATTCAACAATTCATGCAGGAAACCTGAACAGGTGATCTGCTACTGCAAAACACTCTTCACCCTTTATTAACCCATTACTTAAACCTCAAATTAAGAATCAAACCACTGCTTTGTGCTGTGTTTCCAAAAAAACAAATACAGAGTGTGTCTCCTGGTCTATCATAATGCTACCTGCATCACCTAAGGGCGAAGCATCAAAGAACTCAAGAACAGAGCACAGGCATCCTGTGAAATTGCATTTACAGTAAGAATAGCAAATCTTGTTCAATAACACTTAGGACAGAAGACCTACTCAAGATCAAAAGAAGTCAAAGCACTCAGCCATAATGGATATTGAGCAAATGTTGGTTCTGCTGTGAGAACACCCACATCTATTGAATCTCAAGTGTGTGCTCTTCTGGCAAGACGTGGTGCGCGTTCTATTGAGAGGATTCGCTCGAGGACCTTGATCCAAAGAGAACGTAATTTTACAGCTCTTTTAGGAACAAAAGAAGATTTACTAGGCGAGAAGTCACACAACTCTATTTTCTGTCGAATTAAGCAGACGGACTTGGCAAACTTTTTTACATTTCAAACTTCTCACGTTGCTTCAAGCAAATCACAGATACAAGCTATAACGCTTTCACTGATGTGCAGTGAATTAGATCATCAAACTGCAGACCTGCTTCCTCTTGATTATAGTATTAAAGTATTATTAGACGCAAGATGATATTCAGTTCCATGTCTCAGCTGAGTCTGACGCCCATGATGACGTAAAAGTCTTGTATTCATGTTCGTCTGGAATTTGTGAATGGATGTCAAGCATCTTTTAAAACTAAATGAAGACAAACCAATGCAATGCTGTGAATGCAAAATATACTTTTTAACTATATAATACTACAAATCCGCTCACTTAGCTGATATATCACTGTGTAGAACACACACAAAAACACAATATGCATCTCTAATTACATACCAAAGAATAGGACTGCATGATAAGTCATATTTTAATCATCAATATGATTTCTGCTCCTTTCAATTCATTAAGCATAAAAGTCTGCAATATTTTTCCTCTGGTTATTGATCCTGAAAACAGGACATTTTGACATTTGTGTTGTCTTTCATTGGTAACAAGCCTCCACTAGCTTTCATGCTTGAAGTTGCCATGTGTTTAGAACTTAAATCCCCCAATCACAGCTTTTCTTCTAAACGGATATATTTTCTGCCTAGTGTTTTAGTTCTTCCCAAACAGTAACAACAATGCATTAAATTGATCGATAGTGGAAAAATAGCAAAGACACATAATACAGTAGTCAACATTTCAAGTAGATCAAAAAAGAACGCATTTTAAATCACTTTTTTAAAATATATATTCAAATAGAAAGCAGTTATTTTAAAATGTATTATTTCACAACATTACTGTTTTTTTTTTTTCATTTTTACTGCATTTTTATCAAATAAATGCAGCCCGGATGAGCATAAGAGACATCTTACTTAAACATTAAAAAGAAAATCTTGCCGACCACACATTTTGAACAATACAAACTCCTTTTTTAAGGTATGGAAAAACAAAATCATTTTAACATTGTCTAAGACTGTGGAAACCGTGGACCACATCAAGGTGACCCTTTATACATTCAGTATTGAACATATTTCTGGAGTGACATATGGCTCAAGTCTGAAGAGACCATTTACAGCATTCATCATTTAAATTTCATTCCATTACCTTTAAATCATCTGTGTGCGTTGCATATAAAGGCTATAATGCAATGTGAATCAGCAAAATGCTGACAACTTACTTTATTGGACCATTTGTAAGCCTGGAGCAGCTGGCTGTAGAGAGGTGTTTTGTCCTGAACAGGGTCTAAACTGAGCAGTCCACTGTTGTGTAAGGGGTGACTCTCTGACGGCCTGCCAACCAAAGTACTGAGACGCTCCAATTCACTGCAGAAACAAAAACAAATGTCAGGCTGGGAAGTTTTTTGCTGGGTTTTTTTACCATACATAATGAAACCAATGTCACATGTATGATTACATCTTTTTAATTATGGTTCCCAAAAGCGAGCTAAAATCAAGATATTTTGATTTCCTGAGCCATAATTAAAAAGATATCAGTCATCGTTAAGAAAAACATAACATAATACATTAAAATCAATTCTTAATCGCTTTTCATGTCGACAGCAGTAGGAAGTGCCTTGTTACCATGGTTTATTACAATAATACTTGCATTTTGCCAGTGACTATGGTTACCGTTAGGGTTATTGAATGCTCAGACAATTAACTCACTTTAAATCGCGATTGACTGACTGCAAGTTATCTTGGAATTCAGTTATAAATACTTTCTCCCGCCCTTCAAGGGTCTCCTTATTTTTCATCCCATCTTTAAGAGAATCGAACACCCTAGTGACACTCGATCGAAGAGCCTGGATGGCATTAATCGCTTGAGAAAACGCTTCCAAATTCACTCCAACATTCATAACGTCCGCCATGTCTGCTGCGTCCGCGAACACCGGCGCACGAGTGACGTCACTGACGCTGAAGGGATGACGGGATATGTAGTTTCTAACGTGGTCGCGATTGTTCGCTTTTGTAATTGTAGTAATTGGTAACGGTAGTCTAACACAAGCAAAATTATTGACATAAACATGTTTTATTCTTTGATAAAATCTTAATTATAAGACAATGACGAAAGCTAAAAGTTTTGGAAAGTGGCAGTTTATATTTTCTGCTAAAAAAATAAACAAAAACTCACTGTTTCTGTCGTTGTTTCAATTTACACGGCACGGAGAGTAGGCTATGGCTGTCTATGGCATCGTGCTTGGGCAGCTACCATAAACAGCGGCATTAAACGACATAAACAACATTACCTATTTGAAAAGTTTCATTTAGGTTAAATGTGCAACATGTTGCCTTTAATGCTTTGTGTATTTGTTTGTAATATTTATTGCTCGCCTCAAAATTGTACACCGCATAAATCGAATAAAAAATAAAAATATTAATAATAAAAAAAATTAAAAAATGACATAAAAGAGAACGTTTTATTAATTTATTTATTCGAAGTTGTCTGTCCATTGCATTCACCTCCGCCAAATATGCCACAATTATTGTAGCGTATTAAGCTTTTGGTATTTTTCTGTCTTTCTTATGTGCTATTATTTATGCGTGTATTTATTTATACAAGATATCACAGGTTTACTGCAGTCATACCGAATCTAGGCTATATTCTGTAAGGGTTTGACTTGTTAAACATGTAGTACGCTGTGAGAGGAGAGCCTCTGATCTGTCTCTTTAAGCGGGCGGACTGCCTCATCTGCTGCTGGGACGGTTCAGCTCTTCAACCCCGTAGATAAACTTCTACTCCACACTAGTTAGACTAGACAAGGCAGGCAGTTTACAGCTGCCAAAAGTGTTTTCATCGAGGTCTGCGAAAGACAAATGAAAGTCAGATATTGCGATGCGCAAATAGAGAGGAACAGTAGAGTGAATGGAGCAGGAGCGCGGATGGAATAAGACAGGATGGGAATGGGAGGTGTAGTACTCTGAAGTCTGTCCTTGAGCGCACAGGACAGAGGCATCAATGAAGGCAGGGACAGGAACAGAAACTTTAAATGCACGTTTTTCAGGCAATACTTCATTCGCTTCGGAGCGGTCTGGATGTAGGGCATCTATCTAGAATGCTTTCCAACAAACTACGTGGCAGCCGAAGAAAGCACGAAGGAGAAAGCGTTTGCTGTGATCTACGGAGAGGAGTAACGTGTGCATGTGTTTCTCATCCATCTCAAGTGATATGGCAGGGAACTGACTGAGAGAGAGAGAGTTTATACAGAAGGAATTCATCTGGGAACAGTAAAAGGTGCTGATCTCTGGAACCAAGGTAGGGTTACTTATTTAGTCTAAATATTTTGGTCATGGAATATTCTCAGTCTCTTATAAGCGCATTTCAGAAGATGCTCTTTGATGAATTCACGCAACTTTAGCTTATGAGAAATAGGTTATAGTGTATTCAAATGTTTTGGGGAAAGTGCTTTTAACTAAACTCAGTTTTCTAACAATTTATTTGCTCATTTCTTTAGTTATTAATGTGCATTTCTAATTTTCTTTTTAGGTAAACGCAATACAATTTTGTCATATTTTGCGCGTATTTCATGTTACGTCAAAACAATTTATTTATTCGCGTTCTTTGGGAGCTTGTCCCTTTCGGATGACCTACTTAACCGTATACATTTCTAAAAAAGATTTCCACTCCGAAATCGAAAAGTAAAAGTTTATAGCCTAGTACATAAGGAAGATAAGCACTTGGAGAAAGTGGCACTGCATTAAAAGTTCGCTACATTAAACATACATGTTTTAAACATCTGGCGTCTGTTTACTTTATATTTCCTAACTGTATTGCCTACATAATATAATGGTAATTGACAAACCCTCTGCTTTGTTTCTGTAAAATGTGCTGATAAAAACACAGCTGTACAATATAATACCAGATAGCGACTTTAAAAGTAATCATAACCTAGGCTATATCTCAAGAAAATGTGACAAGTGAAAACTTAAAACACCTCACATTATTACTCAAAGAGCAAACACCATCAGAGCAGCACATGATATAAAAAATGCATAACATTTGATTTAAAACACAAGGCGTTCCATACTTTTTTGTAATGAAAGCCATAATTTTAACAAAACATTATACATAATTCCTTGCTGAAAGTACATTTTCTTCATAAAGTACAATGCAATTGCATGCATTGTCTTTTGAAATATATTTTACTGTAGGTTAGGTAGCTGTGTGGAATATATGTTGCTTATTTCCATTTTGTTTTTACTCCTATTTCCTAGGCAACCCATCAGAAATGAAACAGCTATTCTCATCACACATGAATCTTAGACTGGACTCTGACACCAGGCATGTTCTGATTGTGCATGAGCCACTGAATGCACTTCATGTCTCTGAACTGAAGTGACATTCATCCCTGGACTTGAAGTCAGGTGCCACGTATAGAAATTGAACATTGAATTTTGAAGATGTCGAAACAGATCTAAAAAAATCACACCTCAGCCGGAACACATTTTAGATTAACTCACACACAATTTTCCACCGAGGACCAGACTTTGCCCTTTTGGCACCATGATGGATATTGGAAATTTCACAATCTAAATAAGTTCCATGCTGATACACCTAATAGCTGTGGCACCCCTTGCCTTTCTCTCATGCCCATGGACCCATCCAGTGCCATGCTCTCACAGGCATTCCTGCTTTTACAGTGCATTATTCTGACTCTCGGCCAGTACGATATCTGTAAGTCACTGGTCAGCACAGACGATGGACCAACATGGGAATATTACGCTTGCCAGCCCAAACCCATGTCCATGAAGGAGTACATGCAGATTAGAGTGGAGCCTCCCGATATCACATGTGGGAATCCACCGGAGAGGTTCTGCACTCTGGTAAGTTTGAACTGGATTGCTTTTGGCTCTGCTGCTTTGTCAGTTACATCTGCTCCAGTGGAACAGCTTGTGTTTCCATGCAAATATAGTTTGCAATCATGTTTATTTATGATAGTGCAAGTTTGATGGATTTTTGGGACTTCGGAAGCTTCATAGCAAATTCATCACATATACGCCTTTAACATAGTGTGTTTATTATTATTGCAAATTTGGAAGCGAGTCAGTGTATCGAAATCTTTTAAAGGGACAGAAACAAACCCAAAAAAGAAAATGTCATGTATTCATCCTCATGTCAATTCCAAACATTTGTGATTTGTTGCTAACCGGACAGCTTGCACTGTATGAAGGTATAAAGGAAGCAAATTGGAACCGAAACTATTCGGTCACCTGCATTTTAAAAAAAACATCTTCTTTTGTGTTCGATAGAAGAAAAAGTCATTCCGTTTGAATGACTCTGATGCGAGATGTGATGACAAAATTTCAGTTTTAGCTGTACTGTCCCTTTAAAAAGGCAAATAATCAGACACAAAAATAGTTAGACTGTGTTTATTTTTGGAATGAGAGGATAAAAGACAGCACAGAGATCTAATATTAGAGTAAGATCTGACACAAGAATACTAAAAAGTCTACAACTAACCCTGATATGTCTACACAGATTATGCAGTAATCTGCAACATGTGGCCATTAACAATGTGTTTGCACAGAGAGTCAACAAAGCCCGAGTCGATGTGTAAATTTGCCCACACAGCTGTTATTCAGTGTAGTTTCCCTCCGCGCATGAGACAGCAGCCACGGCAGGATTATCTGTGTAAATCAACTCAGGTTTAGCACCGAGCGTGAGGGCGCAAACAATCTGCGTCTTTCTAGGGCACATCTGGTGACCGATCCACACCACATTCGGGATACTCTGCAAAGTACTTGGGATGAGAGATTAGGGCAATCACAAGCATGAAAATATTATCCATTCTATACCATCATTGTTTGAAGGGGTGAATTTTAGGCCCTCTGTCAGGTTGGTAAGGTACGAGTGTAGCCAAAGTTAATCTCCGTCAGAGATGCTTTGGGAATTTAGCCAGAAGCTTGATTGCACAATAATCGGATAGAGGATTTGTCCAGCTGGACTGACACTACGCATGAGGCCCGGAGACGGAGCGCTGCCTCTGACGGGGTGCTAATTCACACATTTAGACTGTGTGGATAAAAGACAGGATGCCGTGGAGGGGGCGGACCAGACATTGCTCATTCAATGACATCATTCTCTCAGCGGCTCACACGGTGACAACGGGTGGGTAGCCGGACTGCGAAGAGAGTCTGAATTCAGTCACCAAAATCGTTTTTTAGGAGGCAAATGTACTACAAAGGCATAGTGATTAGAGAATGATGGATTTAGTTGTCAAGAGTAGAAAATAGGAGTTCATGGTTTTCAAATTCACAGTGAAAGAAAGGATACAGTTCTTTGAAGCTTGCAGTTGTTTTGCTGTAACCTGTAGGAAGGCTGTAAAAATGACACAGATGCGTGAATAGTCACCCTGTAACTGGGGTCTTTTTAACTTGAGATATACCTGTCCGTCGATCTTTCAGATTGGGTGTAAAGCCATTGCTGGGGTTTTCTATGCAATTTAGGGGTCAAATCTGTAGAGGGACCATATACACACACTTTGTAAATAGTTACGGAGGAAAAACTGGGTATCATTCACTAAATGAATAACGATCGTTCAAGTCCTTGAGATGAAAACAATACAGGAATCTTTACACAGCTACACCTTCACAGACATGCCATAGAACCATTTTTATTCCACAAAGAACCTTTCTGTCAAAGGTTCTTTAAAGGAGCATTTGTTTCTTACCTTTTTTTAATCTAAAGAACCTTCTTTCGCCACAAAGAACCTTTTGTGAAACAGAAAGGTTCTTCAGATGTTAAAGGTTCTAGATCAAAAAACAACCGTTTAGACAAAAAAGATTCTTATATGGCATCGTAAAGCACCTTTATTTCTAAGAGTGTCTTGTTTGGTTAGATTGAATAGAACTCAAGTTCATTTTCCCTCTTGGTGTGGATCATTTGGGCAGGTGTGAATACAGCAGTCGCATTCGGGTGGTTTCAGTCTGCTTTGCTCTGCTCTGGTGCGGTTGAATGGATGAACCAATGAATGAATGACCTTAAGCAGATGTGTGATTTTATTTAGTTTCTGGTTCATTTGCAAAAAGGGCAGTGTGAATCAGCATTGTATATGTTGTATATGACCAAAGCAAGTGAACTACAGTAGTAGACTTCCTGGTGCGAATACGCCCTTAGGCCCCATTTACACTAGTGCGTTTGTATTTTAAAACAGTGTTTTAGAATGAAAACGATCCCCATTTACAGTTTCGTCTGTGTCCAACCGTCCAAGTCACATGACCATTCATGCAGGTACAACCATAAATAGCTATATATACATAGATGCCTCATTAACAATTGTTTCTATGGGCTGTGATATGTAAGCCATCCCCCATATTGTAGCGGTCTGACTTGACGTCATTCACCATCACTGAATATTTGAAAGACGCCACAATTTTGCACACTCAACAGCTCTGTGCGAACCTACAGTATGGTGAATGACGTCATGTAGGGGCATCTACACATACAACTATACAACTATACTGTACAACTATAGATATGTTTAAGTAGATGTTATTGTTTACGTGGTTGTCAAGGATACACAGAGTAAATGTGGGCAGCCATGCCATTATTTCAAATGTCTCCATTTGTTCCGTTTACACTGAAACCCCCCGGAGTTTTCAGACCAAAACCACTTCAGAATCAATTCTGTGAATCACATATTGTGATATAAACTATACAAGATATATATATATATATATATATATATATATATATATATGCATACATCAAAACTTACAAACATACAAATCAAAACTTACCAATCCTAATCATTTAAATTGTAATCTAATCTATTATAATGTAATATAATTTTGTAAATGAAAAGAAAACTTACAATATTCTCTGACACAAAAACATTGACTCTTTTGAAATAAAAATTCAGAGCACACAGCTGCGCTAGCTATTCACTGTCAATTATTTACCAGAAATCACAATTGGCCACAATTCCTGCAAGTTTCCTGTTTTTTCTATATTGCACCACATGAAACTTTCTGTCCTCATCTGCTATTCATACAATAACCCGACACAAGGGCGTGTATTTCGTGCATACTGATTACGGAATATTTTTCCATGTCGACCTGAGACGGCTTACTGAGCAGAAGAAACTAGAGATGAGTTTTAGGAGAAGGGTGTAGTCATGTCCTTCCCTGTCAGCACTTTCTTCTCAGATCGATAAAAGCTGACTGTTCATCCACTGATCAGCCTGCTCTGCATTCAGATGTTGAGCGAGAGGGAGGGAGGGATGAGAGGCCAGGCACTTTAAACCGAGGAGACCTTCTGGCATTCACAAGATCAAACTTTGCTCCATGTGAGAATAACTCCCTGCGCCTGCAGTCACGGTGTGTTTTAAAGCAGCAGTGTTAAAGAGAAGTGATCCACACTTGTTTATGGTTACAACTGTGAAACATCCTTGACAGGAAACGTCTCGCCTGTGACTCTCAGCAGTTGTAGGTGAATCATTTATTGCTACTGTAATGTTTTCGAAGCAATGAAGGCTACATGGAAAAATGATAGCACGCAATATTATATAATCGCATGAATTGAAAAATACAAGACCTCATTCAGGCCTATACCAAAAAAAAAAATTATATAAATAAACTATATATATATATATATATATATATATATATATATATACTGTATATGCCTACCTGGGTTCTTTAGTTCAAGCTATTATATAACATATTTTTTATTTATTATGAGCTATCATTTCTCTATGTAGCCATGTATAAAATGAAATGCACAAATATAAAATACAAAAAAAAGTTCTGGACAGATTTTGTTTTTGTTTTTTTTTTTGTTTTTTTTACTTTGTATACAGGCAGCAACGGTAAATAATTATTAATGTAAAAATGCATAATACTATATAACAGCATTAACTAAAATATACAATACATGTACTAAAAATACTATATATATACTATATACATATATATTATATACATATACATAAACTTTTTTATATGTATAATATATGTATGTATATATGAATTACATGTTATATATATTTATGTGTGCAGACCACATAAAAAAACAACAACAACAAAAAAAACCTAGCAATTGGAATTGACAGATTTTGTTTTTTTGTTTATTTTGTTTTTACTTTTGTATATAGGCAACAATGATAAAAAATAATTATTGTAAAACATGCATAATACTATATAACAGCATTAACAAAAAATATACAATACATACATATGCTAAAAAAAATATATATATTACATATTATATGTGGGCAGACCACATAAAAAAAATAGCAGTTTTGCCACCATATATCAAACATGCAGGAACAAAAATAATTTTGTGAAGTTGATTGATGATTTTGAATTCTACTGATTTTTTCAATTTATTTTTTATTTTGTAATTTGTATTAGGGCACATATATGTACAAGCACAACAGGTTTATTTTAATTTAACAAGGCATACAAAGCATATATTTGATATAGTGAGTCTGGCACTCTGTTAAGCCTGTTGAACTGTGTTTACAATCAGCGTCCTTTTTTTCTTCACATTGAAAGCAAGTTAATTGATCCACGTAAGCCCTCTAGATTTGGCAACTTCTCTTTCTTTGGAGAAGCTTTCCGGCTCATTAAAGATTTAGAGGAAATTTCAGTCACTCAGCGCCCACAGGAGATGCCGTTGCATTTTTACTCAGCGCCTTGCTTTTTTTCTTTCCTTCTCTTGCATGATGTTAGCTACCGCTGGAAGCTCTGGTTGTATGTAGCGCTAGCTAATGAGGGAGAGAGAGAGTATAAAAGATGGGGAGGGAGGAAGGATCTCAGCTTAGCTAAGCAGAAAGATGACCCATTGCTGCATACAGCACACATCTGAACATAGACTGAGATTCAAAGCCTCCATTGTGTATCATCCTCCTCACGTATACTATTTGAATGAAATCACTCTCTTTAGTCGTAGAGCCAAACGAGGAATAATCCTATTGGCCGGTTTTAGCAACACATTAACAGCCAGGACTAAATATAGCAGGTAGAGTAACTGCACACTCTCGCAATGCACCATGGGAAAACCGAAACATTTGGTCCAGATTTTTTCTCTAACCGCGTCTGGAAAACATCACTCCTACAGTTAGACAATGAATTGTCTGTTTGTCACAGAAACATCCTTGTAGCTGTTTAGTTTTTGCCATTTCTCATGAATTTTCCATGAATCCAAAGCATCCTCCCAAAGGGGGTCGAGTTTGTCCCCATGTGTCCACATGCAATAATCCCCCATCTGCCTGTTTTCATGCCGCCTCAGGTCTTGGGGATTCTTCAAATCTTCATGTAGTAATTTGCATTCCTCATATTGCATTCTTTAGTTGTTTCAAAAACAGCATGCTCATTCTTGTATTGTTTACACAATAAAGCCCAGTCCTTTTTGACTGCATCTAAAAACATTATTTCTCCAAATTGAATATATCTCACTTATATACACCAGTAATCACAATGAAAAGACACTTTTTGGCACGGACTAAAGACAGATTGGTTTGATTGGTGTGAATGCAGTTTTTTTCTGAAAGCGGCTTTAAAGGTGGTTGACGTAAACGGCAGTACTGTATTTTATGAATCCTTGCATAAGGAAACCGTTATTGATCAGGTATAATTCGCATCTTTGCACATGCTCAATCACACTTATCGACTGTAATGCATTTCTTAAAGCTGCCTGTCTCTAAATAAATTGCCTTCTGCAAGCAGCTCGCTTTCACTTGCAATGTGTTCTGCAGAAGACAGATGACAGAAGTGCTGTTCTGTGTGTAGTTTTGATGGTAAATCCATAGGGACAAGTACTTTAAACAGAAAAAGTCCTTTTGTGTTAATTTCATGAATCTGGTCATTTTGTTTACATCTTGCAATTTTTTTTTCTTTTTCAGAATTGGGAGTTTATATCTCACAACTGCAAATTATATAAGTTTACATCTGACATTTCATACTTTTTTCCAAAATTGACAGTTTAATTCTCATAGTTTCGAGTTATAAAATAGTTATTGCGAAAATAGCAATCATTAGAATTGCAGATTATATACTCCAATTGTAAGTTTTTAACTAACAATTTTGACATTTTTTGCAGTGAATTTGACTGACAGGCTATCTGACCAATCATAGCGCAGAATCTGCCATTTTTGTCTTATAAACCAGATGAGTAAATTAACGTTGGTGGACTTTTTTGGACAAAATGTTGTGTATTGACGTCTTTCCATGGTTGACACAAAATATCTTCTGTCAGTTCATTCTATCAGCTATTAACTTAAAGAGGGAGAAATGCTGCGTTAATACAGTGATCAGTGATACAGTGATACAGTGCGTTAATACACTGAGTTAATACAGTGATCTGTCACAACACCTTAAAGAGCCACAAAATGGTATTTATTGTCTGCATTTCTTTAAAAAATTACAAAAATTGAAAGCTGAGACTTGTAGCAAAACTTATAGATTTATAACAAAACTAACCTGTTGTGTCTTGTCTGTCGGCATTTTCAGTTTTCTCTTTAAAATCTTGAAATCCTGATTTTTTAAGTTTATGTTTTTCAATTGCAATATAAACTCACAATTACAAATTACAAGTATTGCAGGTTAGTTCACCCAAAAATAAAAATTCTGTCGTTAATTACTTACCCTCATGTGGTTCAAAACCTTCAAAATCTGTTCATCTTTGGAACACAAATTAAGATATTTTTGATGAATTCTCTGACAGTCCCATAAACAGCAATGTAATTAACAAAATCAAGGTCCAGAAACATCTTCTCTGCATCACTCTGGTCTTCAAAATAGCACCAGGTGATGCAGAGGAGATGAATTCTTCCATAAATTCGTTGTTTTTTGAGATAAGATTCAAAATGGTGCAGTTAACTTCTCAGCTGATTCTGCCTGTTGTGCTCCTCTCTCTCTATTTTTCTCTTATTATACACTCGCGCAGATGTTTAGGGGTCTTTGTGCTGTTTAGGATAAGCATGGAGTTGGGGTACTAGAAAGAGGGTTCACTGAGTTCAGCCTGCAATGGCCCGTCTGGACCCAGATGAGACAAATCTCTATGTTCATGACTCTTCCTATGGGCTTATGCATGCCTGAGTGAAAGGGGGACTGAGAATATTCTGGCAGCACTGAAATAATTTCTAGCACATAGAAATCAAACTCTTATTCAGTGATCAAACAGAGCATAAAAACAGTCTGAAAACACATCTGAAATGCATTTGAAAAGCCCCCCAAATCCATTAAACTTCAGAAACATTACTAAGTTGACTAAATAGGCTAAAAATGGTTTGATAATATATTTGCATATTAAAGCCCTGTTCTGGCACTCTCAGGGACAGTTGAAACTCTTGTGCAAGTCACTTTCTGGCTGGTATAATTAGGCGACTGTATCCCTCTGAAGCTGTTCAGCGCCAGCTGTTATATGACTGGATGTCCAGAGGGAGCTGCCTTCATTGTAATTAACTCACGCCACAGAAAAAAAAGAGGGCCACCTCTCCAGGTACAAGTCTAGCGGTCGGTCCGGTCTCCATGAGTGCAGTACCTGCTCTTCACAGCTTGTTAACCATGGTCAGAACATTTCATACTACCTCCAAGTGACTGCTCTTATGAAACATTGTAACATTTTTTTATTCGAGCCCCATTTTTGTTAACAAAATCTCCTGATTCATCTTGTTTATTTTAAGAACACACATCCATCTTTCTTTCTCGGTCAGCCCCTATAAACAGATCCTCAGAGCAATGTGGATTCTCCTAAGCATGGTTGAACCATATATTAAGCGTGCAATACAAACAGACTTATATACAGACAGGGCAGGAATTCCCATTGAAAGGTGAGTGACCTTAATGAGAAGGTCACACTCAAGGGAAGTCTGTTATCAGATTCTGTGACAATTGTAGCGTCTGCATTAGCAACATTCAGGGGCTAAATAGTTGCATAAGCTGACATGGAGTTGGTGATGTCAGATTATCCACTGGGAAAGGTCCAAGTAGTGACACAGGAATAACAGGGTCCTGGAACAACTTTGCTGCTGTTCCAGGATAATGGTTCTTGTGCTTCAATTCTGCCCTTAAAAAACACAGCATATTACAGTGTTTGAATCAATTTTAATATGTGATATTTATGAATAAAAATACAAAACAAAATATAAATATTAGGTATACATGAACTGAGCA
>JAUMHE010000055.1:3883127-3897373 GCA_032359235.1 Enteromius mattozi
GGGTTACCTATCTAGACAGATAGATATTAAATATGAATAAAAACTCAGACTGTATTTATTTGATCAGTAAAATTTGTATGAATAGCCACAGAAACCGTTTTTTTTTTTTTAATTGATGAGATATACATTTTAATATGTTTGTTTTAAGTTTAAAGATATTAAAATGTTTATTTTAAATCTATTTTCTATATTTAAACATGCTTCTGTTATATGTTAAAGTTAGCCTGAACCAATTTTACTTCCGTATTGTGACGTACTTCCGAGAGAAACTGTACTGAATGAAGAAAATAGAAGGTGTGGCTTGTTTTTTCTTCTGCAAATTGATTGGATGTAGTAAAGTAGGCGTTTCATTCAGAAATGAACACTGACAGTTGGAGGGGCGTAGTTAATGATGTCATGCTCATGCCCAAGCCGTCATTTTAGAGGGGAGGAGCATTTTTAGATTTGAATTAAAAATTACAAAGGAAAATTTTTTTTATGGATTTATTTATTACGTCATTTATTTGAAACCAAAATGGTTTGTAACGCTATAAACATCTTTGCTGTCACTTTTGATTAATTTAATGCATCCTTGTCAAATAAAAATACAAATTTCTTCGGGAAAAAAAAGTTTTGCTGACCTCAAACTTTTGTACACTAGTGTTTTGCTTTAAAATAATGTGACAAATGATAAATTATAATATTTCACATTGTTTTGAAAATTATTATTTTTTAGCTATTCTTCCTTAATTTGATAACACTCTTTATTTGACCTTTTATCTTCCTTCTTTTTTTCTGTAGGAAAACCCATACCTGTGCAGTGACGAATGCGATGCCTCCACCAAAGAACTCGCCCATCCTCCAGAGCTGATGCAAGATCGCGAGCGAACCGGACTCATCACATACTGGCAGACCGTAACATGGAGTCGTTTTCCTGAGCCTCTCCTGGCCAACATATCCTTATCCTGGAACAAAAGCCTGGAGTTAACAGATGACATCCAGATAACCTTTGAGTATGGGCGGCCCACAACAATGGTGCTGGACAAGTCCTTGAATTATGGACGAACCTGGCAGCCTTATCAGTACTACGCCGATGACTGCATGGATGCCTTCGGGATGTTGCCAAAGAGGGTGCAGGATCTGTCGGCCACAAACGTGACTAGAGTCATATGTACCGAGCAATACTCTCGCTGGGTCGGTTCCAAGAATGAGAAGAACGTGCGGTTTGAGGTCTTGGAACGCTTCGCTATATTTGCTGGGACAAAGTTGCAAAATATGGACAACTTGTACACACGTATGGAGAGTATGAAAGGCCTCAGAGACTTTTTCACCTTCACAAACCTGCGGCTGCGGCTGCTGAGACCGGCGCTCGGAGGAACATACGTACAAAGAGACAACCTGCTCAAGTACTTTTACGCCATCTCCAATATCGACATACCAGCAAGGTAATGATGCACAACACTATCTTTGTGTTACTCATGGATAGCTTTTTCTTGGTTAATTGCTCAATTTCCAGGCTTTTCTGTCATTTCATAGAGATAAAAAGTAGAAAAAATAAAAAGGAAACTATGGGAGCAGAGTTTGCTTTATCATAGTTCATAAATAAATTTTACATCACATTAATATCCATGAGCAAAGCTGACGGGTTTTATTGTTTCTCATACATGTGCTAACCTGTAGACCAGGCCTACAGCATTCTGCTCTTTTAAACTGTAATCACTGGAAGGGCAGAAAAGACCCAACCTTCAAGGGTGGTCGTTTCACATAGCCTTATGAAATATGAATGCATCAAACCTTCATCTTGGTAGGACTGATAAATTTGGGTCTCATGAAGATACTCTGGAGCTGCAAGGCCTTGAAGATCTTCCATGCTGACTTGGCATTGAAACTTGGCAATGATTAGGTTTCATCAGATATCATTTTTTAACTGTTTTGATAAATATTGCATGCATGCATGGATGTCTTAATACACATCAAAAAGGCATTCACTTTCGGTCCTGGAATTTGTAGGTCAAGTAATACACGAATTCTACATATATAAAAAAAGTTTTTATGTGCGTTCCTACATGTTCTGCTGCAGTTTCAAAGAGAAATGTTCACCGAGTGGCGATAAAACACAGGTTCAATGTGTGAACCCCAGCACATTTTTATTACGTTGACATAGGTACGTATTGCTGTGTTCTTATAGTGTTAAATATTCAGGGACTGTCACTAAAAGTTAATGCTCCATCAGTTTGTATTATATTGGAAATATGCCCTACACCAAATCCAACTCTAAACCCACCTGATAGTGTTAACAAATGCAAAACTGATATAAAAAGGCATTTGTTGATGTAACCGTGTCATTTGAACTTCCTTTTATGCAGATTTGAACTGTTTTGTCGAACCGTAGTTACGCCGCATTCAAATCGGAGCTAACTTATCATCTATGAAGACCCATAGATATGAAGTTGGATATGTGTGATGCTAACGTTCAAAAGCATTAGTTTTCAAATATCCCAGCATATTAATATTGTTTTGAAGTCACATGATATTCTTCAAGTAATTGTGTGAAAATAAAGCTTTATTAATCAAAACTCTGCAAATTTGTGTGAAAAGCAAAAAAGGTGTTGGAGTTGGAGTGTTCATTTCTTTTAGAAACTGCAGTGATATGTACTTATTGGTACGTATTTCATGTCTCACTAAAAAGTGCACCCAAGTACGTTTATACCATGAGACCAAGTAGAAATGTAAGGTTGCTTGCGTGTTTGTTCAGTCAGTTGATCACCAATGCTAGATGTTCTTGTCAAGTTAAGTGAACAAACATAACAGACCTCTAAAAACATTACAATAATTGCCCAAATAGTAAGATAACTTCAGCCCAAAAAAGTGAGCCCTGTTGATTTGTCTTTATAAATGTCCATAGAGAAGCATCTTGGCATATATCAAACTAGTTGCTCTATACGTTAAAGTGATCAGTTGGCACGCACAGCTATGATAAAAATGTCCAGCAGTGAAAGGGGGATCAATGCACGACCCAAACCTCCGGTAATGCAAACCCTCAATCAATACTTATTCTGGTATGTCAGAGAGGAAATTGTTTTAACGGCGACAGGGAATGGGATGGGTTAAGTAGACAAATGGACAAGCAGAAAGCAGCCTATCAGAGCACTGACTGATGTTCCAGCGTTTCACAATGAGAGGAGCGCTGGAGTGGAAATGTTAAGCTAATACCCAGCGGAAAAAACGTCCTGGGATATTTTATTCATTCCACAATATTGGGATGCGTTTCAGCAGCATTTGAATAATAAAAATGGCACGGCCTCCCTGATGGCCTGCCCTGTGAGTACTCGTCTAAATAGAGTCCGTGGGGTTGGTGGGTGTTGGGCACGATAATCAGATCAGACTCCACGACCGGTGACGGTCCATTTCCTCCATCATCAAGCATGCGCTAATAATCAGTGCTAATAGCCTATAATAAGATGGGCCAAGAATCCTTAATTGAGGAAGATGAAGTGTTACTTGTTTAAAGCAATTAAAGTACACTGTTAATTTGCCTATTTACCTCTTTATTTTGTGGCTTGTTTGCCAGGAGATGTAACGTGTGCTCTGATAATGATGTTTGCCTTTTTACCCGAAGTGCCAGATATACTACTAACTCATACTCCTGCAGAACGCATCTAAAAATAGCCTGACTGAACAATGAAAACATATTCCTCAAGTTGTTTTTTTTTCTGCTGCTTTGATGACATTCGTGAAAAATCTTCTTGATCAGCCCATTTGCCACTAAAAAGTAATGTTTAGGAGGCATTGTACTGTACGCCACGCCACGTGTCGGTGAACATAATGAGACACAATCAGTCTCCCTGTGAAGAGTTGTTTTTTTGGGGGGCGCAACGCTAATATGTGAAAAGATAAGGCTTGCGTTTTATCCTCACCTTCTCCTCCCTGCTCTGGTTTGCTGCAATCTGACGTGAGATACAAGACAGTAGAAAGAGTTCACAAATAGGCGTCCCAGTAGATGGACCGGATTTGGAAACACTAGGAGAGCGGGAGGGTGGGCTCATGTTTCATCAGACAAATATCCCAAAGACATTGCTTGAACCTTAATTAAACCTGGTAAGGGAGGAAATAAATAAATAAGCACGATTCCCAGGGTTCATGTTAATTTATGCAAAGGCTTGAGTTGATCGGATGCATCTCCTGTTCCCGTTCTCCCTTTTCTATCCTTTCCTTTCATGAAACCCTTCCAGTGTATCAAGATACTGCATATCAAAGAAGCCAGGGATGGCTGCTGAATTTAGCAGAAGGGATTTTGGAGAAATAACGCTGTTTTATTAATATACACAGAACCTGATAGGCCATTACTAAAGATCAAGGTCGAACGGAAATAAAACGGGTCGGTGTAAGCCTATCAGAACTCACATCTCAGAGATGTCCTTGGGCCTACGTTGGCAAAGAGACAGAGGCTACGGAGGGAAGGTGAGATGCAGGAAGCTCCAGAGGTGCCACGAGGATAACATCAGGATCATTCCGTCTTTATCACTCGTGTGTGGGCAGAAACTCTATCATGAAAGGACCGCCATGAAGAGGTGTTTTGTGGAGAATCGAGAATCACTCAGAGATTGATTCACACCCACACTTGGATTGTGCCGTTGTGCTCTTGTATTAAATGTAAGTGCTTGTGATTTCAATCATTTAATCAACAGGCCTGAAAACACCAAGACATAGCGATATAAATTCATGGAAAAAAGTTGAAAAGTACATACCAGTCAAAAGTTTGAAGACACCTACTCGTTTTGTATTATTACTAGTACTCTGACACTTCAGCGTCCCAACCTACTGACAAAAAATAGCATTTATGATACACATACACTGTGTACACATATACATGGGGCAGTCGTGGCCTAATGGATAGGGAGTTGGACTTGTAACCCAAAGGTCGTGGGTTCAAGGGCTTGTGGGTGGTAGGAGTGAATTCCCAGCACTCTCTCCACCTTCAAAATATAGAGTATATATATATAAATATATATATATATATACAAAGCGGTGTCCAAAATTATTAGAACACTAGTATTTGAATCAGCTAAAAAGAAAAAAAATTAAGTCAGATATTTCTATCTTTTGCTGTAGTGTGTCAGTAGGAAATATCATTTCCAAACATTCATTTTGCCATTATCTGGAAGAACTGTGGCATTGTCTCCAAGATGCTTCAAGAAACATACCAACTTTGCAGGTATGTTTCTTGAAGCATCTTGCAGACTACAGTTCTTCTGGATTTAGTCTGTCTCGGTTTGTTCTGTTTCTTCATGCCTTTCCAGACATTGCATAAACTTCACAATATTACTGATTTACTGTATTTTTAATCAAATAAATGGCGCCTTGGTGAGATAAGAGACATTCACAATCTTTTTAAATGGCACTGTATATCACTAAAAACAGTATATGAATAGTATATGAAACTGCACATTTGGATACTAGTATGTAGTATGCTAATCCAAACTCAGCCATACAAGTGGCAACTTGCATTGACACTTTAGGGTTAATAAGCAGTGCTCATCGGTGTTGATATTTAGTAGTCAGGGTCCTGTGGCAGGGGTCTGATGGGTAAAGTAAAGCTGCAGTCATCTTTGGCCTCATGATCATAGACAGACAGATTTGCTAGCTGTGTCTGAGATCTGGGCAGGACCATTTATTCAGTCTGACCCTCATTGACCTCCTTCTTCAGTGCCATTAGGAAAATGTCAGTCTGTCAGAAAGGTGTCCTCCAGAGGAAGGGAAATCTCTGGACATCAGATGGCATCTCTTGATTCTCTATGCAATTTTTGTGTTCTCTGAGAGGCACCTGAGCCCTGAATCTAAGGTGTATGACTGGCAGAGAGTGTGTGAGAGACACTGGCAGGCTTGTCAAAAGTGAACTTGGGCAATTTGGAACAGGATAGTTTGGGACAGATCAGACGACACCAGTCAGGTGCTGTCAGACTCATCTGTCTTTTCACTGAAGCATTTGTTTCATTGAGGTTCTGGGGTCAAAATGTGCTGTGAGATATAAAAAACAGTGAGCAACACTGAAATAACCTACAACCCTGCTGGGTTGCCATACTAACAGGGACACCAGCACACCAGCAATGTGTGCAATGTTTCTTAATGATGCAGAAGGATTCAGCTGCTTGGATTGAGTTGGGTTGGAACAGTTAATGAAAAACTCACAAAGTGATTTTGGGCCTCTTTGGGATGGCACAATAATGTGTTGTTCACTTGTAGAAGGCAAGCTTCTAGGTCTGAAGTACTGAATTTAGGTAAAGGGGTGCAGAGCCAGTGATGGTTTTGTAGGCAAACATTAATACCTTGAATTTTATGCGAGCAGCTATTGGTAGCCAGTGCAAACTGATGAACAGAGGTGTGACGTGCATTCCTTTCAGCTCATTAAAGATTGATCTTGCAGCGGCATTTTGAATTTATTGTAGAGGTTTGATGGAATTGGCTGGAAGACCTGCCAAGAGAGCATTGCAATAGTCAAGTCTGGCTAGAACGAGATCTTGAACAAGGCATTGTGTTGCATGTTCAGAAAGAAAGGGCCTGATCTTCCTGATATTGTATAAAGCAAATCTGCAGGGCCGAGCAGTTTTAAGCAATGTGGTCTGAAAAATTCAGCTGATCATTGATTACAACTCCATCTGACTGTTTATGAAGGAGTTCCTGAGTGATGGGTTTGCTGAAACTTCAAGTAGTTGTCTTAGCAAGGTTGAGTTGAAGGTGATGGTCCTTCATCCAGCAAGAAATGTCTGTTAGACAAGCTGAGATGCAAGCAGCTATCTTCAGATCAAAAGGATGGAAAGAGAGGTAGAGTTGAGTGTCATCAGCATAGCAGCGAAATGAAAAGCCATGTTTCTGAATGACAGAACCAAATAATGATGTGATTTCAAGTTTTCCTTTCTCTTTGGAGTGTTACAAGTGCATAGATATGAATGTTAGTGCATAGATAAGACCCCTAAAGTTGCAAAGACTAAAGTCTCAAAACCAAAGAGATATTCTTTATTAAAGTTATGACTTGTCCACGCCCCCTAAAACATAAAGAAAGAAGACAGAAGAAGCTGTGTTGCGTTGTGACTTGGTTTGTGCTTCGAAAATAGGATACAACTAGAAATCAGTGGTTATCAGAATTCTAGCAGCCTATGCTGGCTGTGCACTAGACTATAAAGACTATAAACCTCTGGAAGGACAGTCTGGTGCTTCTGACTCGCAACCTTTAAGTAAGTTACGCTTTCTTATTAAAAGAACCTACTATTCAAACCAAGTTTTGAGCAGTGAAGGGACAATTCTTGTTGTTTGTCGTTTCTCCGATCACGAATGCAGACATGATATTATGTTCATGCGGCATGATGCAACGCATAAAAGACAGTACTAAGTCATTATAATCAGTAATTATGTCTCCACTGGATGCAACAAATGCCTCATTTTTAATGGCTTTTATTGTTTTGGTGTCATAGCGCCGGGATGCGGCATCACATTACAGTAAGGGGCGTAACATGTTTGCGGTATTCTGCCAATTACAGTACACTCTATAGCTAGCCAATCAGAGCACACCTCACTTTTTAATCGACCCATTTTAGGAAGTTCTTTTTAGCAACATCATATGACCCCTTTAAAAAAAATTGATTTCAAAACAACATATCCTGATTACCAGCTATAGTGGTCTTTTCAGCAGGAAAATTTGCTTTGTTTTACGTTTTTCTGACTTTTTATGTTACACTACTAGTTACTGTAGTTTTAGGATGCCTTTTCATCATAAACCCTTAGATAATAACTTGTGGAGGAATTTCCCTCTGCTCCTTCACACAAAACAATCCTGTTATGTAAGAATTGAGGAATATCTCTGAGTGGGTACATGACATGATTCTATGAATGATTCTCTGCAGGCTGCTCTAACTGAGGCTCAAATGCATTGTGGTCGCTCTGGAAAAACAAACCACTGTGAAAAACCCAACAGTTGACGCTGGACTCACAACACTAGTGAATTAGCTGAGTAATCTGCATGGTTAGTACAGTCTGAATAAGAGCTCTTCTCTACGGAAACATCCCTATATCCCTTCACGGTGGTCAGAATCCATAAATCACAGAGAGCCACACGCCCATGTTATCGGCATAGCTTTATTTGATATGTTACTTTGTTCAGCTGGGATCTGTCAATATTCAGACGTGCTGACAGTTGCTCAGCGTCTACAGTGCACTGTGCTGTGAATGACCTGACAGGCCATTAATGCTACCATCCCTGCTGAAAACACCAGCACGTTTTGGATGCTGATATATTCCCATCTAGCTGCTGAAAATCAACTTCAGTTGTCATTCTCAACCCTTTTTATGTCTATAATATGATGTACTTCTAAGTGAAAATGCAGAACTTTGTTTTGTGACCAAATCTTGAGAAAAATGGATAGTTCTGTCAGAAGAAGAGCAAGTTAGTACATTTAGTAACCTTTACTTCAGTTTTCAGAGTCATACGATCCTCCCAAAATCATTCTAATATGCTGCCTCCAGAGAAAAAAATCCAAAACATTTCTTATTATCTTTTCATTTTTATTTATTTTGTGGGAACCATAATACTTTCCCCCCATGGTTCTCTGATAAATATAAAGTATAATTAGTGCTGTCAAACGATTAATTAATTACATTCAAAATAAAAGTTTTTGTTTACATATGTGTATATATATTAATTATTCATGTATATATTTAAGAAAAATATGATGTTTATGTATTAAATATATTTATATATGATATAATTTATATGAGTATGAATATATTATATTAGTATGAATGTATACTTAAATACATGTAAATATTAAGAACTATATTAATAATTATTTATATTAAGAATTGCATAATAAATATACACAGTACACACACATATTATGTAAACAAAATCACTAATTTGTTTTAAATGTTTTAAATGTCTTTTGTTCATCAAGGATACATTAAATTGCATTAAAGTATTAGTTTAATAATAAAAAAAACTTAATACATAAAATTAAAAAAACTTAATAAATAAAATTAACATGTTTTTGTTTTACATTCAACTTAACTAAAGTCATACCATTTCCTTCATAGTAAACTGGACTTAAATGAATTAATATGACTAGACAAAATATGAACCAAATTTCAAGGACATTTTTGCCAAAAAGACAAAAACTATGACAAAAACAACAATAAAATGAAGCTGTAAAAATGAACACTGCTTGAAGGTCTCTGAGGGCAGTCATGTAAGTAGGTTTGGGGGCAACAGATCAATGAAGGCTTTTTCAAAGCCACTCGGACACTTCTGAAGAGATAAGCACTGAGTTTCCTTTGGACAGGGCCTTGAGCGAGCTCGATGCTTCAGCGTGTGCTGCGTTTCAACTCAACCTGTAGTGCTGCATTTTAGTGCACGCTTGGTTAAATCTTGCATTCTCTTTTTTCATCTTGTTTAGCATGCATCTCTTGCCATACTGAGCCAGTCCATCCCACAGCTGAAAGAAAGTTTTTCAAGTTTTCTGCACGTTTTGAGGTATAGAGAGGGTGTTAATACATTTTAAAATGCAGTCTGTGGGTTCCTTCTCTAAAATAGATTAAATTTGATTTTTTCCCCCTGCTAGAGTGTTTTTGGGTGGTTGCTAAAATATTGCCATGCCGTTACTAATATGTTCTGAGCTGAAGCTAGGTGGTTATCAGGGTGAATGCTAGGGTGTTTTTCAGCTTATTTTATCATCTGCCAGGCAAAAATGATAAATCTATAGCACACCTCAAGCTGCATGGAGTCCGCTGTAAGAATGTAAAAATGTACACTACAAATGTTTGTAATTTTAACGGTACGGTAACAACCTGTTAACTGGTTAATGGCAAGTTACCTTAGTAAGTAGAGTGAAAAACTGTATATACATTGTGAAATTTACATTTCAACAGTAAATTAAAGTTCAGTCCACTAAACCTAAATTGTTGATTAATATTTTATGTAAAATATCTGTCAACCATAGCTGCCATATTTTACTGTAAATTTAACAGATTTTTTTTACAGTGGACAGGTATATAAAAGTTTAATATGTATCATTATTTTGTTGAAATCCTTAAACTCTAAATGAAATTAAGCATGAAGTATAGAAGAGTGTATATCTTTTTTTTTTTACTTTAGTTAGGTTTGCTAAAATATTGCGTAACATTTCATAGATAAATTTCAAAAGCAGACTATTTATGTCTTCACTTCCAGTTAGACATCATTGGTGTATTTGACCATGATTTCCAGCACACTGCGATGCGTGGGCACATGTGTGATCTGCAATTTTTGCTTTTGTCTGCAGTTGCTTTCATGTGATGTAATACTTGCCCTAGATTTAGGTGAAGATTATGCTGGCAATACGTCGGTACAGTTAGAAGCAGAGAGGAGAATGTATTATAAATGCTCGGGTCTAGCAGAGCTGCTCTTACAGTATTCCCACAGGAGCTCCTTGAGTTTGCTTCTAAAAAGCCGAACACCATCAGCGCTGACCATCAAAGATGAGTCCTTGGCCTGAGTTACTCTTCTGCTAAGGTTACATTAGCGAAGAGGCCAGGGGCGCAAACTCAGGCTTGCTTCCTCTCTCCCCGCATGCTCGCTGCTGTAACATATGCGAAGATATATTATTAAACACACACAGAGTAAGAGTCAAAGAAAAAATACTGTGGGTTATTGGCAGTGTGGAAATTCAGATGGCGTGGTCTCCAAAGCCCCTGCGGTCCTTGTCTTTGTTAGATGCGCTCACAATCGCTCAAGTATCCAAAAACCAAATTAATCTTTGAGACATAAAAAAACAGATGTACAGAAACAGTGGTTTAAAAAGTATTGATTATGCCACCAAATTAGTGTTAAAACTGAAGTGTGTTATTCTTTCTTCTGTACAAGCAGCTTTACAGAATGTTGGGCTGTATTGCCATTAGTACATAAAATTCAAGTTGCTTACAGAGTTGTTTTTTAAAGGCATTCTGCTGTTTGAGCATCCAAAACAGCTCCACAAAAAGGCTGAACCACCTGAATGAGTTTGGGGGTGGGACTATTGGTAGTCCAACCAATGGAGTGTTCAGAAAACCTGTTTGAAAAACATAATTTGATGAATATCAGCAACCATGACAAAAAATTATAAAAACGGCTTCTCTCTGATGACATATGAACATCTACAATCATTTGGTGCAACCATTTAGTTATCTAGTCAATGACTGATGAATAGAACCAAACACTGCTCTACAAGCCCTGTCTTCCATTTCATCCTATATTGAAGTTACCACAATGTGAAGTGCACCAAGCCACAATCTGTAATGAGCCTAATTTACATTAAAGTGCCTCTATTATTGTTTATGAAAGGTTCATATTTTGGTTTTGGGAGTCTCAAACAACAGGATGACATGCATGCAAGTTCAAACACTTTCATTTTCTTTTTAATATTTGTTCTTTATTGCTTCCTTATAATATGTACCTTATTTGTTCAATGACTCCCAAACGATTTCAAAGTTCAATGACTAATTTTTCCAAAGTGCTCTGGTGATTGGTCGATTTCATTTGAAGCTGTGTTTGTGAACTTTTAACGCCCCAAAAGCAGTATCTAGTGGCAAAGAATGAATTTGCAATTTTATTCAGATCAGTGTGAAAAGTGGGTGGGCAATATACTAATGTTTTATTTTGACATTAAAATGAAACGGCATGGGACTCATTTTAAAAACGACTTGTTTCAATGATTCAGGTACACTTTCAGATGTAACACTTTGCAGGATATTTTCATTCACTTTGAGCTGTTACACACTGCATAAAAGGTAATTTTCAAAAATCCATAATAGGGGCACTTTAAAAGGTTGAACTGAACATAATTGCAATATTTTGACAACTTTCTGTTCTGTTTTAAAAATGTAATTTGTCATTTTCCAATACAAATGTCTCAACATTCTTGAATACAATACTTGAGAAGAAAAAAATATGTAAGACATTAAGATTTCTTGTTTTCTGAAAAAAGTTTCAAAATTTAAGGTCAGATTTATTAAAAGCTTGCACCAAGCCACCAACACGAACCATCTTCTGGTGTTACAATTGTACTGTCAAGTATTATCAAAGATGCACAGTGAAGAACTAGCGCTGGAAAGGCATGGACAGTTATTTTTTGCACTCTACTGTACCTTATCGAATATGCATTTTTAGGAGTTATGGGAGGAGAGTATTCAAATGAATCATGCAATGTGATTTATTAATATTTGTGCTTGTCAAATTACTAGCATTTGGGCTTAAACGTTGGGCTTAAAATGGCTGCAAATATTGTTTATACATGTAGGAGGAGGCACCACAGAGAACAAAGAAGGGAGATGATTTTTCCACATGTAGCCAATTAATTTATTCTGAATGGCAGAAGAACAATATTGCATATGTAAATGATCAGTTGCATCTGTGTTCTTTCATTTTCATTGTTAGTAAAAAAACACTGAAATTTTTACACCCATCTGCGCTGTTTTGGAATTACGTTCTCGCACTAATTTGCCCTGATTAGTACAGTATAACTGGTCCTAAGTGAGCTGAACTACAAATCTTTAATCAATTCAGATTCCTACAGTGATTGTTACTGAGATTCCTTCAAACCCAGTTGGTGAGAAGTTTGAAATTTAATAGCGCAAAGTGCAGTTTCATAGCCAAGGCAAGACTTGTGAAATGAAAATACAATATGGTGATGCATTTTGCATCAAAGCTATAGAAGAAAGCTTTGAGATAAATTTGATATTGAAGTTTTTTCACCCAACCTATTGACATCTTCTCCATCTGACAATCAAAAGAAACCTTCAAAGCCAGCTTCCATGAGCTTTATGAATGTAAGAGCTGAATCAAGTCAAAGCCAAACCCAGCCAGAGGAATCAACCAACGTACCTTTTCATCCTAGTTTGTGGCCGAATACTTGTCTGTTTACATATGCATTGATCTAGCTAACCTATCCACCAGAGTCTGTTTTCATCTATCTCTGCGCTCAGAAGTGGGTATTATATGACTAATGATGCACTCTCGTGGCTGTGTATGATTGAATTAACCCATGCCTTTCACCCTGAGCCCAGCCATCATTTTTTATGATGGATGAAAATCGAAAAACTGCTCAGAAGCCCCCACCCCACCCTACGAGATTCACAATATGTCTAATACAATTAACTATTAACAGAGCAGCAAAACTAGACACTTCGTATTTGTCTGCTGTAATTTCCCCATTAAAATAACAATTAACATTTTTTATTATTATCATGATATTCGCATTTAAGTTGCAAAAAGGAAAATGAATAGGCAGGTGTTTGACAATTACATTTATGTAAATTATTTCTACTCATCTTAAATCACACAAAACACAGATTCAAAAGACAGGAAATGCAAACATCAAGCTCAATGCAAACATGCAATTATTGAGTAAAATACACAATTTACTTAACTTGTAAAAAGTTGTTTTTGTCAGTGACCTGCAGTCTTTCACTGGTGTTTCACTCATAGTTGATGCTCCCAACATGTTGTGACCACTTCAGAAGGTTCAATCACTTTTTAGTAACCACAAAGAACAGAAAAAATAGCTTTAAAGCATTAAGCATATTGAAATAATTGTTTACGTTAACTTTGACAGCCCTAACTGTAATGAATTCATGTTTTTTGGATGAAATACTTCACATAACACATTCAGAAACACAATGTCACAATCAGCTTTTCTAATTATGTTGTATATCTTGTTAGGCCCCGAGCACGAACATGACATGAAAGTGCACTGCCTCTTTGACGAAGAGTTCATAGTGTATAGCTCAGGTATTTACCTCGTTAAGACAAGAGATGAAACAGCGTCTTCAAACGACAGACTGTTGTGTCTGTAAAGGAGGAAAAGAATGACTCACGCTCTGTGACCTCACATTCAAAGCTGTTTTTTTTTTAAACGTTTTAATTTACTTTCAAGTGCTGCACTTCAGTGACTGATTACAGCAGGAAGAGCAGGTGGGAATGAAGTTACATTTCATGGAGCACAGTAAAAATTTGCTCAAGCATATTTTGGGGGAAACAGAGTAAAGCAAACATCATTTTACTAGAAAAGGAAACTTTTAAAAAAAGGTGAAATGCTACAAATGCTTAAACAAATGCTGCCAAAATGAAATGACATTTAATGGCATTAAAACATGACTGAAAAGTTGATTACTATATAATTTATTGAGAAAATGCGTTCAACAATAGTATGCATGAATTAAAATGATGAATATAATATATATATATATATATATATATATATAAATAA
>JAUMHE010000055.1:3897539-3911732 GCA_032359235.1 Enteromius mattozi
AATAATATAAATAATTTGTACATTGAATTGCTTGTATGTTACTGTAATTCTACAGTTATTATTTAGAGTATAAGATAATACATTTACAAAAGCATTTTAAAAGGATATCAGGGAGGCAGAATGCGCAAGCGGAGGGAAAGAGGGAACAACAGAAAACTGTCCTCCTCTGGATTCTCATTCGCAAGGGGATCTTTGAAATTCTATTAGGGTCGTTCGGCCCCCCTGAAAGCAAGCACCGCAGGCGTAAATATCTCCGCTGCCCAGATCCCCACCCTAGGGGCGCAGAATAAAAGGGGGTGTCCCAGGAAGGCAAACAGAATTTTTCATCAGAACGCCATCGCTCATCAAAATTTCATCCGGCCATTCTGTATGGGGACTGTATCTAGTGCAACGCCATCACAGCGGGACGTTCCTGTTCAGTCGACTGGGCCAATCTCTCCTGCACTAAAACATATTGTTCATTAAATGCTCCTCTCTGACCACACATCATAAACACCATGACACGCTTGTGCCTGCGGAAGAGTGATTTCTGATGACTTCACACATCCATACTCAAAAGATGACTCTAAAAGTTTTAACATCCAGAGCTGATGCAGAATTTGTAGAGCATCCAGCTTGTGTGAAGCCAAATAATGTGTTTTAAAGTACAACAACACATCAGATCTGGCTGCAGTTATTTGCTAATCTGGCTATTTTGTTCTTGATATTTTCATGAACTGAAGCTCTCCCTATTCTCCTAGATACTGAAGTTTATCACATTGTAGCAAAATAGTTTAAAATAAGATATATAAGATTTTTAAATGGTTATTAATCTTAATAATACATTTTAATTATTAACATAATACTTATTTAAAAATGAACATATAATAAATATTCAACAAGAATATATAATATAAAAAATTATTACTTTTTACAATATTGCTACTTTTATCTTGTAAGTATTGCTAGTATTCTTCACATAAAGATATCAAGATATGCATGTAGGATTTTGAACTATTCATTTAAAACATAAATCTGATGTTTAAAGAAGAAAACTTTTTTTATCTTATCATTATTAATTTACTATGAAATTTTAAAAAGGTAATTTAATTTAGCCTTAAAACATGTCTAATATTCTAGTAATATGCATGCTAATAAGAAAATAATAGGTGTAACCATAAAATAAAGTGTTACCATATCTATATATATATATATTAATATATTTATACTATATATTTTTTTATACATATTTTTTCAACTTTAAAGTGTCACTACTAATGAAGTATTTCATGCACACACAGTGTTATTTAAATTAATTATTTTCATTATATAAAATAAAATATAATATACAAAAAAAATCATATTATAGCAAATTATAGATTAATTTGCTGATTTGCTGTTTTGTTTGTTTAACTATCTACACTCAAATACAAGCTAATAAAAAGAATGACCGTAGAGAATCCAGCACCAAGCAGTGTGATTTACGCTGTACAGATAAATGTGTGCCCATCTCACTGTATTCAGCGTCATGCGGCTGCCTAGAGGATACAGCTCTGTGGACAGTGACGCAGCAGGCGATGGAGTCACATTCTGGCAATAATTGGCCCCATCGCGATGTTTCCGTGGGGGGGGAAAATTAATTATGAAGGGACCTCCCTTTCTCTCCTTCAACTTTTTTTGATGTGCACAGGCAACGGCAAGACCGCTGTCTGTCGTTTGCGCACGTCTCCATTCCTCACCGTTAATCGGCATCTTCCGCGTGAGAGGCGGCGGCGGTGGTGGCGCATGCTTTTGACTTCCGCTCTTTCGCCCGGGAGTGCAGAAGAAGCCCTTTTCTGCATCCTGTGTGAATAATTTACAGGAGCTGCCGGTGCCAAAGCTTTCAAGGTCGTCTGCGATTCAGTAGCTGTGGTACAGGAAGGGCCTTTCGCCTCATGGGGAGCGCTCTCTCTCCCATGTATCTCTAACCTTTTAACTGCAAATCCTCCTCGAGGAGCGTGGGGAACGGGGCTGTAGAGGCCAGGTCTCTGGTCCGCCACCATCCTTCAGCGCTGCTTTTGTATGGGCAGCTCTCTCAGGCGTTGGGGAGAAAACAGCGGGGCGTTTTTCATTAGCTGCTCCCCTGGCACAGGCTAGTAAAGAAAAGACCACATTCAGAAACCAACTCCCCGCGACTGGCTTTTAACACACAGATCTGCTATTGTGCGGCTGACCTTTTTTTTAGCTGCTATACTTCAAAAATGTGGGAAGGGGCTGGATAATAAGGAATATGAAAACAGGCGTCTAGCGAAGTTCTGTGAGAGCCGCGGCACCAGAGGAGTCTGCATCAGGCATCGTTAGCCGAGGTCAAAGCTTTCAGGGTCCTGCGGAAGGATTAGGATGAGAAAGAGAAAAGAGCATTTGAAGCCAATTACCTGCATTGGTCTTACTGAGCGCTTCTTATAAATCAATATCCGCTGCCTGAACACCGTGTAAACTGAATTGAATCTTATTTTCGAGCTGTCATGTTCAATTTGTACCTCTCTTCCTTAATGGATGAAGCTAAAGCATCTCTAATATAAGGTGCATGAGGCCAGAGACGTCGAACTTGTTAATAAAGCGGGTCATTTTCTCAAACAGGCCAACAAGTTCTTGGGCCACACGGACCATTTGGAATTCACATATTACCGTTCGCTAATGGCCACTCATTCTCTACATTCTCTTCCTCAACCCTCCTCAAAATGGAGGTAATAAGTCAGTCGGGTACTGGTGATAATGACCAATCTAAGGCGGCCCGAGGTGACTCTCCGGGCACCGATCGTCCTCGTCTTTCCTCCATCCGTTTTTGTTTGCGTAAGTGCCTCATGATGAGCCTGGCAGTGCTTCTGTGCAAATGAGAATAAATAGTCAGGGTGTCTCGTGAGAGAGGACTGTGGGAAAAATAAATCAAGCTCCTATTAACAGCAGCTTCCAGCTGCTTCAGAGCAACGGACTCCAGCGGCAGCCTTTTATCTGTCTATCTGTGTTTGTTTAGTGCCTTTGCTATTTATTCACCCGAGCGCGACGTTCCCGTTATTTGCACCAGACTTTGGCGCTTTTAAACAAATCTTGAAAGAAATCTAGCTGCTGCATCCCATAAAGGCATAAATGCTCATAATGATATTCTATAAATGTTCATCAACGACGCCCTGGGGAGAATTACATCACGCTCGTCTTCGGTCGTGCAGATGTATTCAAAAGCTCATTACCTAAGCAATGGCAGGTTTAAAAAGTTTTTGTTACTTGCGTCAAAAGGAGGGTGATGCTCAAGGCAGAGAATTGTGCTTGGTAGGAAATTCTGAACATTCATGTGTTGTAATTTTTTTGTTTTTACGACACCCAATTTAATGTGTTAATTAGTGCGATCAATTAAAAAAACTACTTTTACTTAAAAACACAGTGCTTATTGTGTGAGCCAAAACAGTGAAAGTGGCAGAGAATGTTTACGTGGGTCAAAGACAAAAAAGGGTTTGACCATAAAAATATTAATGGGCGGTTTCCCGAACAGCATTTAAGACTAGTCCTAGACATATCTAAAACGCACTGACATATCTAAAAATACATTAGTGCCATTGTTTGGTCTTAAAATGCTCAAAAGTAACTTTTTTTGCAAGGCATGTTTGTAAAAACTACTCAAATTTCCTCATTTAACAAAGGCCTAGTCCTGGCTTAATCTAATCCATATCCGGGAAACCGACTCTGAGTCCAATATTGCTTTAAATTGTTGTTTTTCCCAAAAAACTGTTTTATGTTTAAATTAATTGCAATTGTTTTTGTTTTTCTGAGCCAAAAATAAATATCACACATTTTCCCTGATTTACTAAATTTACCCACTAAAATGTCATAACAATCCTATCAGGCATATTTACAACATATATCAATTTATGAAATATTAATTACTTTTTTACATTTACATTTTTTAAATGTGCCACTGTCCTTTTGCCCATTTGTTGATAAGATTTTTTACTCATTTAAAACAGAATAAAATTTAAAATGCTTCCTTATTCTTCTATATATTTTAATATGTACAAGTCAAAATAAGCATGTTGTTTGAATTTTTACATAAATATTGATATAAATAAAACAATCACTATTTTTCGATTCTATTTGTTACCTCAAGTGATTCATATGGTGAGGATAAATCAACTGCAGGGTAAAGCTCTGAAGTGTAGGTGGATGTGTCCTCTTCTGTCTCATTTTCTGTAAAAACACAATTAACAAAGACTGTCATCTGAAGCCATATTCCATTCAAATGCTCTTCAAATTGCTTGAGGTCATGTTATCTATATACTGTCATACCTCATTCAAAATACCCCAGGCAAATTATTTGTTATTATTGTTATTTATAAAGATGATCACAAGCCAAGATTCACATCAGACTGATAATTAAACCACTCAAGAGCAGACATATATGCATGATTTGTTTTTTTATCAGCATGACAGCCAACCTGAATAATAAATAATAACCACAGTTATCTAATGCAGCAAAAAAAAAAAAAAAATACAGATAAAGGAGGAAGTGCCTTCTTCACCAGTATAATGGTTTTGGTTTGTTAATTTATGGTGGGTGTGTGGGTCTAATTTAAAAATAAATATTTAAAAATATTTTTTAATCAAATTCTTTAGCCAATTTAAATAAAAATTTTTAAATAGTCTTTTTACACACACATTGTGCATGTGGCCAGAGGACGGCTAAATTTCTCCCAACCTTACGCATGCAACTTGTAGCTCACAGTTTTTAGCTCAAGCTTTGAGAAGAATCCACAACAGCTGACTTAGTACTCGATCTCTCCTTTTAGCTCCTCTGTTTTGCGGGAGCATTAAGGGCCATATGTTTATCACACACTCCTGATTCTCCAGTCACAGATGGCCAGATAGGGGTTTGATCCTATCCCAACAGCAGAGCCTGGCAGCAAGCGTGCCCATGAGATCTGTTCCTGTCCCAAGCCGTGGGGTCCCAGCCCTGCGGTGTCTGGATATAGCTGCCCTGGATCCTCACAGATTCTGAGAGCGCAGGGCAGAGAAACCTCACCTCACACCTCAGAAAAAGATGCTGCTACTTCGCCCCCCTACCGAGGTCTGGGATGCCTCCCGCTGTTTCTCTGCAACCTTCAGTGAGACTGCCTGATTGCGCTAGAAACACACCGGGCCAGTTCATCAGCCCATCTAAAATCCCATAATGCCAGCGTTTTAATAAGAGCAGAACAGCCTTGCCCTCTCTGTCCTAAAACAGCGGCACAAATGATTCCTTCTGTCCTTGGGTTTTAATCACAAGACTTTACTGTCTATATTGCACTTTTTTTTGGTGAGGTGTCAATAATTTAGAATATTCATGATGATGAGGAATGCATACCAATCTGCAAGCTAGCGGCCGTATCGCTTGCAGTTTTCACACTCACTATCCATGCACATTTACAAAACGCCAGCAGGCATTTATTCAGCTGTCAAACCAGACAGATTTCTTTTTAGCGTTGTTTTTGCCAAGGGCTTGCATCACTTCGAGTGCTGTTTTTTCGCGAGATGTTAGATTCCCACAGCTGCCCTGCATTAGTCGGCGATTTGACTTTGCCGCTTTTATCTGGCAACTTCTGTTTAAGATGCACTACCTGATTTAACATTATATGTTTTACCGTTCATTAGGTGTTTTGACACTTTCATTCTTGTGTTAACTCTCTCAAAACACACTATTTATACTCTCACTAACTTCAAAATGGATGAAAGTATGTATGTATGCTTTTCTTTTCTATAAAAAATCATACACATTTTTATGTGTGTCCTTTGCAACACATTTCAAATGATTTATTGCAAAGAATTCTGTGGTGGAAATGACATTTTTTGGACTTGCTAGTTCTAAATTTGAATACATACAATAATATAATATTTTCATACTTTTTGCTGCATGACTGCAGGATAAAAATTATGTTACAATTACAGTTAGTGATATTTACCTTAAATCACATCTCTCCTGTTTCATCTCAAGGATGCTCTTTTCTGAGGTGGTTTTCTCCTTTAGCCAAGTGCATAAAAACGTTATTATAAAATTATAATTATTGTAAAGTATTTTGATTTAAATAGTTTCCATAGTGAAATGTTTATGATTAATTTGACTACTTCGTTTAGCATTATTTTTTAGAAATGTAATAATACTTTGACTTTAATATTAAGCAAAACAAAATCTATACATGAAAGCAAATTGAAAAGTAGAATAAATTACCATACAGCATTTGGAGACAGTAAGATTTATTAATGTTTTTGAAAGAAGTGCCTTATTTTCACTAAGGCTGAATTTATTTGATTAAAAATAAAATAAAAAAACAGTGAAATATTATTACAATTAAAAAGCTGTTTTTTTTGTTGTTTGTTTTAACACAATTTTAAAATGTTTATTCCTGTGATGCAAAGCTGAATTTTCAGCATAATATCTTCAGTCTTTAGTGTCACATGATCCTTCAGAAATCATTCTAATATACTGATTTTCTGCTTAAAAACATTTGTCAGTACTAAAAATACTGCTTTTGGTGGAGTTTTTTAACCTTTTAGTTTTGTTAAGAACTGAAAATAAAAGTGCCTATAGATAATGAAACACAAATATGCAACCCAAGCAAAATAAACACATGGAGCAAGACATACGCATCTGTATCTGCTCACGTTGCAAAACATTACACAGTCTTATTCTCATCCGTTTTTTCATTGGTCCTTACAGGGTGGGTCCTCATTCCAATCTGGACATAAGAGGATTGTAAAGCACACACCCTGGATTTGGGCAGAAATTAATATGGGACCTTGCTGTGCTTTAATTGATTAGCACCCGCTTCAGATCCTGGGCTGCCTCTCAAAAGTAGAGAGGTCTCCCTTAAGGCGAGAATCTCTGCAATTAAGTGGTCTGCCGCTGATTAATTTGTCATGATAGGAGCTTGATGGGCACTTGGTCTTGGAGAAACAGCCGAATGAAAGAGTGTGTGATTGACACTGAGTTTTAATTACGACTTAAAGGCCTCCAGAGGGTGGTAGAAGTCTAACTGTTTCCTCAGGCTTTTGAAAGAACAGACCTAATTAAAGTAAATGAAATCGAGTAAAATCACACTCCGTCAAACATCCTGTCTCAAACATCATGCAGTTGTACATTGAGATGTAGTAAAAAACAAAAAAAAAACAAAAAACAAAACCTGCGTTGTGCACATGGGATAAAGGCCAGTGACTTACACTTTTTTGTCTGTCCTATTAAAAATTAAATAAATAAAAATAATAAAATTAATTGAAATAAAATTAAATATATGCTATTTATTATATATATATATATATATATAATTATTTAATTTTATATAAATAAGTGGTGTGCATTTGTAAAAAAAATAAATAAATAATAAAATAAATGTAGGATATTTATTTTATATATTTTTTTGTACTTAATTTTATGTAAAGAAATAGTGTGCCTTTGTATAAATAAATAAATAATAAAGTAAATGTAGGAT
This sequence comes from Enteromius mattozi, assembly GCA_032359235.1. Lineage (NCBI taxonomy): Eukaryota > Metazoa > Chordata > Actinopteri > Cypriniformes > Cyprinidae > Enteromius > Enteromius mattozi. The sequence goes on from JAUMHE010000055.1 coordinate 3,905,009, forward strand.
ATTCATTTTATATTTTTTTCTTAATTTTATGTAAATAAATGAGCATTTGAAAAAAAAAAGTAGGATATTTATTTTATATATTTGTACTTAATTTATGTAAATACATAGTGTGCATTTGTAAAAATAAATAAATTAAATATATAAAATAAATAAATGATACTTATTTTATATAATTTTACTTTAATTTAAATTGACCAGATAAAACTAAATTATATATTTAACTTTAATTTTATATAAATAAATTGTGTGTATTTGTAACATTCGTTCTAAGTGTTAAGTAAGTAAAGTGTTTTGCACTAATGCAATAATTTATTGCAATGTATACATATCTACATATGTATATACAGGAATAGCTTTACAGCAATCTCACAGGGCATAAGACAGCATTTTATTCTGGATTGTTGTACAGAATGTTGGGATGGGATCACTTTTTTTAAGGGAATCTTTGGAGGGCGAGGTATGACCTCATTATACAGCTTTCAAGATTCGGTTATGGGGTGTCCGCATGGAAATATATAGGTCAGCTTCATAAATATTTCATGCAAATGGATAGCTGTTCGCTCTAGTGAGGATGAAAAAAAATCGATGCATTGGGATTTACACACTCATTTGATTAGAGAGATTGTAATTGCGAAAGTCGTCATTTCCATACTAACCTGCTTTCTTCCCCAGACCTTTAATCTCAACTATCCTTAAACTCGGCTGTCAGATAGCCAGAGCGTTCCTCATAAGCGCAAAAGAGGGAAGCGACATTTTGTGGAGCACTGCAGATTTTTCTTATAAAGCCAACGATAAGGAGAGGCAAGGCGAGGCCATCTCAATATCCCCCCATTTATTCTCATTACGAGCGATAATCATTACTCACTCTCTCTCCCTCTCTCTCTCTTTTGTTGGTTCCATCTTTCTTGAGGTATTCCCTTCCCCCCAGTAGATGGCTGCTATATTTGGAGTAGAGCAGACGGATGCTGTTTACTGTCCCCAAAGATCCCAGAGTTTTATCTCCAACATCACAGACTACCAGAATCAAACTCTCCCGCATCTACAACAAACACAAACAGACTCTATAGTGCTTAAAAACATGGGGCATGGGAAGAGTCTTGATAATGATGAAAGATTAGAAACATCGAGGAAAGTTAAAAGGATCACACTAATCTCTAGAAAAGTGCAGACAGAAGCGGCCAGGACCACACACTGCAAAAAAATGAGAATTTACGAGAACCTGTCTCTTTTCCCACGTGTTTTTCAGTATTTTTGTCATTTTTATTTATTTTACTATTTCTACTATTTCAATTAAAAAAGTTTATGTTTTAAGTTTTTTTATTTAATATTTATATTAAATTATATTTTATATTTTATGTAAAATTAACAACATAGTTTTAGTTTACTATAACAACACTAGTATATTTTGTGACTTGTTTTAAGTCTAAAAATCCTATGCCAATGTATTGACAAAATATACCTATATTAAAGATCTACACCAGTGTTATTTTAGTGTTATTTACTATTTCAAAAAATTGTGAAAATTGGAATTGTTAATATTTTATACTTTAAAATACATTTTTAATAATGTAATGCTTTTGCTATTTATATTTTTTTATATATTTTTTATTTCAGTTTTAGTAATTTCATAGATCAACTTGACTGAAAAGAAATGCCAGTGCATGAAGACAATATACACTTATTTTAACAATCTTTCCTTTTAGTCCTCTAACACAGAGATGATTTATAAGTTCATTTTTCTTATTTGAAGATATTTTTAGAACTCAACTAGAAAAAGAGAGAAAATTAATAATAGGATTTATTGCAGTGCACATGCTCCTAACCAGATGCATCCAAATGAAGTAAAAAAAAAAAAAAAAAAAAAGATTTTTGAAAACAATTTAACTTCATGCAAGTTAGTACAGTGATTACAGAGATGAGATTTTGGTTACACTTTATTTTGACAGTCCACTTTAGACATTCTACTAACTATAAGTAACTTTTCAATTAACATGTCAACTACATGTCAACTAATTCTCACAAATTTGCAACTACATGTCTACTAACTCTGTTAGGGTAGGTTTAGGGTTTAGAGTAAGATGACATATACTTGCCAATTTCTTGTATGTTGTCAAATAGTCAGTATGTTGTATGTTGTGGACCCATCAAAATAAAGTTTTAGAAGTTATGAAGCAGACAGACTACTAATACTCGAATGACTGCTAGTTGACATGTAGTTGCAACGTTACTTACTGTTAGTAGAATGTCTAAAGTGACAAATAAAGTGTTGTCCACAGAAGCCATGATAAGCAACAGAACCAGCGTTGTACTGGTTATCCCCTCCCACAGTGAAATCTCATTGGCCCAAAATTCTCCCTTATATAACTGCATACACATCAGCCACAATGTAAAGATCTGTAAAAATCCACAGTATTCCCTACAGGTACTGTTTCAGCCATGCACTACGATGGCTAACTCCACTAATTAGCCTAGCTGTCTAGCTAATGAGCTACCCTGGGTGACCCTAACAAACAAAAGGTGGGAACTGTCCTGCAGCTTTCGCCCTTGCCTGTGGCTGCGACGTAACAAGTGTGCTAATTGGTGTTCCCTGTTTTCACAGATGTAAGTGTAACCTCCACGCCGGTCAGTGCTCCGTCCGTGAAGGGACCCTTCAGTGCGACTGTGAGCACAACACCACTGGACAAGACTGTTCGGCCTGCGAGAGAGGATTCAAAGCCAAGTCCTGGAAGCCCGGCTCCTACCTGCCCACCCCGAACGGCTCCCCGAACATTTGTACGAATTATGCACCTGCTGTATTCAGACACGCACACACCTGAGAGGAAGCTATGATTTACGTACAGTGTAGAAAACTGGGGCGTCTTCGCTCGCTAAGGAAAGTAGAATAACATGAAGCTTTCAAGTAAACTTCACAATATAAAGACGCCAGGTACACTGAGTAGAAGAAGCGTAGTTCATCGCTACTGTACGCTCAAAAGCGAGGCAGGTTTCTGTATTCGTTAGCTACTAAAACGTGCTCCAGAGAGGTAGAGGAATAAATGAAATAAACCCACAGGAGTGTTTTGGAAAACTCTCTGATTTGTTTTATCTTCCTCTCTTTCTGTTTGCAGGTGAGGCGTCGGGAACGTCTGACAGTAAGTGACATGCTAATGGCTGTCGTTTTCATGTTTCCCTCCTGCTGCCATCACTCTTTTTGGCCTCTTTCTTTCATGTCATTAACAAGACGTCGGTTCTGATCCGTCCCTTAACTGTCACCGTGAACTCTGATGCCGTGATGCATTTTTCCACAGTTTTATACTTCATAAATGTTTCATGTGACGTAAGACGCAAAGCATTCTAATGCTGGCTAGTGATGTATGAGGGTACGCTCAAGGTTATAGGAAATTTCAGTGCGGTTTTGCCCATTTGTGGTGGTCTAATGCTGTTTTGTTGGAAATCTGAGGTGATGACTGATCTCAGGAGAAATATAGGGGAGTCTTTTTCCTCAAGATTATTCTTAAAGGTGCACTTTGATACTTTTTTACCAGCTTAAAGGTGAAACGTTTACATTTTTAGTGATGCTAGTTGCTCGTACTCTTACAAAGTTTTGCTTCTGAAGAAATCTGGTACTTTTGAAAGTAAAATGCTTCATATACTGTAGTTTAGATGAACAATCTATAGTCATATCAGCTGCATAAAAGCTGTTTTATTAGATAAGTAAGTTCTCTTCTCTTGGTGGTGGCCATAATGAGATCATGTGACCAGTTCAAAACCAACATCATCTCAGTATACCATTTTTTACAGCACGTTTAGGAAATTATCGGGTGATAAATGTGACCCTGAACCACAAACCCAGTCTTAAGTCCCACGGGTATATTTGTAGCAATAGCCAATAATAAAATATAGATTTTATAGATCATGTTCGATGAAGATATTTTGTAAGTATGCAATATGCATTGCTAAGGACTTCATTTGGACAACTTTTTCTCAATATTTTGATTGTTTTGCACCCTCACATTGCAGATTACATAGTTGTATCTTGGCCAAATATTGTCCTATTGTAACAAACCATAAACATCAAGAAAAACTTATTTATTCAGCTTTCATGGTTTATAAAAATTGACCCTTATGACTTGTTTTTGTGTTCTAGTGTCACAAATGTGCTTGTGAACAGGGTAATATGCCAGTGTTGCCTGTAACCAAAAACATTTGCTTTTGCATGATACAGCAACAAAACCAGTGCTGTACAGTATGTGTATATGTACAGTTCAAAGACTCACTGCATCTTCACTCATTTCCCAGAAGAAAAAACTGTAATGTTGTTCTCCATTTTCAGTGCCAACACTAGCAGTTACGCTTGACCCTGCCACTTTACCAGTGTCCATAACTACATCCATAACACCACCCGCAGTCCAACTGACCTCAGACTCAACACCAGTCCAGCCGATCTCAGTATCCCAGACTCCGGGTACATCAGCATCTGTAAACGTGTTTACAGGTCAGAGCTGGATTGAAGTCCATAGAGTAGTGCAGTTTGTCTTGTAATGGTCTGTAGATTAAAATAGGTTAGTCTTGTAGTAGTTGAGCAGTGTTCAGTAGATGAGCTCTTTAGATAAACTAGAAGAACATAACAGAAATGCATTAAAGTACTAAAAAGTATCTTGGTATTAAGTTCAATATATTTCAACAATATTTTATACTGTATATATTGACATTATGTCATACTGCAAAACAACAACCATGTTATTGAAACTGCTAAAAATGCTTTATTTTTATGGTAAAAAAATGTTTCCTGTCCAACAAATTAATATAAGAAAAATGTAAGAGAAAATGTCCTTAAGAGAAATGACAAGTTATGTCAACTGCCTATATAACAGAAGTACTGGCAGGCAATATTATTACCGTTTGAAAACATATTTGTACCGTAATACCATTGGTGCTTTTTGGTCCTGAGAAGCTTTTCTTCCCAACCTCTGACCAATGAATAACACTCACTGGAGTTAGAGCAATTTATCATAGTGTGTGTCGGGCCGTGGACTCTCACTCTCCCTCAGGGTCCCGCTGCCTGCAATCAAACACACATTAATACATTATTTCACTCAAAGTAATATGTTGAAATATCTCCATAATTCAATATTATTAGGACCTGTCAGAATGGCCTGATTTTGGAGTTTGTGATGTCATTTTTTTCAATCATTGCCAAGCTGAAAATATTTAATATCCCTCACTGATTGTTTGTAGTGGAAAAAAATTATCATCTACAGCATGCAATGCAGATTTTACAAGTTCTGTCTACGTTTGTCCACAGAAAGTAAGGTTTTATGTATGCTTAATGATGTGTGAGAGAGGCTTCCCCTCGAGACATAGACATTGTGTGTGCTGTTACAGGAAGAAACTGTTCTGTACTAAAAGTTTCAGGGTAGCTACTAATATTTTTAGACCATAGGAAGAATTTGTGGTCCAATACCCTATTGAACAGGGACGTGTCACTGCTTCATTCACCCCACTGAATAATAGAGCACTCTTGACACTCGCCAAGACATCAAAAATCTAACTTTATAATGCACTTTGTTTGCTTTGTTTGTTAATCAATCAGTATGTAATAATCAGTATGTATTACTTTATACTTCATTGAATGCCAGTCTATTACTGTCATGTATGACTGATTCCACATTTACCCACCTGTAAACATCAATAACAAAAATGAAATAGGTTTGTTCATTTCACAAGACTTCTAATCTAGTCAGCAGTTAGTGACCCGAATAAATTAGGATGTGGATCTTGTTGAAATCTAGTTGCTCCAGCAGCAGTGACCTCTGCACCCATCACACTGAAACTGGAAGGGTATCAGCATATGTGCTTCAGGGCCAAATCAAGACATCATTACCAAAACTATCTCCAAACAATCCTGGGATTGAAGCCTCCTGCTATCCAGTGTCATTTTTTACTTTATTTTTATTTAATTTTATTGCGGAATAAAATATGGAAGCACCGTTTATTCCATTCCTCTTTCCTGGATAGAGTGTTTGGAAAGTGTGATAGAAAGCTCTCACTGTCCTGAAGGAGAAGACAGAGAGGAAAACAGAGTGAAAGAGAGAGAGAGAGAGGGAGAATGCAATAGAGAAAGACGGAGAGCAGGAATTTGGAGAAAATGGATGATGAATGTTTATTAATCTTGTGGGCCTCCCATCACACTAAAAATAGCCCTCATGCATTTATCCAGCAAGGGCAATGTTATTGCACATCTTCATGCCCAAGTGTCTAAGGCAGTGCAAGGGGAGAAGCATCTCCGAGATTTACTGAGCAACTGTATGTAATAAAGGTGAAATTATTCATAATTACTGCAAGGAACTGGCTCTGTTCCAAAAACAAGTGAACTTCCTCGCTGTCTACAGCCTACATAGGCGCCTGTCTTCTGAGACAGCATGCTAACTGAAATGGAAGCTCATAAGTAACTGAATGATCCAAACAGACAACAAATTCATGGGTCGTACAAACAGAACCCCTTAAAGCAACTGAATATACAGTAGTTTTGTCTACAGTCAAGAGAGTGGACAGTGGATAACTATACATGTGCATTTTATGCTGCTGTAAAGCAATTCTCCCTTTTATTAAATTTTTTTCAATTCTTCCTTTATTTTTATTTTTTCCCCAATAATTTTACTTAACAGCCACAATAAACTCTTCATATCTTCACTTTGGAGCTTTTTATATCATACAATAAATGTGACCGACTGGTCTATTACTT
>JAUMHE010000055.1:3912470-3946224 GCA_032359235.1 Enteromius mattozi
ACCTTTTTATATCATAAAATAAATGTGACCGACTGGTCTATTACTTGTCTATATATATATATATATATATATATATATATATATATTATTATTATTAATTTATTTATTTATTTTCAAAATAAATGTCAAAAAGTAACTTAATTTGTGAATATTTTTGACACACTTTGTGGCAGTTTTAATTACTTTTATTAAGCAGGAATATATTAAATATTATTTAATATATATTATTTATTATATAATATATTATTTAATATATATTAAAAAGTGAAAGTAAAGTACTACATTTAAATTTTATTATGTAATAAATAAATTTTAATGATATTTATAAAAACAATTTTTTTAAAAAATGTAATAAGAAATAATAATAAGAAATGTGTCTTAAGCACTGCTTTAGGATTTTAGAATAAATTCTGAAGAATCATGTGACACAGAAGACTGGAGTGGCTGCAAATTAAAAATAAATAAATAAATATATAAAATAAAATACAGTAATAAGAGGAGACAGACCATTCTTACAAAATTAAAGGGGAGAAACTGTCAGGCTCCCTGTGCTGTGTGATAGAACGGGAGCCCTGCCTTTCATTTGAATGAGCCAATCACTTTGGCAGTTTGCATATTCTGTAGAATCTACATGCAGAGGTTACATTATTATTTTATTTTTGAGCTAAAAATATATAAAATATCAAAATAATACTTATTATAGTAATATATAAAAAAGACAATAAAGAAAAGAAAAAATATTGCAAAGAATAATAAGATTAATCTAAATAACATTGATTAATTTATACAATAAGTGTGTTACATTTCAATAGGATCAACAACAAATAAGCTATAACATATTACAGTGTTGCCTTAAATTTACCTACTCTCAAATGCTCATAAACTATTGAAACATAATCTTGGAAAACAGGTTGTGATTTTGGTCTTTCCTGAAATACACAAAATATTTTTATGTAATTGTTTTTGTGTGTAGAACTCATAAGCAGAAAAATACATACTGTAGCCCTCACATATATTATGTAAAATAATACATCCACCATCTCGGATAGATTGTCACTTCCCTTGTGAAGCATACATTCTGCCTTCGAATCTGGCCAAAAGACATTTTTTTAGAAGGCGGCACAGTCATCATGCCTACCTTTTTGGAGCAGCAGGAGTGCACTTATGATGCCTTAAATAGTAAGCTTACTAGACTTTGGAACTGAGCCGTTAATTCACAAGATTGCAAGCCTTTTTTTGTTTTTAAGCAAACACTATTTCTTTGTTTGTCTCTGTCGTTCTAATGTGGCCAGAGATACAGTAAGAGGCAAGAGTGGTCTGAAGTAGATAGGGCCACTCTGCGCCTGCTCTTTTGGTTCTGGTCTGGTTCGGTGGCAGATGGCGGTTGGGGGGGTGACGTGAGAAATCTGCCCGTGCTCCAGCTCTCACGTTAACCCCCCGTGGCCATATGCCTGCCCTCCTGTTACCCGTTCCCTGCTCATCGGGCCTGTACTGAGCTCCGAGCTCTCTCTCACACAGGCACAAATACACTCTTTGTCTAGAAAGCATGAGTGCACTGCGAGAGACTAATTTGATTAGTAGCCTGTTAAAAGGCACTGGATGATAATTCCTCTCTGGATGCCTCAACTGATCATTTTGTGTGAATGGACAAGCGTGACACAGCATGTTAAAACAAAACTGTTTATAAAACATGTTACAAAACATGTATAAACAGTCCATCTAACACCATCAAGACCAATTTTAAAAACCTGAACCCAATTTTACTTATCTTCCACAATAATGAACTTTCATGTCTTCATATATTAATTTTGGAGTTTTTTATATCGTACAATTAATGTGACTGGATGATCAATTACTTGGCTTTTTAAGTCATTTAGTAATTTAGATATTTTTTGTGAATATTTTTAACCACTTTGTGACAGTTTAGACCCCTACACCATATGATTTAAAGGTTTGGGATTAGTATTTTATTAAATTTTTTAAGAAATGTATATTTTTATTCAGCAATAATGTATTAAATTGTTTTTTTTTTTAAAAAGTAAATAAAAATGATAACAAGAAATGTTTCTTAAACACCAAATCAGCATATTAGAATGATTTCTCAGACTGAAGTAATGACTGCTAAAAATTCAGCTTTGCATCACAGAAATAAATTACGTTTTAAATTATATTAAAATGAAAAAATTATTATTTCAAATTGCAATAATATTTCACAATATTGTGATCAAATAAGTGCAGCCTGGGTGAGCATTTAAAACATTTAAAATATAACTGACCTCATTGAATTGTGATTGGTAGTGTATGTGCTGTAAACAGCTTCTGTTATGATTTTCTTCTTCTTCCGGAAATCTGTTAAATTATGAATAAACAATGATATGTAAATATGGTCAGTCATTCAGTTGTGTTCACCCAAAAATCTAAATTCTGTAAATTTACTCACCCTCATGCTGTTCCAAACCTTTATAACTTACTTCCAACTGTTTGTTGGTTCAGACGTCAAAGTAAATATCCATAAATATCCTGATGGAAGGAAGTTTTGAATTGCATTAGGGTATAAAAGAGTACATATTACGAAGTCTTTTATTTTCCAAGATATGTCCCCCTTTATATAAACCAGTTTGTATAATTACGAAAATGCAACTGATCTCATAGAACACGAATCCCTGTGTGAATCTCTCACTGAATTATTACAGACAGACTGAGACATAAATTATTTTCATCCACGACACTCAGACACAACACTAAATAAAACATCTATCAGTAATTCGGGTCATTTTTCATTAGCAAACCATATAAATACAATAAACCCGTGGAATTAGGGAACAGTGTCTTCAGCCATGCTTTAATTATGAAACACTGGGGAGGGACGCAACCTTAATAAAACATCAGCATGCCTGAGAGCAGGAAGTATGGGCCTGCTGCGGTGCTCACTGTGGGCTGCCCACGCTGAATCCCAAAGCTCCCATCAGCACCGGCGCAGTGTGAGCTGACATGGTCATTCCTCTTCCAGTGGGAAGACACCTGCTCCTACTGAGACAGCCAGACAACAGCAAAGAAGCTAACAAGCATGAGACTTCGAATGACACGGTCCATATTTGACGTACAGTACTGTGAACACTGGCATAGACAGAGATGATTAGCATTGTGCTGGCATTGAGGAGCATGTGTAAATTTAAGTAGCGTAGGGTGTTTTTGTTGAGTTTGTGCACATGCGAGTTCAGAAACAAGTTAGCATGTGCTAACATTCAACAAAAGTACTATAGAATGCTACCATGACAACATGATCTCGGTATTCAAACCTAACATCTGATTTTAGTATGTGTACATTTTTGTGTATCTGGATAGACATAAAATGTCATATTAACATTTGAAATATAAATAATTTTACATATAAACAACTTCACAGATGTTATGAATGCTCACTGTGCATTAGATAAAAAAAAATTACTCATCAAGTTTAATGCTCCTTTTATAGCCAATAATAACTAAAACAATAAATAAAAATACATAGAATATAAATTATGGAAATATAATTTTATAAATGTTATAAAATGGCTTGTTTGCACTGTTATCAAACAAGGGTTAAAGTAAATGAAATGCCAAATACCAAAAGTACATTGAATTCAAATGAAAATGAATTGCTTTAATTAAACATTGATCTATTAATGTAAGGTCCGATATTACTAAAATATATAAAAAGTAATATACAAAAGTATAAAAATAAATATGGTAACACTTTGCAATTAGGTTCATTAGTTAACTACATTAGTTAACGTGAACTAAAAATGAACAATACTTCTACAGCATTTATTAATCGTAGTTAATGTTCATTTCAGCACTAATGCATTATTTCACAAGTTCCCACTTCCTCATTATTTAACCAATAATAATAATTGGTGTGTTTGGCGGACTGTTCGGGGGGGAGAGGCCGAGAACCCGGCAGACCGAGTAGTGCTCAGAGTCCGGCCTGGTCACCGCGTGCCCCCTGGGAGGAAGGTGGGATGGCTGAATACTGGGTAGTAACCGGCTTTTTTGCAGATTTATTAAAAAAGAAAAACTGAAATATCACATGGTCCTAAGTATCACTTTTATGACCGACTGGCGTCATGTTGAAGTCCATACCTCATCAAATTCGCATGCATCTGAGTTCTTTAGTGCTTGCCCCCTTTAGTGCTGTGTGCTGCAGTAAAGTGTCTTTAGCGGTGCCCTTTATTTTGTGGACAAATAGCTGAGATCAGGCTGATTTAGGCTCTGATGGGCAATACTGTCGTGGTATTTGATCCCTGCACTGGCGAGCTCATCCTTCTGTCTGCTGACTAGACACGGCCACCTCCAGTGACACATCGACTTCTCCCCTTGCCTCAACAGGCGGCTCAGCGATCCCTGAATCCCTCACCAGTACACCAGGTGACACAGGCAGACACTGCATTAGCATCTTAAAGCAGTTCAGCTGGTGGATACAGACTTGATTCATGAAACCCTGTTTAATGAACGTGCTTTTAGCTCCCTGTTTTGCATGAAAGTCAACATGAAATGCCATTCGCAATGCATTTTACTTACATATGATGCAATTTTCAAGGAAACAGGATATTCAGTGGGATGAGAGTGTAGGATGCAACTTGGTTGGGAATTAATTGGATTGTTAAAAGCGGACCAGAAAAACATTTGAATTACTCACAATAAGATCAGTATCTTGTACTGGGTAAAGTAAACAGGTGATGCAGTTCTGAAGGAAACGGGATATTCAGTGGGATCAAAATGCAGGATGAAACGTGGTCAGGAATTAATTGGATTGTGAAAAGTGGACCAGACAAACCTTTGAATTACTCATAAAAATATCAACATCTTGTACTGGGAAAGTAAATACGGTTTGATTTTTATTTCATGTTGACTTTAATGTTCTTTTTCGTTACTGTTTAGTAGTAGATGATCTGTAGTGTGTGTTTAAAGGAATAGTTCACCAAAAATGAAAATTCTGTCATCTTTTACTCACCCTCAAGTAGTTTGTTCCAAATCTGTATGAATTTCATTGTTTTGCAGAACAAAAAGGAAGATATTTAGAAATAAGTTTGTAACCAGGCTCTTTTGGGTCACCATTGACTTCCATAGTATTTTTTTTCCCTACTATGGAAGTCAATGGTGACCCGAAACAGAATTAAAATTTTTGGGTTAACTATATCTTTAAGATCAAGCATTGCTTGGCTGATGGTTTAACTTTGTGACTGAATTTATACTAGTCATAAAATCACATTTTATACACGATAATAAAATCAATAATAAAAACAATAATCATTATCCTCGGATGTTTACTGCAATACATAAAAAACTTAGAAAACAGCTCTGAGTGATTAAACTTCTATATTATACAACCAAATGTAGCTAGTCACTTGTAATTTTTACAGACTTTGTATTCTTTTTCATAAGTACAAGTATGTTTTCCAAAGCTAAAATTAAAAATAGAAGTGTTAACAGTAGGAGGTAGCTGGCCCTCTTTACTTACTCTCTCGGCTCTCGCTGTAATTTTACTGTCCCAAGTGCTACTTGTGACGAGCTTTCTGCCCACAATGCCAGCTGCTACCATCTCGAGCCAGACAGACACCTCGTCTTTAACTACGGTGCCATCTCCGTCTAGTCCAACACTCACAGTCGTACCCACTGCACCTGACCGGCCAGGTAAGAGAACTTCCTGTAAATGTCACAAACACAATTCGTTGACACATTGTACAAGGCAATAACATATAAACAAACTTTTTTCTCTCAATGTCTCCCGGTATTAAAGTTTTAATATTTAAGTAAAGTGAATCCATCAGGACTCTGTTCGCAAAGACATTTTAACCTTGAAATAAGCTGTAATATATGCAAGCATGTGTCCATCTATTTAGGTTAGACATTCTTCATTTATTCGGTCTCACTTGTGTTAATAATTGAGAGGTGAAATATTCAACAGGGAGCATGTTTAAAGTCATACACTGCGTTTTGTTCTTTTGCCCTCCTGGTTGTGAGAATGCATACATTACAGTTATTCCATTAGAAGGCGCTTTGAATCTTTACTAGCTTTCAAAAGAGCCTAGAACATTTGAATTTGTATGTCTTCTCTTTACACTAGGGTTTACTTTATGGGTAGGATCATTAAAATCCGGCACCGGGTAAAACAAACAACACACATTTTTGTTAATTAAAATAAAATACAATTTTCAGCTAGGTGGCAAGGCAATATTTAGCAATTTAATTTTGTTTTACTTCAAGTTAAATTAAAGTTACTAAAATGTCAAACTGAAATAAAAATAATAAAACGTAATTAAATAAAACTTATTCACTAAACATTTTAAAATATTCTCTAAACCTGCATATAATTTCTTAAGCATCAGCAGTAAATATTAAAGTGAATCAGGTACAAAAACAGCACAGCGCAGGAAAGTAAACAAGGCCAATAGCAAATGAAATACTTCTTAGTAAATTCCCTCCAGTTTTTTTGCTCTTTCGTACTGCACAGGGGACCTTGAGGAAAGCAGTGCATGCAGGGAATCACACTCCACTGTAATTCCTCTCATGACTGATGGCCGTAATGGTGCTCTATATTCTGATCTGAGGTATAGCGGGGTGTGGAGATTAAATGTGATTACTGCTGTGCTAAATCACTCATTAATATATATGGGCCAAGGTGCCAAGTAACATACTGTACCATGTGTCGGCTCCTTAAACTATTATTGTCTTCTTGAATCAAGCATTGAAGTCAGCAGGGCAGGTGGAGGCTTGCTGACTTGTAGTGTTTTATGATAATGCTGTACTGATGACAAGCTGTTACCAATTTAAACCGGATTTTTGCTGTAAAAATAAATAAATAAACAACTGACAGTGAAATCTTTCAGACTTAAAGACGTTTGTGCCATAATGACATACTTACTACTGAAAGTCTTTTTGACTTATTACATTCAGTTTTTTTCCTTGACACAATTTACAACCACTTACAATAAAAATACACAAGGCCAAGAAATACATTAAAATATACACAATTTTAAAAGACAGAACATTCCATAACCAAAAAAAGGTAACGACAGCTCGATTAATTTTGAAAATATTTTTTCATATAAAAAGATTTTATTACTATTATTATTTATATTTTTAAATGCCAATTTATGACTCTTAAATTTTTGGCAATAAGCACATTCTGATTTACTGCATTTACAAGCAGTATGTTTCTCTTACATCAGGTTAATTTTCCAATCGGATGTACTAGATAGCAGGTGTTCAGTTTTGTCGACTGTGAAGAAGTTTTTTCGCTTTGTGTAATCAAAACAATATACCAGCACCTCACCTATCCCACCATTTCTGCCTCACACAAGGTGTGTGTAGCGTTCGCCTTTCAAACCTAATGGCGCTGAAGCTGTAACTATGAAAATGGCAAGCCCAGCCTCGGGAGATAAATCATTAAATACTCTGTTATTGTGAAACACAATCACTTTCGAGAGCACATGGCATGGCGGTGGAAGCTCAGCTGAAGGCCGGAGCTCAATTCTTTCAGATCTATTTTTGAATAGCGATTGAATGAACAGCTGCTAAATATTTCATAAGAGAAAAGAGACCAGGTCATGGTAAGGAAGACCAAAAAGGGCCCAATTTATTGAACTTACGGAGAGAGAGATAGATACATGAAACCATAACAGGAAAACGCAGCGAGTCCTGTCCTTGAAGGGTTGGATGGGGGCACAAACGGGGGAAGTGATTCTATCAGGTCCTGTGTATCCCATTTCTGCTGAACTGGAAATGGCCAAAGGTTGAATCGCTGCAATAACATCTATTATGTACAGTATGTAAGCCCAAAGGGCACCAATGGCATCCGTAGGCATCTATACTGCTTTTGACAAAACGGTTTAGATATCTGACTCTTTATGCTCTGTACACAATTACAGTTTCCGCAGTGCCAGATGTGATACCCGATGCGGCCACCGCAGCAACCGACACCGTGACTGCAACAACTGGCTTTGTTACAAGCAATCCACTTTCTGTTCTTCCTGGGGTTACTGATTCATTTGCCTCATCCTCTGGCGGCATTGCAACAACACTTAATATGGACATCCAAGCAATATCTTCTGCAACCATGGCAACAACAACCATGGCAACTTCTGAAACAACATCTTCAGCATCAGCTAGCACCATTCAACTGCCAACATCTCTTGCTGTTGATACAGTTTCACTAGTTCCTGATGGATCTCTAGTGGAAGTGGGTGCAATGGTTACGGCAAATATTGCAGTGACCTTAATTACAAGCACAGTAGTGTCCTCGACTGATGCAGTTGATGCACTCCCTCCAGACACTGATTTGATTGTCCTAGCACCTGATGTTCGTCCAACTCCTGGATCTGATGGTGATGTACCTGCAACTGATGCTGTTGCAGCTGTAACAGATGCTCCAGTAATAGTTTCAGTTTCTCCTGAGACTGCTTCCATTGTCCCAGCAACTTCAGACTCAGGTGCTTCTGAAGGTCCAGGTGATGCAGAAGCAACCGATGTGTCTGAAGAAGTCAAATCTGCTCCTGAAGATCCAGTAGATGGTGCCGAAATTGTCACAGCAGGTGCAGAAACTGATTCTGATCCTCAACTGAGTGCTGAGACTGACAGCAAACCTCCATCTGAAGTAGGAGAGAAAAGTGAAGTTACTCTAGTTGAGACCGATGAGAAAAAATTGGCAACAAATTTGGAGAAGAAAGATAAGGATGGTCCTGAAAGTAAACCTCCACCTGAAGTAGGAGAAAAGAGTGAAGTTCCTCTAGCTGAGACCAACGAGGAAAAAACAGCAAAAAATTTGGAGAACACAGAAAAAGATACTCCTGAAAGTAAACCTCCACCTGAAGTAGGAGAAAAGAGTGAAGTTCCTCCAGATGAGACCAAGGAGAAAGCAGTGACATATCTGGAGAAGACAGAAAAAGATGTTCCTGAAAGTAATCCTCCATCTGAAGTAGGAGAAAAGAGTGACATTCCTCCAGATGGAACCAAGGAGAAAGCAGTGACAAATCTGGAGAAGACTGATAAAGATGCTCCTGAAAGTAAACCTCCATCTGAAGTAGGAGAAAAGAGTGAAGTTACTCTAGCTGAGACCAAGGAGGACAAAAAAGAAACAAATCTGGAGAAGAAAGATAAGGATACCCCTGAAAGTAAACTACCTCCATCTGAAGTAGGAGAGAAGAGTGAAGTTCCTCTAGCTGAGACCAAGGAGGAAAAAACAGCAACAAACTTGGAGAAGAAAGATAAAAACATAGAAGCCCCAGGTACCCATGGCAAATCTTGACATCTTAATTTTCTGACAAGTATAATCCCTCCTTGCTAAAGTGCAAATTACACAATGATACACTTTTAAAGGAGTTTCACAAGTTCATTTTGGAGGTGCAATCTGTTTTTGTCACACAACCAAAATTGCCTTCAGAACAGTAAGCCAGAGGCCTGCCTCTCTTAAAGGAATAGTAAATGAAAATTCTGTCATCATTTACTCATCTTATGTTGTATGACTTTCTTTCTTCTGTGGAACACTAATGGTGTTGTTTGGCAAAATGACAGCCTCAGTCACTGTTCACTTTCATTATTCAGGGAAAAATAAAGTTTATTTTTTTATGGAATATTCTATATAAATAAAAGATTCCTTTTGATTCCTTTTCCACTGAGGAAAGTAAGTCATATGGGATTAAGTAAATAATGATAGACTTGTCATTTTGAGTGAACTATTCCTTTAAAACAAAACACTGAAGTTTCATACAGTATATCTATTCTATTATTGAATAAACAATACTATATGCTGACATTTAATTACCCAACCTTGTTATGACCTTTGGGAGGTTCAAGCTTTAATTAGATTTTCTCTCAAGTACACGTGTTAACGAACAGACCTTTGTACATTTCGTGAAATAGCGTTTGAAACAATATCCTTTAAATATGTAACCACTATGTCAGCATAAAGCAAATCATGTATCAGATTTGAACAATGAATAAAATGAATTGGAAAAAATGATGACTTCTTCTTCAAACACTCATGATCTTTCTGGTGTAAACAGTATCTGGTCACATTAAGAAGAAGAACGAGGCTGGGAAAACCGCAGAGAGCAGGGAAGCCAAAGAGGAAAAGAAAGAGAAGGATAAAAAGAAAGAAAAAGATTATGAAAAGAAAGACTATGAGAAAAAAGGTATACAGCATTTGTTGTTGAGTGTGTGAATCGTGCAAACAGATACTGCACTCATCCGACACAACGTTTAACTTTTTAAATGACTGCGGTCTGAAAATGCATTTTTGCTTGACTGCATTGTATCTTCCAGTAATGCTGCTGTGGATGAGATGGAGTATCTGTTAGTGAAGAACATTTGCAGCTTGTAGCGTATTGATTGGTTTAGCTGCCATTAGATCCACAAGAAAGAAACTCTAAACCCTAGTTTCCTCTAGTTTTAGGCTGTTTTGTTTACAGTAGGCCTATCGGTTTTCCTAAATAACAGTAGCGTCAATTTAGTGTATCTAGTTTTACATTTTCGGCCCTTATGTGAGTTTTTCCACATCGTTGAGTGATTTGTGCCAATATTGTAGCAGTGTTAGCCAACAAAGAGAATAACGCTGCTTTTATTCTAAAGTTGTCACAAGGATTTTGATCCCAGGGGGGCCGAGAACGCAGTTGTCAAGAATAGCGTACATCAGATTTCAAGGTAAGGCGATGCTTTAAATCAAGCCAGCAAAAAAACGTTATTTTCAGATTTTTAATGACAATTTATGTGAATAAAGTATTTATATGCATTAGCTCTCCTGTAGGCGATGCTTATCAAAGGACAATTCGGTTTTGATTTCTGTTTTTCTGAATATGGACAGACACTAATATGGAAACTGTGGAAAAATTGCTTCCTAAATGTTATTCATTTTCTCTCTTCCATGTTGCCCTTTCTTGTCTCTCTCTTTTCTTTGTGCTCGCATGTTTTGTTTTTTGCTTTGTCTCATAAGGTAAGCCGCTCGTGATGTATCGTGTTTGCTAGAAAACAGAAGGATCTCCCCCAGGCTGTATAATCAAAAGCGTCTTCTTCTAGAAAGTAGCTACTTTGCATTTTCACTCGTCGAGTGTTAGACAGCTGTCTGCTGAAGATGCAAGATCGTTTGTGAAACATCGCTCCATCCCTTCACCAATCTGGGGAGTAATTGAGCATTTATATTTAATTAGCTGCTCTTGCCCCCCATCCCACTGCTTAGCTGACTGTGACACAGCAGGACCCCACGTCGCCAGCATCTTTAAAACATCATATCAATTATTCAAAGCCCCAAGTGTCCAAACAGCAAAGAATCGAAAAGATCAGCTTCTCAAACACAACTTTAACAGCAGCTCATTATCACTGTTTATGAGTGTTATATTAATGTCCATTCAAACTATGTTAATTAAGGCCTACAGGTGGGTTTATACACTCATGCTGATGACTTTCTACTGTTTAGTCAGTCTGTTTGGAGATGTCTAAATTACTGTGTTATGTAAAATTAAATGTAAAATTTAATCTTCTGAGAAAAATGTAACAGCTAAACAATATATATGTGTGTGTGTGTATATATATATATATATATATATATATATATAATGATATCTGAATATTCAGCCATATCAACAAGCTAAATGGAATAATTGTCTGGTGTGTGCAGGCCAAATAAGAAGATTTGTAAATTGACAAAAACACATTGGAATATTTGGGAATAAAATAATAATTTCTAGTTAAACTATAATTAATAGACCCATATAAGAACTGTTAGGCTACTACTTTATTTACATATGTTTATTTAATTATAAATTAATTGAAATAAAATGATTTAGACACTTAATTCTACAGCCCTGTTCTGCATGTACATATGTACTTATTATAGCAATTACAGTAACTTTTTAACTAGGTAGTAACCCTGAACCTACCCCTAAGCCTAACCTTAACCCATGTACATACATTAAGTCCACTCTTGGGTAAGCTTACTGTAGGTACATGTTTTGCAAAATAAAGTGTAACCCAAATAATAATGTAAACCAAACAATATAGTTTTAAAGCTAATAGCAGGCATAAATAAAAATGAAAAATAGGAGACCATAAGGAAAGTAATCTAGGCTACAGTGATCCACAGCTGACCTTTCGTAAGCCTTGGTGGTTTACTGTTGCTGACTCGGACAAGCTTTACAGTACATCCCACAGGAATGAACTGGAGATTTCCATGATCTGTGTAATTTTCATTAGAAAGTGCTCATGAAGTGGTAAAAATGATTGGACATTATTGCTATGTGGGCTGGAATAAATCATGACCCTGCAAAACATTTTTATTTCCCAAGAAGTTGTTAAGAGATACAGTAAAATAATAAAAAACTGCAAAGGGTATCAATTAGAGGAAAATGCCAGTTACAGTCAAATGAATCAAAGAAAGAAAAGCCTTTTTTTAATAGCAATTACAAGTAATAAGTGATAACAAGTGTTTCTAGGGTTTGTACAATTACTATAACACTGTCAACATTTTGAGGCAATTAAACAACATTCATTTACATTCAAGGCTGCAAAACGATTAGCCACAATAAGTGTTTATGTTTATATACTATGTGTGTACTGTGTATAAACACTATAAGTACACTATATATTAAAAAATTTTGCATGTATTATATGTAAACATTTGTATATAATTGATATTATATATAAATGTAAATATTTTACATATAAATCCAACATATTTTTTCTTAATATATACATGTATGTGTGTGTATTTATATATACATCGTAAACATACACAGTATATAGTGTGTTAACATAAACTTTAAAATCGATTAATTGCAACTAAATGTTTCTCAGCCCTACTTTCAAGCAACTGTGTCAGATGTTTATTTTGGGAATAAAGGCCTTTACTTCTGCAAATATCTCTAAAATTGTTTTTAAAAAATAATCCCAATCCCAAAAGTTCTCCATAAAATTGCATTAGATAAAAGCAATCTGGTAGGATTTGTCAGCAACTGGCTAATAGTCTGTAATCTAATTCACATCATTTTTTTAGGTAGTGTTCTCAATGCCTGCCAGCTTTTCCAGCTGGCTAAATAGTCTTAGCCTAGTTCATTGTCTTCTTAGCGCCTACATGTCACACCCATGTCCTCTCATCCATGAGTTTCCTGTGTCTCCTGTCCCTCGTTCCCTGATCCACAGACTAACACCTATCTACTCTTTCTCCATCAGACTGCGAGTGCAACGGTCACTCAAATCGCTGCAGTTACATTGATTTCATCAACATTGTGACTTGTGTGAGCTGCAAACACAACACTAGAGGGCAGAACTGTCAGCACTGCCGCCTCGGATACTTCCGGAATGCTTCCGCTGAACTGGACGATGAGAATGTTTGCATAGGTCAGTCAGATATCACTCCACGTCAATCCGTTTCACTGTTCCCCCGACACACCCACACCACGCCGCTCAGAAATTGTCCTTTTCTGGCCAAATGATATGTATGGAATTGGAAAGGTCGAGAAATCTTTCCTTATTTGCATACAGTCCAACATTTGGTCTGCCACCATCTTGCCATACATGTGACAATTTCTGACCTACTGAAGTCCAACAGAAGTATGGATTTAAATATACTAATATCATGCATCATTCATTTTAGAGACTCGCAAAAAATCTTCTCCCAGACTCCCGTCTTCTTTTACTTAAGATCTAGGAAACTGAACAACTTGCATTTTTAACGGTTCAGCTTAAAACTGTCAATATCTGCATTGGTATGAGAGCAGCACAAAGCAAATGCCATTGGAAAAAAATGCAATTTTGTACTCTTTTGTGCATGTTCTTAAAGTCAACATGAAATGCGACATGCAACCCATTTTACTTCTGTAATGTAAAAAAAAAAAAAAAAAAAAAACACAGTAGGATGGGATTTGATTTTATCTGTAAGAAACTGTAAATGGTAAAACTAAAAAGAGAGATTTGTGATTTTTACATTACAGGCATTCTGACTTTTTGATCAAATATTATGAAGACAAAATATTTTCTTTGGAATAAAATGAATCATTCATTATAAAACAACGTGTAATAACAAATAAATAAATAGAATGAATTTTGATTTCATGTTGACTTTAAAATGTGGGGTAGAAGTGATACAATCAGAAATCCTAAGATTAATACTTTTTTTCTTTTTGCCTTTTGATGAAAACTGCTCCAAGAGCTGTTCAAGCAGTTTGTCACAACACTTTGATAATGATACAGTGACCTCTACTGGAAACATACACACACATAAATCACTGCGCTGTGACTGACAGATGCCCAGATGGACAAATTATGCCCTTGTGAATGCACAGAGCAAACCCTGCTTACAAGACTGATGAACAACCACTGATCACATAAAACTGACAACTCGCAGACATAGAAGTGAATTCCTCCTGCAAACACGTGTTAATATATGCCTATTGCCTTCAGGCTATGATATATTGCCTTTAGGCAAAATGCTGTAACTTTTATATTTTATACATTTTTTTTTCTTTTTTTTTAATATAAACATTCATTCTCCTGGAGGTCCACTAATACTGTTATTTATGACTATTTACCAAATATTTTTGTTACCCTCAGAATTATACAGGTTGTTTTTGCTGCTGTGCCTTTAAGACTTTTTATGTAAACAGTTTTTCTTATGCAAAATGCTATGTGGTACAGTTCTGTGCTATTACTAAAAGGAATAGTTTAACCAAAAATTAACATTTGCAAAAAAAAACACTCAGGCCAACCAGGATGTAGACAAGTTTGTTTCTTCATTAGAACAAATTGGATAAATATAGCATTACATCTCTTGCTAACTAATGGATCCTCTGCAGTGAATGGGTGTAGTCAGAATGAGCTGATATAAACATCACAGTAATCCACAAGTAACTGACTCCAATCCATCGATCATTAAGGCATTTTAACTTAAATCTTACTTAAAATGTTGTTTCCAGCTGAAATACAAGCCCTCTGTCGATGTTATTGCTTTCTCCTGTTATCTTATCTGAATCAGGTGAGAAATATGCACAGATCAACCATAGTTTACAAGAAAAAACAGTCCAAAAGATCTCTGAAGAAATGTACTGGTTGAGGTTGATTTTTGTATTGGTGAAGCATTGGTGAGTGAGTGATGTAATGCTGAATTTCTCCAAATCTGTTCACACGAAAAAACAAACTCATCTACATCTAGGATTGTCTGAGAGTGAGTACATTTTAAGCAAATTTCCATTTTTAAATGAACTGTTCCTCTAAGAGCTGCAGGTTTGCTGTCAAGTTCAACACAGTTTTACTGCCCCATTAGGAACATAATACTGGAAGCTATTTTCGAGTTTTACATTAAAAAAAAGTTACAGTGTATTCATAGTCCAATGAAATCTAACACAAAATAAAGAGAACATAGCCTTCTTTTCAAGGTTTCAGCAGCACAAATAATCTACAATTTCTGAATAATGTATATATTTTCTATACACAGAGTGTAACTGTAATCAGCTGGGCTCCTTTCACGCCCGGTGCAATGACACAGGCTTCTGCCAGTGTCGAGAGGGCACCACGGGCCAGAAGTGTGAGGACTGCCTGCCCGGATATACCTGGAAGCAAGGCTGCGTGCGTAAGTCACACTTCCTTCACAAAGACATTAAACACAGGCTTAGTCATTAAATACACATTCTGTGATGGATGATACTGCTTGTACAACAAATAAAGTGCTGTGAACGAACAACATATGGGTGTTATTTCACTCAAACATATGAGCAACATTGTTGTTACTCACGGAGGTCTTTGCTGTTGTACTACCAATAACAACCTCCTGTTCACAGCAGTTGTGTATTATAGATACTTGTGGGTGGGCTGATACAGTGGCAAAGAATTGGTTGTATAATGAAACACAGCCCAAAACCTACACCAGCTTATCAAAATTCACCACTATCAAATTACTGTTTACAAATATATACTTGATTGTGAGAGCTCCCTGTTCTTCAGGCATTCAAGAAAAGTTTTTTAGATTTACACAAAATTATCTGAAGACTATGTAAATATGGGATTGAAACGCCCAGTCTCTGAAAGACTGGTGGAGGTCTGTAGATTTCCATCATTATTGATGGATCACAAATTATGATCATGCACATTTATCATTATCATCTCTGCTCTAATTAGACCTGGTTTTCATGCAGGCATTGCTAAATCCTTGAAATAATAAATGACCAGCTTATTTTGACTGGTTTTTAAATTCAAGTTCAGTTTACTGTGAAGTGCGGTTTCATTATTTACTTTTTAATAATAAATAAATGTAGTTTATAAAACCAATTTCGGGAGGTAATCAATTTCGGTCTCCGCCTCTCCCAATCTTCCACTTATCTCATCTTCCTATCATATCTCTAGCCTTGCCCTATAAATAACCAAATCTCCTTCCTACCGCATCTCGATCTCAGTATCCCACCTCCTCCCCATCTCCTCCTTTCTTCACCGGGGGAGCACTCAGGGTTAGGAACTGGCCGTCCGCCTCTTTCCCTCCCGAGCCCTTAGGGATGTTAACCCTAGGGCTCGTCAGCCTTCCTAACCCTGAGTATTCTCCTGGGGCAGCACGCCAAACAAGCTTCGCTTATCTTTACTATTACCGGCAAGTATGAACTCGTGAAATTATTCTTAAATATTGAATCAAAGTTACAGTGTATTCATTCTGATTATTAATATCTATTATTTATTTTCTGATATATAATTCAGACTTTTTGATATTCGGATTTTAAAAAAATTAATACTTATATTTGGAAATAAGTATTTTAAGGTGTCCTTGTTACACGTTACATGTACTTATTATTATGATAGCAATAAATTATGCTTTTATGCAAGTAACTCTAGGCCACACCCTAATCCTAACTCTAAAATAAAATACTCTTTTTTTATTTAAAAAACTCTTAAAATAAGGTGTAACCCAGAAATGCATTAAACTGATGTAATTGACATTCACATTACTATAAATAAATTCTATTAATTTATAATAAATGTTTAATATGACAATTTCTAATAAAAGTTGTTCTTTTCAGCTTTCTATGCATCAAGGAATTCCGGAAAAGAAATGTATCACAGTTTCAACAAAAATATAAAGCAGCACAACTGTTTTCATTATTAATAATGAAGAGAAATCTTGATCAGCAAATCATATTAGAATAATTTCTGAAGGATCATGTGACACTGACAAATTTTTCTTTACTGTATTTAGAACAAATAAATGCTTGATGAGCATAAAAGACTTTTTTAAAATATTTTTTAAAATCATTGCCACTATCCTAGGTTTTGCCAATTTGTCAGTAAGAATGTTTTACTAATTTAAAAGTGAAATTTAATTTAATATGCTCCCTTATTATTTTATATATTTTAATATGCACAAGTCAGAATAAGTTTGTTGTTTAAATATTTATTTTTACATAAATATTGTGTTACATTAAATGCCAGTGTAACATTATTTCAACCAAATTTCAACATTTTATTCTTCAAAAACCTTAAAAGTAGACACTTTACTTAGATTTAATGTGCTTTCTATAGATATTAAATTACTTTAGTAAATTTCTTTTATTGCGGACATCTTGATGTCTTTGACCCACATATATTAGTTTACAGCTAGTTGGCCCAAAAAAACACACACACACACAAACCAACAAACACAACCTTTCACTGAAAATGAATCCCTTCCAATTAACTGCCAATGTAAACACGTTAATTCACTCTGGGTAAAAGATATCTGCTAAACGAATACTGCCGTTTAGGATTTACCTAACTTTTAAGACAATGAAGAGCAATCCCTAAAACATGCTCTATCTGGAGATCTGTGAGTAGCATTACAAAAGCACCTGACAAATGATTACTTACATCAGGGGTAGGCAACATCGGTCCTGGAGTGTAGAGTTCAGCTCCAACCCTGAAAAAAACTCACCTGCTCGTAGCCCTAGTAATCCTGAAGACCTTGGATAGCTTGCTCAGGTGTGTTTGATTAGGGTTGGAGCTAAACTCTGCAGGACAGCGGCACTCCTGGACCGACGTTGCCTACCCCGGACTTGCATCCTCTTTATGTTTAGAAACACGTAACATCATTAATGGGAATCCCCACTCTGTCCTTCTTCCCAGCAAACGTGTGTGACGACGAGCTGCTCCTGTGTCAGAACGGCGGCTCCTGCATCCAGAACCAGAAGTGCGTGTGTCCGCCCAGCTTTAGGGGTGTTTTGTGCGAGCAGCCACGCTGCCAGGGCGAGAGAGGGTGCGACGGTGCATCGGCCTGCTACCTCAGCACACTGACACTGCTGCTCTGCCTTCTAGCCAACAGCCTGCTTAAAGCTAGCGCCTAGAAACCCATCTTAGTCCTGATATCCATCCTAGTCTACGCAGGCCACAGGGCTGAACCCTGCGGATGAAGAGAGAGTGGCCTGAACCCGTACGGACCCAGCCTCACGGTGCTGAAATCTTTGTTTTGAAGTGGCGGCCACTGCGCTGAGGTCAAAAACGCCTTTACGAGACGGGTGGTTTATTGCTCGCCTCCTAGCATCACTGATCGCCTGAACTTTATACCAAAAGCAGAATAAAAACAACTTCAAGTTCAGTTTCAGCTCACTCTACACAAAACTCGGAGAAATATACAGATGCGGTTTCGTTTCCTTTGCGTTTCTACTTTCTGTGTAGTTTGGACGCTCACTGAGGTACAAGCACTGCACTTAGCCAGCTTGTTTTAACCAACAACAAACGGTCGATATCACGGAAGCCTACTTATGCCAAGTTATTCTTCTTCTCTTGAAGACTTGTTTTTACATTTCCTTTCATTGCTGCATTTTTCTCGCATTTTATTGCCATTGAGGTTGTAACAAGTAGATGAAACCGATGGAAAAGATGTTTAATGGTGTCCCGCTAGTATGAGGAATGGATGTCTCTATAGCTTGTGTTTGAGATTACGTTTATGGAATGTAGAAACAGGTTTTAAACTGTCACACTGAACAAATATACATATATCGGTCTATCTGAAAGGAAATATGAAGTATTGTATATTATGATTATTATTATTATTTCAATATTTTTTGTAGAAATGGTTATTTTTGTTGAGTAAATGTTACCATTGTAAAGACATTGCAGCCTTTATTGCGGTGCATATGGTATTCACAACATGGTAAAACTATATTTGATGATACATCAGAGTGCATCTCTAATATATTTGGAATATTTCTCCATTCATATCATTACATTTAAATAAAGCATAAATGGTTCATTACATGCACAGCTTTAGCTCAATGTAACCTGCACATGATCATCTTGTTACTGGCATGTATTCATGACCATTCAGGGCTGCTTATTAACACATGATGATAAGTACATACCTAAAGCACAAAGTCTCACAAACCCCAAATAAATACTAGATAATTATGAAGCACAGAAAAAAAAAATGCATTGCCAATCAACACAATTAGAATGACCATTCAGATTAACAATTAGAAATTCAGCACACTGTATATCATGCAATTATTAATTTTTCAAATAATTTTATTTTCCTTGTGCGAGTCTCAAAGAAACGCCAAAATCTTTAGCGGCTCATGGGCTTTTTGATGTATTTCATATTTACAAATGCTTTACATTCATGATGAGCCAGGGTAAATAAAATACTATCAATACATATTATTTATGAATAAAACCTGACAATCAGAAAGCACAAAGAGACGTGAGTGAATTGTCTTTCTTTAGACTCTTTCCTTCTATATTCATGTGAAAGCTTTACGGTTAGCGCCTGCTGCAGCATTACACTGACACAACAGTCACAGCAGCTAATAAGGGTAATTAATATCAGGCCATTTTTATTCCTTAGAAAGTTTCACAAGGTGAATCAGCTGTATATATGTCTACAGACCCAGAATCAAATGTGCTGAGCCATGTGCACTGCTCTAACCACCTGCACTGAAATAAATAAATATACCCTTAATAACACACAACTTGAGTCAGCAGAGCTTATGCCAGGTGGAGACTTTTGCTTTCTGGAAATAAGTAAACAAGGTTTACTTAGTTAGTTTAGTACAAACTACCCACAGAAATAGGTTTGCTTTATAACACACAATGCATTGTGTAATTACCACTGGTTATGCACATGTAGTGGGATTATTTCTGTTTAAGCACCATAATTTTGTCATTAATGAGAGCATTTTTATACCTACTGTAGGTTATGTAGCAGACTTTCAAAAATATGCTCTGATCAGGAAAAATAACTGCGTAGTGAGGGACTGACAGTTTTCTTAGATGAAGTTGTCAATTTGATGTTAATTTTGAAATATTTTAAAGCATAGCTAATATCTAAAAATCACAAAATTCATCACATCTGTTGCTAATACTAGTAGCAATGAATAAGCTGTAGTTCATAAGTAATGTCACTTACTAGAGGATCACAGGAAAGAACTAGCTTTTGCTAGTTAAAGAGATTGATCATCAGTTAAAACCCAGATCAGAATTAACATTTGAGTCATATGAGAAGCAATACCTCATATTCATTTAAAAGTCACTGCAAAAAAAAAAAAAAAAAAGTCACTGCAGAGTCACTGCAGAGTCAAACCATTCTTGATTATTATTATTATAACTTTTAATTAGCCTATTGTGATTAATTAAAATTAGAAAAATGTAAATAAATTTTTTGAGGACATAGGAAACCCCATTTAAAAATTTAAAATGGAATTTGTGTTCTGATAAAAAAAAAAAAAAAACCCATTTCCATCAGCTAAAAAAAAAAAATTAATTATGTTAAAAAATATTTAACATAATTGTGATAGCAATAAAAAGAGCTATTTAGTAATGGTTGCGACATGAAACTTTAATTCTGAAACTGGGCTCTGCCTTCTTAAGAAAAAGCGTGATGTCATAAACATGCGACTAAATGTCCTGTGCGCTTGTTTAGCCGGTGAGACTGACTCACATGGGTTATGTACATACAGTGGGCAACTAACAGCACTTTATTAATTTAATTTAATTTACTGTATTTATTAAGTGTAAATGATGTATCGTGTATTCTGCTCGCGGTGGGTTTTATCCGGGCTGTCGGTGACAGCTGGCATAGGCATCGGTGCCACCTTGACAGCAACAACCGGCGATCGGGAACAGCACAGCGGCGGACTGCTGGACCGCATCCCGGTCATCCCGATCCCGAGCGTCGACGCGGCGTCAGAGATTAGCCCGTACCAGCCGGGACAGCTCGCTGTAAGCAGACCCACGGCTGTGATGAAGTACGGCTTCCCTTCCCTGTCTAACGTCAAGAGCAGAGAGTCTTACGTGACCTCATACGACCCCAGAAACAGGACCGCGGCCTGGGTCATAGAACAGCTCAACGGCGACACAGTAACCGGGACCTCGGACAGAAAGTTCTGCGATTTCAAAGAGGACGACTCGGTTCACGTTTACCACAGATCGAGCAATGCGGATTACAAGGGCAGTGGGTTTGACAGGGGTCACCTGGCCGCAGCAGCCAATCACAAATGGAGTCAGAAAGCCATGGATGAGACGTTCTACCTGAGCAACGTGTCACCACAGGTGAGCACCTCACTGAGTCCTCTTCACAGAGGCCTGACTGCAAGCAGCTGTTAAGGAAGTACCTTTAAAATGAAAATGTATCCTTATATGAAATTAATAATCCATTTTAAAAATGCCACATATGTATATGTAACTTATTTATACTTTAGTATTAATAATTGAAACTAATGAAGGTATATAACTGTCTAATCAATTAAGAGAAAAGTAATTTAAATATACCAAAAAAGAAATAAAGATGCTACCTATAAAGTATTTATTATTATGTATTATATTATATATAATACATAATATAGTTTTTGTTAATAATCAATGTTTAAGATGCCTTTTAAAAAGTATGTGAATTATTTTTGATTACTAATCCTTTGTTTAGTGTTAATTATTAAACCAATTTTAATTTAAGTGTCAATGTCAATCAAGATTTTTTTTTATATATCCTAAAATAAAAAAATAGATATGAATAAAAACTGTTTAAAATGTCACAGATAATACTTTATATTTATTAATCATTTTACTTTCAGTTCATGAATTTATGTCTAATCAGTAAGGAAAAAATATGAGAAAATGAATTTAAAAAGTCACCTATGAAAGAATTTAACTTATTTTGTGTATTTAGTAATAATTGCTTCTGATTAATAATTAAACCTTTACTGAATTTATATAAATGTCTAACCAAGTATGAGTTAAAAAAATTAACTTATTTTGGTAATTAAAATTCTTCTTCATTCTGTTGTATTCAAATTCTTACTTGTGAATTGAAATAGAAGTAATTTATTAATTCTGTAATTCACTGTTTATGTAAGAACTAAAAAGTAGGGTTGATTTCCATGAGCATCTTACTTTATATAATCCATAAAACCACCAGTCATGTGTTTATTTTTCTATTTGCACAGGTAATTATGGGTATTAATATTGCAGATCTGTTCTCCCACAGAATCCTCATCTAAACCAGAACGCATGGAATAACTTGGAGAAATATTGTCGCTCTCTTACCAAGCATTACCAAAATGTCTTTGTGTGTACCGGACCACTCTATTTACCCAGGTAAATCAGTATGATGTCGTGAGAAGCACTGCTCTTGATATTTGAAATGATCCTCAAATCAAGAAATGCAAAACTATTTTATAAACTGATATTTTAATAAATTGATAGAGCCTAATTTTCCCTCTCTGCACCTACAGACAGGAACCTGATGGGAAAATGTATGTGAAGTATCAGGTTTTGGGAAAGAACCATGTAGCCGTGCCGACTCACTTCTTTAAGGTGGTGATTCTGGAAAAGCCAAGAGGAGATGTGGAGCTGCGGTCCTACGTGATGCCCAATATGCCAGTCGATGAGAAGATTCCACTGGAGCGCTTCCTGGTTCCCATCGAGAGCATCGAAAGAGCGTCTGGACTGCTGTTCGTACCAAACATCATGAAGAGGACCAGCAGTCTGAAAGCCATTACTGCAGGCTAGTGAGGAGTTTACAGTGATTCAAACATTTATAAGTTAAGTTTTCAGGGAAATTATTACATTTTTAGTATATGTGGAAAAACTACTGAGAGAGAGATCATATCATTCACTAGCACAGGTTTAATGCTGTATTGTTTAACAGGGAAGATTTTGTACCATTGTTTTTAGATGTCAGCCAAAATCTGGATTTTTAACCAAGCCTTAGTGTGAAATTACATTTTAATTTCACCTGCGAAATGGCATTTATGCTACTGAAAATAAAACACATCTGTTATCCTCAAGTCATGTTTGTGTTTTTATCATGATTCAGAAATGAATGGTATTTTAGAAGCAATATTTTTTTAATAACCTCAATTCTTGACTGGCAACATGTTAAAAAAGCACAATCACATAACTTACCATAATGTGGTAATATAACAAGCAGCAACTATAGTAGTATAAACAAATTACCCAATACTGTACTAAGTTTTCTACAACTATAGGGTATATTATACTACAATACACTAGAGTTTACTGAAGTATACTACAGTATGTATTACAGTTGATCAGTTCACTACAGTTAATACTACAGTATGCTGTAGCATTCATTAACAAAGTGTTGTAAATAAAATAAAGTATGGTTCAAAAACACTATAGTACTTTTTCATGTTACGCTGTACATGTTTTTCCATATTTATGCCACAGAAAGTACACAGTCTGTGATAACCTGCAAACCTTTATTTTATTTCTTGAGAGCTGGGACAAAAGAGCCTATAAAACCAACCAACTATCATATCTGGTCGATTTTAAAGTGGAAATTGTCGTTGTTTTCCAAACTAATGGCTACTAATGGCTAACTAATGGCAGTTTAACTTGTGACAAGTGTTGTGTTTCAGGTCTCAAGCATCAGCGATAAACATTTGCTGGGCAGACATTCATCAAACATGAGTTTGTTGTAAACAAACCTTACATATAGCCTATTACGTGATATTAGTCCAAACGGCTCCATTCAAAATGTATGCATATTGCACATTTCAGGTGTTTAGGCAAAGAAATGCGAAATAAAAGTAAATTTTTCACTTAAATTTTTTCGATAAATCCTTTTAGATGGCTACCAAGTTCGTCAACAATGTTTGCATATTGCATTTTGATTGGGCTTAGTACTTAGATTAATCTTCATAATGGATTGTGATTGGTCTCGTCTTTCTTGCGTATTTAACTGTTTATTTGTCCCCTTTACTCACGAGGCGGACGTGAAATTAGCAAGACTGTTTTGTTTGCATATTATTTAATATTAAAAGGGCTGTCATCCCTAAATTCAACCTTAAGTAAATAAACAAATTAATTAATGTATAAATGTGCGTCAAAACCATCTGATACAGTATATCACGAATATTATTTTAATATTGCATTTTAATAATATACTATGCCATTTTCATCTGCCTTAAAATCAATTACAAAAACTATGTGCACATCCACTTGAAAAGCACTAGATGGCATTATGGTCTAAAACAACATTGTTATATCAAGAGATTGATTTTAACATTATAAAGAGGTTTTGGTTAACTAATTACACGAAAACACCTTTCTTCATTGAATTACATTCAAAAGTAGCAGTGTACTCTTATGAAATAAAATGTGTTTTCATTATATAGATCACAGATATTTCATTTTATTATTACAGGTTATGTTTTAAAGAAAGACGTTAGTGATGACACTCATGGACAAATACTTTGCTTTTATTTTGAATGGCACTCACTGAAGTGCACCCATCTTGACAATGGCATTCTACATGGATATATACATTCTGTCCATAGCATTTACTTAACTTTACACAGGTGAAACAATATATCTTTTTTCTCAACAACAGTATTTTTCTTGGACTGTACAGTAAACTAACAAATAAAGTAAGAACCTTGAAATAGCTAAATAAAACTTTAATAATTCTAGAGGCAATTGTACATGAATTGCACTGAACATTTTCTTCAACACAAATGACTTCTCATATATTGGTATGTCTTCTGTTCATGTATGTACATGTGGCAAAACTGGCAGCGTAGCTCTGAAACATACATACAAAAGATGTAGATGTAAAGCAGAAAACACTGGAGCGTTTACATGGTTTTTGATACATAATCATGCCAAACAAGAAAAAGTTGTCTTCCTTTAAATTTAAGTGACACTAAACAGCAGCCCTTTGACTTTCAAATAACGCAATTAAGGGAGTTAAAAAAATTATTTAAGTGTTTTAATGTGCCATACTATTGCCTTCAAATGTTTATGTTACAGGAAGTCCTGACATGTTTTGTTTGCTTGTTTTCTGTATTTAAAAAGGTAAGTATAAAGATGTGGCCACATTTCTGGAAAAGTTCACAGGCAAAAAAAGGTCCTAGGTTTATTCTGAAATATATAGTGATACATGAAACCTAACAGCTTTCTATTGGTCAACATTGGCAAATTCACGTGATCAACCTGAACTTGTTGCAAAATGGGAAATCTATGAAATGACTGATTGCTTTTGTAATGATTGGATTTTGCCTGTTAATATTTGTGGTTAATGAGATCTCACCTTAAGTCTTAAAGTATGTCATTTCTGCATAACTAGCCTAACAAAATGCAACCGCAAAAACAATGGATGTTTTCAGACAGATTTCTCGAACTCAATTGTTTAATAAACAGTTCTTCCTTCATCCTCACACTAGTGGTATAGTAGCATCCAAAAAAAAATAAACATCAACTTTAAAGAAATGTAAATGTCATGAAACCAAAATGGTCAATTCTTATTTTTTATGGAATATTGCAGTGTTTACTATAAATTATTAATTATTATTATTATCATATTTAAGCGTCCTCATGTGCTCTCCCCCTTTTTTCTTCTCAGTTGTGATCACAACAATTAGCAAACAATCCACTCAATTCCCCATCAACAAAATCAAGTCCAGTCCTATATATTTTTCTTATTCAAGAAGCCATTTCACCCTGATATACATCACAATTCATGGTTTTCAGTCATGAGACTGGCTTTAACACCTGGAGGGCAAAACATCCAAGAAACTGCAGCACCTATTAATTTTCCATCTATTTCTAAGCCACAAATATTTAGATCACCTCTCAAAAGAACAAATCAAAAATATGTGGGAAAACATCCAGGTTTTGGCCATTTTCTGTAATATTTCAATCACTAAAAACATTGGCACATTAAAAAATATTTAATGTGAAAAACACTTAAAGTACCTTCGTTGTATTAAAAGAGTGATATGAAAATATCAAAAACGGTATACACCCTATTGATGATACTGCTCATATTTTGTATAGGCGAGCAGATGATCCCAGAATGCAATGTGTGTTTTTTTTATAATGGATTTCTATGGGAAAAAATTTATGTGAAACTCGCATAAGCGCATATTCTGGGTTCATCTGTCTGCCTGTACAACATGCATCATTAATAGGGTGTATACTGAATTTGGCCTTAATAATATAGCAAAATAGTGTATTACTATACACAAGACAAGCCTCATTAAAAAGAGCTTGCGGTCAGTGGCGGAAAGCTGTGTTTTGCCCTCCAGGTAGGCGTTCCTGTATGGATGTGACATCACGTCAAAACTATGAAATGGGAAACGATGAGCTCAACTTCTGTCCTGTTCACACTCAGCATTCAAACTTCAACAAGTACTCTTAATTTTAGGGTTAAAACAACAAATATAGTTGAATAAATAAGTTATCTAAACATAATTTAAAACATAAATTAAAAAAAATCAATAAAAAAGGGCATACTTTCTCTCGAGTGTGATAAATAAAAAAATAAAAAAAAGATGTCTGATAGAGATGTCTGATATGATGTTTATACACAAAGTGGTTTGCCCTTGCAGTTTTTCCAAAATTATTGTCCCAAATAAACTGATGTGTATATTTCTACATAAAGAAACACTGACAGTCTTCAAGCTCTTCTCCACGAACCTGATTTGAATAAAGATTAATGAAGCTAAAACAGGTTCGCCCAATACCGGAGCAAAGGGTCTGTCAGCAGCAGGGTTGATGCAACTATTGCCGTGCTACTTGTCTGATGCAAACCGCATCTGAAGAGCAGAAAACATCACAACCTTTAAGTAAAAAACCAGCCATGTACCCTTCACACATCAACTCGAGTGCTCAATGCTATATACTTTGTACTTGCTGCTCTGAATAGCCTTTATAACAAGTCCACAGAAGCAGGTTTTGGTTAAAGGGTCCATTCTAATGCTATAGAAAGTGCATAGAGTGGGAGAAAGACATCGTAGGGGGCACACACCGATTGTACTGTAGGTACGATGTTGGATATACTGGCCGACAGCAAGCAGTATGAGGACGTTTCTATCCACGGCGTTGATAGCGGAGGGGTTAAAGTGGTGTGTCGTCATCTTTGCCCTGTCTAGAAGCAGCACCTGAATATACAATCAGAGCTTACATTGTTTTGTATTGTTTTGCTTCTAAATAAAGTACAGCAGACCTCAGCACAGGAAATACACACTGTACCAAAAAAAGAAAACCTCTTTTCTCTGAAAAGCCCATAAAAAACTATATACATCGCCTCGGTGTTGACTAAAATGTTATGCACATACAAAAAAAGTATGCAACAAAATGCAATGTTTAAAAGTCCTCTCTTTAACCTAAATGCGAGTGGTTTGTGCTACTGCTGCCCTGGAGTGACGCAAGCAACAAAAATGGTAGAAAATGACCTTTACATAAAATGGATACAATAAAAAGAACGCGGTGTTTAGACAAATAATTACACTATTATCATGCCAAGTCCAATCATAAAGGTGTATATGCACAGCTCAAATCTAGAGATGATATATTGTGACAAGGGCTATGAATGAAGCGTCATCTTTGCGTAGCTAATAATCTAAAAGGAGACACATTAGCCTTTATACACCGAGTGAAAAAACAACATTGTGCAACTCTATCAATTCGTTCCCGAGAGTTATTTTTTTTCCATCCAGTACTAGTCAACTGAACCCCGCCGTACTGTAAGAGAGTTAGCCATAGCCCTTGTCCGTCACTAGACCTTTAGGCCCGTGTTGTGTGTTTGTGTCCATGCTAGCAGTTGCTGCTGTTCCGAAATTCACCGTTTTCCGTGATCTGCAGCTTGGTAGGGTTGGTGGGAGAGATGCCGTTCCTCGTTTGCATGCTGTAACGATCCTTCAGCTGAGACAGAGCGCTCATTAGCCGGGCGTTTGCTGCGTCCAGGGATGCGATTCTCTTCTCCTGTGGGGAGTGACCATTAATGGAGGTCAGATAGGAGAAGGTGATTAATATTTAATGTTTAATTAAGAGTCTTTTTACTCCGCAACAGACGCAAGGTGAGTGTCACTCTCTAGTTTGAAACATTACAGACTAATTACGCCGTCTAAAAGCCATAAAATAAATTCAAAGAGTTTAAATTAAAATTCATGCGTCGATAGCAGTAATCGCTCCTTGTCTTTGTAAAAGAAATCTATGAGGTAAACAGTGTTTAATGATTTTGGTGAGTGCTAAAGCGAGTCCACAGTGGGTGGTTTTTATGCTCATCAAAGTGTTTACGAGAGATGCTGATTGTCCCCGGAGGACACGGGCGTTCATCATTAAACTTTCGGATACATTAACACCATTAAACCTCAGAGACCAGCTCACAACACCATGCTGAAATCGAAGCAAACACAAGAGGGCACTATGACTCTGCAAATGAGTCAATACAAGCATCTGCGACCATTTTTGAAAATAATGTTTTTTTTTCTTATTTTATAGAAAATTATACTTTAAATGATATTGTCAGCATAACAGCTTGAGTGAAAAGTGAACATTGATTTTTTTTTGTATTCAGTATGCACCACTACTGCTTTAATGATGGCTGCACTCAAGCTGACACAGACTGATGATTATTTTCTCCAGCCTGATTTTGAGAATGATCCAAAAAGCATTTTGCTTCAATGGATTTTTTTTGTACAAACTTGATTAATGTCACAAATCTATTGATTTGATTAGTGGCTTTAAAAAGTGCAGAATGTTAAAAATATTTATATTTGTCTTCACCCCACCATTTAAACGTTTTTGAATGTTTTTCAAAGTTTCTTGCTTTCACCAAAGCATTCTTAAGCATTTATTTATATTTACATTTTCATTTTATTTACAGTAAAAACAGTAATATTCTAATGTGTATATATATATTTGCATTTCAATATATTTGAAAAGCTGAAGTTCTCCGGTGTTGAGTTACACATGATCCTTCAGAAATCATTCTAAAAGGATTGGTTCACTCAAAAAACATTTGATGCTCAAAAAAATCTCATTATTATCAGTGTTGAAAACAGTTGTTCAGCTTATGGTAATATATTTGTGGAAGTCATGAAAGATTTATTTCGAGGTTCTTTGATGAAATAAAAAGTTTAAAATAACAGAATAAATTTTTATTTACCAATAAAAATAAATTATTTTTGTACCAATGTAAAAGTCTTCACTGTCAGTCATCAATTTTATGCATATTTGCTGAATAAAAGTGTTAATTAATATATATATATATATATATATATATATATTATCATACTGATCTCAAACAGTATAAATATGATAAAGTGTATATTTTAAGTCTTTTTGCAGTACACATTTTTTTCTAATACCACTGCTGTGTGACTAAATAAATTTAGTCTCTCCTTTAATACGAGGTCATTAAACCACATAACAATTATACAAAAATTTGCTAAATTCCATTTAAAGTAGGTTTTTAAATTAAGATTCTGTATCCAAAATCATCAGTCAAACAACATTATGAAAACTGTTTGATGACAGCAACACTGCCTTGGCTTGAAAATGTAATTTTATAAAAAAAAAAAATTGAAATTAATAAAGACATAAACAATCATTAGATATATAATTCACCTGGGCTTCAATGATTTTCTGTTTGGAGTCTACAATCGCCTGCATGTCTGCATGATCTTTCTTCAGCTCCTCTTCAACTGACATCAACCTGAAACATAAAATGGCCACATCCTTCGTTATGCTACTTCTGTGCTTAAATTAACTAGAAAATAATTCTTTAAATTCCATCAGACGTTTATGTAGGATGCCTAAAGTTTCAAACAGTACATTTTTAACCATAATGTAATTTCTAAAGGATCACCACTTATGAGGGGTTTCTAGATTAGATCTTTAACCAGAAGACCACCCCAAATCTTCACCTGGTGATGATGCTCTTCATCTGGTGCTCTTTCTCATCCTGCTGCTTGCGTAATCGCTCCTCGGTGTCCTCAAGCCGGGACTGGTACTCCAGGAGCATCTTCTGGGTTTGGTCGTCCTGGTTCTTCATGTGAGATTCATACTCCTCCAGCTTCTTAGCAGAAATACGCAGCTTGTCCTGCAGGACAGCAATCTCCTGTTGATACTAAGTAGGAGAGAGAGAGAATGAAGAGCTTTAATAGCAGGATTAGAGAGCAACAAAAGCTGTGTAAAGAGGGAGTTCTCGGATGTGTACGACTGTGGTTTGAAATGCATATTACACGAACACAGCCCTGCTAATCATCCCGTATCTGTCTGCTAAGCCTGGCAAATCCAGCAAAGCTGTATGAAATATATCTAAATAGGTGCTTCTGAATATTTTAAAGATTAATTTTTCATGTGTTTTGGGGCAATCCTGTAGCTCACAGAAGAGTATGCTGCTAGTATATAGGTATATTAGGTATATTATTTATTATTATATTATTTTATTTTCTACACATATATCATATATGAAATAACCCCCATTTATAACACAGCCTACATGAATTACCCCGTAGCAGATCTATACAGGTGGAGCTGGGGAAGGTGGAGGGTTTCTGAAGCATGCTGCAAATGATAAGGAAACCACTTTGAATGTTGAGCAGCAAGCTCACTGGCTGCTGATACAAAAGAGAACCAATCAGCTATGCCATGTGACGATGTAATTTTGTCAAATGTAGTCCTGACTGCGCCATCTAGAGTTTCATGACAAAACTTTGTATTTATAAACCCTGTCTTTGCTGCACTGACTAGAATTAAAGACAGCATATTTTAACATTTTTAGCTTCAAGTAAATTGATCTTGTCTTTGGGATATTTACATATTTTATTTAAAAAATAAGGTAGACATACTGATTTAGAAAATTCTTTTTACTGTGTTGTTGCTTCAGGCAATTCACAAACTGAGAAAGTGTAGCACAAATTGTAAATATGCAAAGACTTGGAATAATAAGCCTGGTTTTCTGTGTGTTTTTTCGTCTTGTGATTCTTGACTAAAACACTGTTGTGCAATAAAGCTACATTCCCTGTAGAGGATTCAACCAATCTTCACAGTATCACTTACATTAACAGCTTCAAACACACGGATGTAGTAGGGTTCTGCCGAGGGAGAAGCTTGAGTATGTGGGTGTACACACTCAGTGCACTCAGACAGGCTCATTATTCATTAAAGAGCAGGGGAAAGAGACGGCAGACAAGCCTGATCCAGGCGTGTGCTCTCTACTATTGCAGTATAGTGATTTGAACCTGTCCTCCTAAATCACAACACTACAGATATCAAAAGTCAGCTTAGTCTAAAGTCTATTTCAATTGCGGTCTTGCTCTTCGAAAGACATCTACCTGTCTGCAGTTTGACATCCACAGTCCTCGTATCGGTTTAGGACATGATGCAGTGACTAAGCAACTTCTTGGAAAATGGTTTAAAATGTTTGTTAGCAGTTTTTTGGGGGGTCAGAATTTGAAAATATTTACTTATGTACTATATTTATTAATAACATTATTATTAAATTTTTTATTATTATTACAATTTAAAGTAACTGGAATATTTTTGTGTAGACTGTGATACATTTTTTTCCAGGACTCTCTGATGAAAGTAAGTTCAATAATACAACATTAATATTTTTTGTAACATTATAAAAATACATTTTATGAGTCAAAATTACAGATTTTTCTTTTTTGCCAATAATCATTAAGATATTAAGTAAATATCATGTTCCATGTAGATACTTTGTGAATTTCCTACCATAAATATATTTAAAATATTTTTTTGATTAGTAATATGCATTGCTAAGAAATGAATCTGGACAACTTTAAAGGTCATTTTCTCAGTATTTTTATTTTTTTGAACCCTTAGATTCCAGATTTTCAAATAGTTGTATCTCAGCCAAATATTATCCTATCCTAACAAATCATACATCAATGGGAAGCTTATTTATGTATATGCATAAATCTTAGTTTCACAAAATTGACACTTATGACTGGTTTTGTGGTCCAAATGCTTATTTGCTGAATAAAAGTACTAATTTAAAAGAAATAGGAATTTATCGAGGGGAAAAGTCGTAGTTAATAGTTAACAATTGTTACCTATTCTAAAGTGTTACCAAGAAGAAATTCTGAATGGCATTTTGGCAAATGCTGAGCTAATGAATATTTAGGTCATTCCAGGAAGGTTACCTAGCAGCGTCAGCATGACGTTAATAATATTCATAAACATGTCCCCACAGAAAATCCATTATGTTCCAGAGATGACAAATAGTGAAACTAGCTAATGCATTTTATAAGAAATCATCACTGTCTGTGTGCCCGGGGGAGGCCAGTTTTGATCACATAAACAGTAAGCCTGCAGTATTTCTGCATATACTGCTGTTTGTCATGCTGCCGAGCTTCAGGATGAGGTCTCATTATTACCTTCTCAGTTGGTGTGAGATCCTCCTTGTTTGGAAAGTCCTCCCGGTGTTTCGAATCTGGGTCAATTCCCTCCTGCTCCAAATATTGCACATTCATATTCAGCAGCCATGCAGCAGTGCGGTCCAATGCATTGGGATTCACAGGAGAGGGAGCCTAATAAAAGTTCATTCAAACACACACACAAATACATTATTGTATCCTAATTAGCCATTCTAACATCTATATGACACAAAAAATATTTTTTCACTCATGCACACACACAAACAAGTGCCTTAAAACTTTTCAAAGTGACAACACTTGTGCTTGCTAGGAAAACCATTTGATCATTTTTTAATGAAGATTCATTCCACAGACATCAAAGTAACCGTCTGGACAATGCGAGCAGTCATTTAATCACTAGCGCAGTGCTAGCGCTCCAGCAATTAATTCTGCTTGTCTGCTCCATTTCTTTTGCCTTTGACGGCGAGAGGGCTACATGTTCGTCTCAACCTAAGAGCCTTGTTGATTGTAGCGATGCACCAAAAGACTCATTAACCCCTAAAAGATCTGAGTGCCAATTTGTTTTAAGGATATCAGCAGAGTGCTAGCTAATTTAGTGGTATCTAAATTAGCTATGGGAATGTAGCAAATCTCAGACCAAGTGAAACATAAAAGATGTGATTGGTTTTAAAATGTTATCTCTTAAGAACATGGAACTTTGAAAAGTATCTTTTTCTTGATTGTAACAATAATAACTATGATTAGATTTAACCTTTCTGAAAAAAATGTGAACATCTCCTGTGCTGCAAAACCTGCCATAATGCCAGTTGTTAGTGTGTTGCTGAGCAGTTGCTGTGGAGTTCGGAGTGCTTTTTAGTACGTTGGTTGCTAGGATTTTCAGATGGGTTGCTAGGTGTTTGCTTATTGGGACAATTCATGTTTGAATTTTCAGATATAACTGGTTTTTACTTTCTCAGGAAAAATCATATTTTTAATTTCCCAAAAAATGTAAAATAAAATAAAACTAATATGTGTGGTTCTGTAATGGCAAACAAAATAAAATTACAATAAAATGTAACTAGACATATTTTAAATAATAATTTGAAATTACAACAGAATTACAACAGAAAATATATATACAGAATATA
>JAUMHE010000055.1:3950532-3966566 GCA_032359235.1 Enteromius mattozi
ATAATTTATAATATTTATTATAATAATTTATTTGCATGAACAAATAGACTCACTTGGTGAAGTTGGCGAGGTTTTGTGTCACTTTGGCAATAAGTGTAAGTGTCCTGGCAGTACGGTCATCTGGATACTCCTGCATGAGGCTGAAGAGTGAGGGCGACATGATGGCAGGACACAGGAAGCGCAGGAAAAGAGATGCGCTGATCAGTCGTTCGCTGATGTCCGGTCGTCCTCGGTTACTGCACTCCTGCCTCCAGGATGCAAACACTTCCTTGAGTTCCCGAGGAAACACGCTGGAGTGGAGACACAAGAAAGTGATTTGAGCAGAAAACATCAGAGCAAACACCACATTTTTACTGCAGCTAAAAATACCAGTACACAGGTCTGGAACAACATGAGGGCGAGTACATGATGACTTCAAACCAGTGAGCCGAAGTCCTGTCTAGCACTGCTGAGTAACTGTTTAGTAACAAACAGGCCCAAAAACAACAACACTCCCACTCAGTTCTACATTCCCACATCGAATCACAGTCACCGTGTGCATTTAATTAAGTGTTAACAACTCGGGACGACATCTTCTCCCACAACACTTTCACTGCTACACCCTTTAACCGTTACGCCCCCCTTCAATTTTCACATCACCGCCGTAAGGACGTCCCCTGCTGCGCCCTCTAGCTCACCACAATCTGCCGTTTAAGCTGCTCTTTTTAAGACAGGGAGACATTAAAAAATGGTGCATTACAAAACCGTGGCAGAGTTACACACAACTTATCAAGATTCTGTTTAAGATACTCCTCAAAGGGAGAAAAATTACATTCCCCTGATGAAATATCTTGCAGTGGGCCATTGCAGGAGGGATTAATTTCATATCTCAGCATGCTTTCGCAGATACGTAGGTGATGACTGAAGAACAGCACAGTCTCTATGAGGACAGATGGAGACCTCTCACTTCTTATTAATCTTACTATGCCAGGCATCATGGGCTTTTTTACAAAATTGCTAATTCAGGAATAATTGAAAAGCAGCCGAAAACCCTTTAAAAGTCATTATATTCTTGTATGTTTTTAGTAAGCATTTACATTTATGCATTTGATAGATGTTTATCATACAAAATGATATATATATATATATATATATATATATAATCAGTTCATTGACTGTTCATTGAAACAGTGCTTATTATTAATTTTAATATATACAGGTCTATCTATCTATCTATCTATCTTCATATATTACATATAATACACTATAAAATTTAACTGCACATTAATGAATAAATTTTTATTGTACATAAAATAAAGACTGTATAAAAATATATTACACATACAAACAAAGTTTATAATACTGGAATTAACACTTTCAAAATATTACATGCACAAGGATCCCTAGTAAAAAAGTAATATATTTCAAATACATTATTTCATACTAAGTATAGTTCAAATCTATTAACATATTTACTGACAGATAACTCAAGACCTACTAATATAAAAATTTTAATTAAACTTTACTTGGAATATTACTTTTGCACACTGCATATTTCTTGTTAATAAGCCTAAAATGTGTGTTTGTCACTTTTAATGAGGATTGTGTAATATCGCCCTTTAAATGCAAAATATTTAAAGTGTACCTAAAGTATACGTGGAATAGTTCCACTTTAGAACAATCAAATACACTAAGTATGTCTTTAATTGGACTTCAGCACTACTTCCGCACAATTAAAGTGCATTAAATACAACATTATTTTTTTTCAATTTAGCAGACTTTAAGTATACCAGTTTTGTATACTGAAGGTACAACTGCATGGCATTTTATTCAGTACATAAATATGAAAATGTATTTATAGTATACTGAGCATGAAATAAATGTAACTCAAATACATTTAAGTATATTTATTTTTCACTAGGGACATATTTACTGGCATATTGCTGGTTAACATAACAGTTATACAAAAATAATATTTCAACTTTATTTGGAGTACTACATATGCACAATGCACTTTTTTAATACTAAACCTAAAATGTATACCCAAAGTATATATGCAATAGTTCAACTTTAGCACAATCAAATATACTTAATTTTATCTTTAGCTGAACTTCAGCATTACTTCTGCACAATTAAAGTGTAGTATACCAAAAGTTACAACCGTCGGGTAATTTTATTTATATACACAAATATGTATTTGTAGTATACTTCACATGAAATAAATGTAATTAAAATGTATGTATATTTATTTTTCACTAGGCATGTTTCCAAAAAAAAGAGAAAATTCCCATTAATCTATGTAGGCCAGCTGTGTGCATACACTGTTAGTGAATTTGATGGCATTACCAGTAAGAATTGATGATCTTGCAGAAAGCCAGCTCACAGCACATCTTGAGGTTGCTCTGGTGCTCGTGCAGGTCACTGGAGGAGCACTTAGACGGATCCACCTCGCAGTTCTCGTCTGACTCATACAGGGCTTTGATGAACTCACCTGGGATGAAGAAAATAAACAATGCGGAAAACCTCATTTAGCACAGACAGCGTGCAGCCTGCTGCAG
The DNA here is from genome assembly GCA_032359235.1 of Enteromius mattozi. Classification (NCBI taxonomy): domain Eukaryota; kingdom Metazoa; phylum Chordata; class Actinopteri; order Cypriniformes; family Cyprinidae; genus Enteromius; species Enteromius mattozi. The sequence goes on from JAUMHE010000055.1 coordinate 3,953,070, forward strand.
TACTGTACCGCTGATTATATGTTTAAGGAATGATTAATATTAGCAATTAATAATACTTTTGCAAAAATGTACTCATCAGAAGAGATGCCTAATAAGAGCTGATTATATTACAGTTCAAAATAAACACCATCTCTAAAGAATTTGCAGTAAATGTTTAGATACATTTCAATTACATCAACAAAAAAATCATACTGTAAGTCAATAAATTAATCAAAGAAAGACTTGGTTTAATTTCGTAAGACACAAAAATCAACTGCAACTGAAACTCTGCTATATGTAAACTGCATCACTTTCTCACAGAGTAAACTTTTGAAAGTATTTTCCCAGCATCAAACAAACTCTTTTAAGGGAAACCAAGCCTTAAGCTTTCCCTCCTCACTCGATTTTGCGCCCATATTCGACTTGATATCTTAAATAATTGAACAGAACTTCAAAAACACAGACTACACACACAAAAAAGCAGTAAATTATTGATTATATATTCTCACAAGCATATTTGATGGTCTGCAGAAATTGTAAAAAAAGTATTGCACAACTTAGATTTGAATGGCAATTTTCACAGAGATGTATATGCAAAGTCAGTATGTTTCTTTACCTAAAGCATCCTGGAGGTACTTCTGTCCCACTAGTTTCAGGTACTCCTCTATAGCTTTAGTAGCCAGTGTGTTCTCACGAAATATGAGATGCTCATTGTCTCCGCACCGATCCACCTCAGACATCATTAGATCTGTCAGAAAGTCCTGAGGGAGACAAAACATTAAGTTTAAATTATAAATGTCTTCCCTAGACTCTCATTTGTCAGATAACAAAAGTTTCACCGAAACTCATCGGTCGAGTAAATGTTGCTTGGACAAACACATCAATGTTTTGAGAAGGTTTTCAAACCTCATTAGATAATTCCACTATATTTATAGTTGTTTTTGCATATAAAACTGACAAAAATGTCACAGAAATCATGCTGGCTTTAGATCACACAATAAAACTTAAAGGAAAAGGCTGTGTTTGTGTCTAGTGTATAGCTTCTGGGCTGCTTCCTCTTTTCTTTCCCCATCTGCCCATCTTTGATCACTCACACATTTGATGCCGAACCATCCAGAACCTGATGTCTGACTGGATGACCTGGAAAACAGCAAATGCATCTGATGGGCTGGATGCAGGGGTTTTTATTTGGAGAAACGCAGAAGCTGCGGCCAGGGCATGTTCCAGATTGAGACGGTTATGGATATCCAGCAGGGGAGATGACTCATACGCAGTGGTAGCGTATTGATTGTGGGATAATGGACATTGTATAGTTGAGTGAGGTCTTGTTGTAATATTCTTTGCCTCACTTCCTGTTTTTCCTCTCTCATGATGCGTATCTCATGTCTCGGCTCCGCCTTCACTGCATGTGTAATCGGTTTCAACTGAGCATATCCAAGACCTCAGAAGCCCATGAGTAAACATGCTAATGATTTGTTCTCATGTGGCCCCTGTGAGAGGTCTTTTATAGTCGATAGGCTTAATTTACATTCAGATCTCCAAAATGTACAAAAAGCATGACAAAAGACTTGTGAACTATACTTTAAAACCATCTTAAAATTATAAGTTAAAAAATCTTGTGTCTGTGGTAGCTGTTAATCAGTGATGTCAAACATTAGAGATTAGATGATCAAAATCAAGTTTAAAGATTTCAGAGCTATGCCTGATGGGGAGATCTTAAGTGAATAACGTCAACATCTATGCACTTTTCCTTTTGCATGGAAAGAAAAAAAAAAAAGTCTGGAATGTAATGACAGGAAGAGTAATTTACTTTAATTGCAGCTCTAAGAAATTCAACAGGTAATGACTTTAAAATTAAGTTATTTCACCTTGATCCATAAATCTGCTTGTCTGTCAGTATTAACAATAAACCTTAAAACTTCAAGGAATTTTTTCCCCTAATTATTGATGAAAAACAGGTGGTGAGAAAAAGAATATTACAAGAAGACCAAAGATTTCTGCATTTAAATATATATTTTAAATTAAATGAACGTTATTAGGTTTATTATGTTATTAGGTAAGATATCAGGGTATTTTTAAATAAAGTTATTAGCTCTGGTAAAAAAGTACAGTAATGCATATAAAATACATACTAATTATAGTTCACACCTGGATATTTATTTACATATTGCTCAAGACTTATTGATAACTTTATTTGAAGTGCTACTTCACATTTGTTTATATGAAGCCTAAAATATGTTTTAATGTCTCTATTGATGAAGATTGTATGATCTTTGAATAATATCAGCCTTTAAATGCAAGATATATACCTAAAATATTCTTGCAATAGTTTCTCTTAAGCAAATTCAAATATATTTTTTCAGTATATCTTTAGTTGGACTTCAGCATGACGTCCGCACAATTAAAGTGCATTAAATACAAAACTAGCTTTTCCAATTTAGCAGACTTTGAGTATAACAGTTTAGTACAGCAAAAGTACAATTGCAGGGTATTTTATTAAATACATAAATATGTAAATGTATTTGTGATATACTAAGCATGAAATAAAATCAAATACATTTTAATATAACTATTTTTCACTAGATACGTTTGTGAGTTTTAATTTATTTTAATCCAAATTCTAGTTTCAATTTAAATTTACGATTTAAAAAAAATATGTGATTCATTTCATGACATTAAAAATAAAATAAGCACAGCATTCTGCTAGTTATATCATTATACTGTATATTCATAATGTTGTATTTTTCACAATAACTACAAAATATAAAGGAACCATGAACAATATTAGTGGTAAAAAGGAATGTTTTGTTCTCACAAGTCTAAGTGAATTCTAAGTCCAAAGAATCATTAGTAAATGATACCACAGATTTGAATTCATGCTGTCAGATGCTTAAACTCCGTTCAAACTGTATTATTTAAGAAGCATCAGATTGCTTCTGACCTGTATAAGCTCCATGTGTTTAGCATGGATTAAGAGACCAATATGAGTTCCCATGCTGCTCCAAGCTGGTTTAGGATGCATATTGATGGCATACACCATCAGAACATATGATCCCACCAGCATCAAAACACAATCTGGACATAAGCTATGTAATGCAAAAGAGATGAAGGATCAATGTGGGTGGTGCTGTGCTACTGCTGTCAGCAGAATCTCCGTAAAGGACATGGTTTTGTGTGTGTGTGTGTGTGTGTGTCTACAGCTGGCCATGATTTCTGCTGATGCCCTGGTGATGGATCAATGATCTGCAGCAGATGTATGACTGTGTTTTGAGAGATAGTGTCTGAGTCATTATTGCACATCTCTACAAGCACCCTTCTGAGGATTCGGTCTCCTAAGCAGGTGTCCGCAACAATCAAAACAGTTGCCGACACATTACACTTATATAAGACAAGAACCAGACAGGATTTTCAGAGCTGCACAAAGCTCTCTCAGCCATCAACGGTGGGATCAGGTGATAAGGGCATATCTGAGCTCTTTTCTTCCCAGTCAGGCAGAGGTGCATTGTGGTTATGACACTGAGAGGATCAAATGAGACCCAGTTTCTCGAAAAGCTCTGCGTCTTTGGCAGGAGTCACAGCGCTCGGTATTCAATTAGGACACGAGAGCTTAACACACTGAGCAGCACTCAGCGCCCATTCCCTGATGAGACTTATCCTCAGTCTCACCACTAATCAGACGCCACAGAGCACAGCGCATTTTCTCCAGCATGCCTGTCACATCCCATCATGCCTGTCTGTACCCTAGCACCACAATCACATCTGCAAAAGAAAAACTACAGTATGAGGCTTTTATGGAAAATTAAGTATTTGTGAAGTATTTACTGCATAGTAGGCAGAATATACTGTCTATATTTTAAACAAGTGAAATAGTATGCAAATGCTTTAAGGTATAGTGTTGTCACATGACCTTATTAGATTGAATGAGTGGTAACATGTCAGAAATATGGGTATTTGAGCCGTTTTGTTAAAATATATCTTTGGCAGTTGAGAGGGAGATGTTAAAAATCATGGTTGACATTACTTCCAGTTCATTCGTCACACTGCAAGTCAAGCGCACTGCATTGCAGGATACTGTGCATAGTGTGATTTGCTATGTGCATACTGAATATTTTGGAAAAATTATAGTAGGTCATGCTTTTTTTCTGTGTATAAATTACTGTGCACAGTATACACTACGACTGAAAAGCTAGCAGTTTCTTAAGTTTCCTATGCTTGAAAAATTATTTGATCAGAGCTACAGTAAGAACAGTAATATTGTGAAATATTATTATAATTTAAAATACATGCTTTCTAGTTTGATATATTTTAAATCTAATTTATTCATTTAATACAAAAGCTGAATTTTGAGCATATATTACATAATCCTTCAGAATTCATTCAGATATGCTGATTTGGGGCTCAGGAAATATTTCTTCTTATTATCAATGACTAAAACAGTTGTTCTATGTTATCATTTTTCTGAATTCTTTGAGGAAAACAAGGTTCAAAAGAACAGAGAAAACCAGACACAACCCACTGCTGGTTTTGTTATTTATTTTGCTCATTTAATTAAAGCGAACCAATAAAACAGAAATCTGTTGGTATCTTAAAATACAGTTTTGAATTGTTTTCTTTGGCCATTCAGTCATTGTGAGGCATCCATGTTCCTATTTTTTCTGCTGTCCAATAGCCTGTGGAAGGGTTGTTAACGTCCTGTTTAAGCTTCATGCTTACAACGGTTTGAGGAAGGCATGAATAAGTAAGCAGCGGCTTGTTAAAATGGCAATATGTGCCCTCAAGAGTCCGTTCATCCTCTGGGCGATCCACTAATGACCCCTGTCCCACAGGCCCCGCCTCCCTAGTGCACAGTCGTGCTGATAAATAATTTTTCGGACTCGCACATTACAGCTTAATTCTTCACTGTGCGTGATCACATGAACCCGTTTGGCCCTCAAACTAACGGCTGAATTAATAAAAGCTGATTAGCATTAGGCCTGACACTTGGAATTTCCCTCGGGACAAACCCTGAGCGGACACTTTGGTTCTTTGTGTGAGGTTAGAGTCGTGAATACCCCCCCCCACCAGCTCACACCATCACACAGCACAATCAATAGTTCCTGCACAAACAGACTGGATCTGTATCCATGTATCCACATAGCTCAGATTTTATGTTGTGGATAAAAATAATTGAATGTAAATAAAATAGTATAAATAAATATAAACTAATAACACAAATATTCCTTTAAAAGCAGGGTAAGCGATTTTTTCAAAAAAGCTTCAGAAAACAAATACCTAAACAAAGTTGCCTACAGCAAACGCTGCGCCAGCTTAGAGGCCAAAGTATACTTTGGCCATCTGCATTACGTCATTTTCGTCATCAGGAGGGCTGTCTGCGTGCAGGCAATTTTTTGAGACCGCACGGACTGTCCGCATACAACAGTGCAAGTCAATTGGTGGCATTGCACATGTATCGAGCTCGTCCGTCCGCACTAATCCATGATTGAGTATACTTTGAAAGCTGTGTGGACACGACTGTGTGCAAGACGGAACAGAACGCAGAAACTGAAGTATACCCTTAAGTCTGCCTACACTGGACGCGATAAAGCAACCATTGAAAACCATTTGGAATTTGTGTCAGCACGTCATAAACAGTCAGAGTCAGAGATTTGTTGCGCCGCATCATACCACTATCGCGAGGATATCGCCAAGTTCACGAGATCTCGTCACACCCCTAATACATACATACATATATACATATATTTATGTTATATATTATACATACACAGTAGATAATACAGACACTATATTGTATACATTACATATCAAATTCTATATAAATGGTGCATTTAAAAATCTTAATAGTAGGACATTTATCAACAATGGGTAATAAATAAATAAAGAAAATAGCATTAGTTATTTCATATCTATTTCATTCCCTTTCTATTTATTGTTGATTAGCTCCTGAATAGGTATTCTGTAAATAATACCTATGCAATTTATATCTTAACATATATATATATATATATATAGTATATAATACTGTATACTGTACATTCTATGCTGAATACATACTGTATCTTTACAGTTATGTGTTTCAAAGATGTCTGATACATTAACAAAGCTCAAATGCACGGCATCTCAAGACTGCTTAACAAATTTGATAACTGCTTATTAGATCAATGAAGGTGAAATATATTATGTGACTACACATTATGGAGAGCGTATCATTCGACAATTCTGGCATGCATCAATTCAGTTTGAAGATGAGATACCCCATACAGACAGATACTATTTCAATCATGTGCTATCAGTACCTAATCAGGCTAATCAGTACTCATTGAAATCCTGCAGGCCTGCAGACAAAGACAGGAAGCTGTGGAATGCAGAGACTAAGTCAATGCACTTTATTTACAGTAGCCAGGCTTCAGCTAATGAAAGACAATGCACTGGCTGACCAGCTCTGGCCTTGTATAATGAGAGACAATGCAGTCCCTGACCAATTAGCTCTACTGTAATGAAAGACTGTGGCCTTATTGACTTACAGTTCTGCTGTAATGACAGACTTTGTTGATTGACAGACTTTGTTGATTGTCTGAAAAATTACATAATACTGTATGCATTCTGGCTCGAATTGTGCACAGTGATGGCAAAATGTTGGAAAATAACAGCTATGAGTTGCTGAAAAGGACAGAATCAATTTTTCCTTTAACACAAAAGGCAAACAAAATACCAAAATCGCATTCAAGCACAACTAAACACAAGACACATTGTGCTTTGGGCTTGTATTGCTGCATCGCACAGACTCAAATCCCAAATACGCTCAGAGTGGCACTTAACAATAATGCAATGGCATGTTCTAGAGAAATGGATGGCAAATTGTTGTGCAGGTCCGTTATGATGCAACAATGGCTTGGATTGGCGTCAGAGTGCTGCAGTAAAAAAAACAAAACAAAAAAAACCAATCGCAAAACAACTCTCTCTAGCAGCATTTGATCGATAATGACAGATGAGTGACAAAGCGTCAGACAGCGCGCTTTTGTTTGTGATGTCATCTGATTCTAAAGCTGATTTATGGCGAGCATCAGAGCCATTTGTGCTCAAGTTAATGAGGGCAATCATACCGCTCAGCACTCCTGTGATTAAACAAGGGGAAGCAGGCCATGTCTCTATTGTTCTTCTCTATCGTTGACGTTTTGGACATTTGATGGGGTTTAGAGTATAAGGCCTAGGACGTCCTGTTCTGTTTCTTTCAGTAACACTCAGAACTAGGCAAATGCTTCAGTTTAGAAAAAAACTCTTCAAAATACCTGTCACTGTCAGTCAGATTTTTTATACTAAGACCTCGAAATCCAAAATAACTCTGTAACATGGGAACTCAAAGTAGCACAATGATTGTTGAGTGTTTTATCTCGACAATGTACAAATCGTCAAGTCACTCTCTCGTTTGGTTGTCAGCAAACGGCATCCGTGAGAGTCTATAATTAAATAATTTTCCTGGAAATAACAAATGCATTCAGGCATCACATTTTCTTTTATAGTCGGCATGAAAAAGCAGCACATTTTTAGTGCTGTCAAACAATGAATCACAATGAATTGCATCCAAAATAAGTTTTTGTTTACATAATATATATGTGTGTACTCTGCATATTTACAGTATTATGTATACATAAATACACACATGCATGTGTATATTTCAAACAAATATGTTATTTTTAGATATTATATATATAGACTGTAAAAACATCTAAATATTTTTAAAATATATACTGTATGTGTGTGTATATTTATATATAACAAATATAACACAGACATATATTATATGCAAATGAACATTTTTTTTTTGTAACTGCGATTAATCTTTTGACAGCACTACTTTAGTTATGGAATGTAATTTTTTTTCTGAGTGATGGCTTTGGGAAATAAAAGTATTTTAGTGGCATTTAAAAAAATAATAAACAAATAAATTAAAACTATGAGAATAAAGTCATAGCATTGTGAGATAAGGGAAATATTTCAAGAATAATGTCTTAGTCAATACAGGAATAATGTAGTAGAAATATGAGATTACAGTTTCAATATTTTGAGAATAAAGTTAATATTTTGATTAATCGTTGTTCCTTTACCTTCTATGTGAGAAATGGATGTGGATGATTTAGTTAAATCTACTTTAGGATGAGATTTAGCAATAAATGGCAACCAGTGGTATACTCTAATCTCATATTGTTATGAATTTATTCTCCTATTGATATGACTTGTTCACAATGCTACTATTTTAATCTAAAAATTTTACAACTTTCATTTCACAACGGTACAACTTTATTTACACGATTCTGACTTTATTTGTAAAAATATTACAGCTTTATTCTTGTAATCTTATATTTGTCCATTTTTTTTGCATGCCACTAAAATGCTGAACAATTAATCGCATCCAAAATATTTAGTTTTTACGTAATATATGTATGTGTATTGTGTATATTTATTATGTATATAAAGACACACATACAGAATACATTTTAAAAATGTTTACATGTATTTTACATGTATATATTTATATTCATATAATTTATATAATATATAAATACATTTAATAAATATATGTAAAAAAATTCTTAAATATCTACAAGCATGTGTGTGTATTTATATATACACAGCAGACAAACATATATATATATATATATATATATATATATGTAAACAAAAACTCAAATGAATCATTTAACAGCACTAATATATACACAAACACACACTCTCACTCATACAACACAAGACATGATCTGTTTGTATGATTATTGTGTGACCATATAGCCTGAAACTCTTGTATTATCATAATGTGCAGTGATGAATCCTGTACAACAAGAGCAGGAATGTGCATTAGGAGAGAAAATTGGGTGAACTCTGATTTCATGTTTAGTGGTATAAAAGCACACAATGCAATCATCTTACCTTGGCCTTGCCTGTGCTTTGTAAGATATGGACAAGTGCACAAGCCATCTCCTCCTTGTTCTTCACACTTAGTGCTGGCTCCAGCAATGAGCACATTAGCATGTAATTGTTAGTAATATACTCTGCGAACTCCTTGTACAGCTCCATGGGGAGGATGCTCATGCTCTGATATCGGGATTTCATTCGGACCATGGGGCCCGGACTCTTTCCTTTATTGGGATTGGGTGTGCTCACGGAATACCATTTTTCCATAAACTGCCGCCCGGTGACTGCCGCTATAGGGATATTGACCAGGCCCACGTAGTTATTTTTGTCCTTCTTTTTCTTTTTGTCCGTTTCTTTGTAAAGATGCACGGTGATGCTCTTAACTGAGGGCAGGTTGTTGAACTCGAAGTGTTCACCCCAGAAAACATTGTCTGTTTTGAGTTTGCAGGTAGTCCGTGCGTATAACGTGTCATCCAGACAAAGTTCACAGAAGTATTTTTTCTTTGCCGGCAAGTCCTTAGCTTCGATAATCCAACATTTCAGCATGTTTTCCACCCGACGGGTGTTATCCTGCAGAAAATATAACATGAAAACACTACATTTTACAGTGACCTCTGTACACTGCAGAAAGGAATTAGATAACCTCCTGTGTACTTTAAGAAGTTAAGCCGAGTTAATGCAAAGAAGTCGATCAAAAACGGTCAATATGTGAGACAGGATATATGAAAAAGTAACATGCTGACTGGCTTAAACCTCATCTCGGCTAGAATTACCCAGGATTCAGATGAATCATCCAGTTTACCTTGTTGGGATGCACAGCACGTCTCAAATTCTCCATCCATTTGTCTCTCTCGGCAGCCGACCGACATGAGAAGCATTTGCTTCCTGTTGAAGTAGTTACCTGCAATTACAGATTACAATTATCAAATTTGCGGATAAGTGCATTAAGGGAGCTAGAAAGGACTGAAATGCAGATCGGGAGATGGTGGATGTGAGCAGAGAGATCCACTGAACGCTACAGCACTCAATCAATGAAGCGTTTCCCGGGAGTGGAGAGCAATTACATTTGGAGGAAGAATAAAACTCTCAAATAGCCCTGTCAGACAGAACGCACTTATATCTAACGTATTTGCAGGATCACATGCGATATCAGAGAGTTGAGATACGTGCATAGGCCTTTTGCAAATGTTCTTTTCACATCCAAAATTTATCCTGAAACGACCATCTGCTCACAGTCACACAATCCAGGTGACAATAAAAGTACTGGACCACGTTTGAATACAGACGGGTAAAAACAGTTGCGAGACTTTTGCATGCTGTGTTTCAGAACGTCTCGGTTACGTATGTAACCCTGGTTCCCTGAAGGAGGGAACGGAGACGTTATGTCATTGACTGACGTCATGGGGTCCCACCTGGGAGACCATTCGACTCTGATCTTTGGAGAAAACGCCAATGGGAATTGGCCAGTGGTTTTTGCATGCCAAGCCACTCCCCCGTACATACGGGTATATAAGATGGTGGGGTGCAAACCACCATTAGGTTTCAGACTGCGTTACGTAGGAGACCAAAATGCTGACAGGCTGCAGGGACAGCGTGTCAGACAAAGTGGAGATCCCACGCAACCTTCCCAACACCCTGAGGGCCAGGTAAGGGGGCCCTGCAGGGATGCATAAAGCAGAAGTTGGGGGGCGGAGTGCACAGATTTTTAGGCCCGTGCAAGAGGATCTTACTAGAGTAAGGGGAACACAGTGGAAGAATCATGGAGGAAGAATGCCAGGCCTGAGGAGAGTGAAAGAAGCCCTCGATCGGGCACAGTTCAAGCTACTCCGCTTAGCTCGAACTGTGGGGCAGCGGAGGAGCCAGATGTAACCTGTTGGAAATACTGGAATATAGCGCTCAGATCCCGAAGGAATGGCGCTGCAAGCCAACACCTGCCCTGGCCTCCCGGAATTACCTGATGTTACCCAGAACACGGGAGGCCACGGGATCCACGTGAAGATTATAAAATCTGGTGAAGGTGTTGGGTGTCGCCCAACTCGCAGCTCTGCAGATGCCTGCTAGAGAGGTGCTGCACACCAACGCCCAGAAGGAGGCCACACTCCGAGTGGAATGGTGCCCCCAGGGGGCATGGCTCACCCTGGCTTTGGTATGCCAGGGTGATGGCATCTACCACCCAATGAGCCAACCTCTGTTTGGAGACAGCATTCCCCTTCTGCTGACCTCCAAAGCTGATAAAGAGCTGCTCGGAGTTCCTGAAACTCCGGGTGCGTTCCACGTAAAGGCGCAAGGCGCATATGGGGCAGCAACTCAAGGGATGGGTCTGGCTCCTCCGAATTCAAGGAACGAATTGCTGACCAAGAATGCCTGCAGGTCCTCCATCCTCTTCATCGAAGCCAGCGCGAGTAGTATCGAAGTCTTTAACAATAAAAACTTGAGCTCGAGAGGTCCCAAGAAGGGATTAGGTGCGATCTGGTCGGATTCAACCTTCTCGCACCTCTAAGGAACCTGGCGATCAGTTGATGTTCTCCCAATGAAAGTAAGCCATGATGGCAGCGACATAGACCTTCAAAGTGGAAGGGGACAGCCTTCGTTCCAACTTGCCTGAAGGAAGGAAAGCACCACACCGACCAAACATTTCTGAGGGTCCTCTCAGCGAGAGGAACACCAGTCAGTGAACAGACCCCACTTCAGGGCATAGGCCTGTCTCGTAGAGGGGGCTCTAGCCTGATTGATAGTGTCTACCACGGCCTACGGAAGGCCAGCGAGGTCTACTGAGTCCCGCCCAGAAGCCACACGTGCAGGGTTCTGCTCAATTCCCTCCTCAGCCGAAGCTGACGAAAGCCCCTCCTCTGATGCAGCGAGAGACATCTCAGCCCCTCCCGGAGCATCAAACAAGACGTGAGGATTGCCGCGGGACGAACCGGCGCCTTCATTAAAACACTCCACGGAGCTTTGCATTGATGGATCAGGAGTCCGTGGGGACTTGCCCAGCGGATATTCCTAATCGTCACTCAAAGGTCTGCCAAGCTACTAGCTGATGCAGCTGAGGAGCTTTACAGCCCTCTGAACTGGAAGGGGTAGCAGACGAAGATAGCCTTCTAATGAAAGAAAGCCGTGACCAAGCAAAGCCATGGACATGCGCTCGCAATGAGAGCATGAACCATCCGTGAACAACGTCTCAGCATGACTGGGCCCATACAAGCGAGACAGCAATCGTGACTGATGTCAGAGGTGAGGGAACTCCCGCATCCAGAAGCACATGGACGAAAAGACATCCCCGAGGACATGCTTTGCAACCGTGTTAATGTAAGAAATTTGCTCTTTTAGGCCGGGACTGCCCAGGGGAGGACCGCACACAATTGTGCACCCAGAGCAGTATTTCCGCTGGAATGCAGGAATGCTCCGACAGAGGATCTCGAACAGCAAGTAACACTTTTCTTCTACAACTTCGTACAGCTGATCGCATCCAAAGAAGAAAGCTAATGGTGGTTTGCACGCCGCCATCTTATATACCCATATGTACGGGGGAGTGGCTTGGCATGCAAAAACCACTGGCCAATTCCCATTGCCATTTTCTCCAAAGATCAGAGTCGATTGGTCTCCCAGGTGGGACCCCATGACGTCAGTCAATGACATAACGTCATAGTGACTGGCTGAAAGGGAACAAAAGCAGCTCTCATTTGAAAACCGATCTAGTTAACCAGGTGTTATCTGCGATGATTTGTATTTAAATTATACTTGAAATAAAGTAAATAATTAGGAAAAATTAAGAAGTAAATATTAAATAAAAAAATAAGTAGTGCTGGGCAACGATTAATTGCGATTAATCACTTCCAAAATAAAATTTATATAATTATATTGTTTATATAATATATGTGTGTATACTATGTGTATTTTTTATGTATATAAATGCAAACAAATGCATGTACATATTTAGGGAAAATATGTTATGTTTATATATCAAATATATTTTTATATAATATTAAATATACAAATATAAATATATACAACATGCAAACATTTTAAAAATATATACATGAATGTGTGTGTATTTATATATACATAATAAATATACACTATACACATACATATATTAAGTAAACAAAAACCTTTATTTTGGAAGCGATTAAACACGATTAATCATTCGACAGCACTAATATTTAAAATGTAAACATAAAATATTTTTCTTAATTATATACATACATGAGTGTGTATTTATATATACATAATAAATATACACAGTACACATACATATATTAAGTAAACAAAAACTTTTATTTTGGAAACGATTAAACACAATTAAAAATTGCCAAGCACTAAAAATAAGTAATTGCAATTAAATTAGAATGTAAACTAAATTTTAAATAATTAACTGTGAAATATAATAAAAATAAAACACATTTAAATTATTTAGATTTAAATTATTTAAATACAATATATTATATTTAAATTGAAATAAATATTTACTGTAAACAATGTAACAAGTATTACAATTTTTTTTTATATTTTAAGTAAAATAAATATATATATTTTTTTAAATGATGTTTTCAAACTAATTTCGGGAGGAGGTCGCGCAGGTAACTATGGCCCGCTCGCCATTAATCAACTAAT
>JAUMHE010000055.1:3970654-3995185 GCA_032359235.1 Enteromius mattozi
TATATATATAAATCATCATGTGCAATTTGTTAAAAATAGCTTGGCCTTTCTCCATTTTAATTTACAGTATCTTGACTACAGCAGAGGAAATAACGAAGGAACGGATTGCTAAATACTGCAAACCTCAAACGTCTATAAAATTCTATAAAATATCTATAAAAGAAGAAATTATTATAGGCTTAAAATAAGTAAATAATGGCAAAATTAAATTTGTACTTTATTTTTTAATTTTTTAATTTTAACTGCTGTCACTTTAAGACCTGCGTCCATCTAATATACAGATACGTATCAATTTTTCTCTCAACTGTTTACTTTACTTTAGACATAATCAACTGTGTTTATATGCGAACCTTGTCTGTTTTTGACAGTATTAGTGCAATACGACACACATAATATTACAGTAATCAGGTGCTTTTTGACAGGTTTTTTCTAGTGTGTGCGTGCTTCAGGTGTATGTGCCCAGAAAATGTCACAACAGCACATGATTGAAATATTTCACCAGCAAGGCTTAAAAGCACATGCAAATAATGAACTTGTATCCTGTGAGTGTAACTCTACCACTGACTTAACATTTCACGTGAATGTATGACATGTTGTTCTTGTGATATTTGTTCAAAAGCAGATTGTGGAGACATTTGAATCTTCTCGGATCAAAAATTGTGATATTACACACCCCTACATCATTGCACGCACTTGTGTTAACCGCTAAGCCACATCTCTGAACAACAAGGCAGAAATGTTCAAATATCCAAATATTCTTTCCAACAAACAAAAAAAAGCACTGAAAATCATCTATTAGTAGACAAAACACGGCATTCGTAGCATTAAATAATGCAAAGGTCAAGCAGACATCTGCCTGGGCACAAACTTGTTCTATTTGTGCATACATGGGCTCCTCTGATCAGAGAAGGCTGGTGATGACTCATGGGAAATGTGAGCCCATGGAGCTGAAATTTACACAGGTCTAGTTTGGAAATAGAAACTTCTACAGTGTATTAAAAAATATGTTTTCTTATCAGTTTAAAGTGCAATAGAAAGGTGTATGATGACAAAAATCTCTTTGCATCTTGGATTTTTTGTTCTTGTTTTAATAGAACAATGATGTTTGCATACAGTACATAGAAATTTTGAAATAATTAAAATAATAATAAAACATGATGTAAAACAAATAATGCTAAACAGAACCTCAGTTTTGGATCCCATTGAAAGTGGAACTGTTTTTAATAAAGCTGTACATAGTACATTTTTATATTAAAATGCTTTATTAATCTTTCTATTCACATCATGATCAAAAACTACAATAACAGCTTAGGTATTCAGACATCAAAGCTCCGTTACGGGTGGCTATTACAAAAAGAAAAAGAAAAAAATCTAAACATTTTGGCACGGCATGAACAAACAAACTCCATAGCAGGTTACCGAAAAACAGTCAAACATCCAGCTAATCTGTTAATCCCATCAAACCCAGTGTCAATAACAAGACTTTTCACTAGAACCGCAGCCATCAAGATGAGAAAAACAGGAAGAAGCAACATTTCCCAAACTTACTTTTTACTATTCTGATTCAGCATGGTCCCAGTGCAAAACAAAACAAGTCCAGAGGCTGCAAGAGAAGTGAGCCAGTGTAGCGATTATCCTTGATTTTCCTGCAAGATATCAGACGCAAGGGCTTTGGAAACCGTGTTCATACAGTGCTCTGCCTAAAACATTTAGAGCGAGGGAGTGCCTTAGTCTCCAAGCACCCTAGGGAACAATCTGTTGCATCTTGAACACACCCAAATCCATTTTCAAGGATTTCTATTTAAAAAAAAAAAAAAAAAAAGAAAGGCTGCTCTTGCTATCAGAACGGGGATTTTACAGATCGTTACAGCAGTTCTTGTTGGGTTTACATGGAATGTTATGCTTTAAAAATGTGATTTTTTACTAAAGAAGAATTGCATGATTAAAGGTTATAAAACCGTAAGGCAACCAGCAGTTAAAAGTCTATGTATCATTGCACTACAAAGCTTTAAACACTAAATAGGCAATTATTAAAAAAAGCACTTCTACATTACGGCAAGCAAAATGGTTTCTCTCTAAGTACGTCTTCATGAGCCAATAATAAGCGAGGAAGAATAGACAGCAGCAGATTGTGGACTCCGAAGACCTCGCATGCTGTAATTAAATTCATGTTGTGGAGTGCAGCCTGCCGTCTGGTCTAAGTTTGTGTCCTATATCTGTGGTTGACTGTGTACGGTGTACTCCGCCTCCAACGGTTCCCACACTCGCGACAGGAAGCAGTCCTCCCTCGAGATCTCTGCTCCAAATAGGAAATAACTGCCAAGGAAACCAGCAATACAAGCGAGATTTTTAAAGAGCATGACAATGGCTCAGTGAACCTGGCATACGGTGCTGTTTAATGGAAATTCAAACTTGGCCTGTAGCGCAACTGGGAAATACATACAATGCAACTACAGCAGTGTTTTACAAGGGTGTAAAATACTTGAGTAACTGCATTTCTGCATTTTTTAAAGAAATTAATCCTATTACTGATGCATACTCTAGCAAGGATGCATCAAATTCATTAAAAGTGACAGGCACTGTTACCAAACAGTTAGATTTTATTTATATTTATCAAAGAATTAATAATAAGAAGACATGTCTCAAGCAGAAAATCGACATATTAGAATGAATTCTGAAGGATCGTGTGACACTGAAGAATGCAGCTTGTTCTTAGAAATACATCAAAGCAGAAAATAAAAGTATTTTAAATTGTAATAATATTTTGCAATATTACTGTTTTGTTTAAATAAATGCAGCCATGCAGAGTACGTCTTTTAAACAACTCACATGCTATAGACTGTACTGTACTGTAGGCTTAGATTATGAGCTATATTTAAGAGAATTTCACAAGCCAGATTTCAAAAGCTAAAAATGTATATTATTTATTTGCTTTTAAGCCATTTTTACTTACACTCAAATGTGTTTTTGGCTACATACTTGGAGTAAAAAAACATATCAAAATGTCAAAACTATCCATTATCCCTTAAGGGTGTTATGAATACACAAGATACACGAGAACTAGATCAGTCAGCCCATGTTACACATCCCTCTAAACCTCTCATTTTATAATCAGAAAAACATTTAGGAGCTCAGTGAACAATGTAATTGTTCAGCATCCCATAATACCCTGGTACACAGCTTATTACTGCATTTCAACAGCTGTGTTTGAGTTCACAGATGAATAGTTACATAATGTCAGCGCTATCGATGGGGTCACTTCTAAAACCCATAAGAATCCTTTCAAAGAAGCTTATTTGGGTGATCCTTGGAGCATGGAAAACAAATAATTATTATTATTTATTTTATTTTTTTTGAGAAAGCAGGAAAAAAACAAAACTGCATGTATATTTTATAAAAATAAACATTTTCCATCCATGCAAAATGAAACTTGTGTTTAAATGCACATTCTCAAATCAGTACTGGTGAGGTTAAAAAAAGACAATAAAATGTTGATACTTACTGAGCATTGACTAACAAGGTTATAACATAGCATAACACGGTTAAAAAAAAAGACAATTTCTAAGAACTGACAGCCAAATAACACATCATTTTTTTTAGGTCAACATAAAAAGCTGTAAAAGCCCATTAAATGCATCTGCCATTGCTTGACATGTCAACTTCTACCCAATTTCACCAGCCCACGATCAGCAAGGCTTTTGAACTGCCAGGAATTACTGAAGCTCTGAAATGGTTGTGTACAGAGAGGCAGTTAAAATGGAACGATATTTCTGCGCTAACCTTGGTGAGTCTTAAACTACTATGTGACAAGGTTTTTGAAATCATCATGAATTTTGAGGGCTCTTAAAAATCCTTCACACAACTAGTGATAATGGCTTAGATCGGCTTGGATTGAAGGAGACAGACGCAAACACTCACACAAATGCTAAACCTTGCTCCTAACAGAGTAATTAACAGTTACCTACAAATTAACAAAAAAAAAATCTAAGAATGAATATTAATTTTGTCCTCAGCATAGCACATTCACACTGCACCTTCCTGGTGAAAAAAGCATTTTAAAAACATGTTTTTTCAAAGTAAACAATATGTTATAAAAAAATGTCACAGCATAAAAAAATAAAGTTGTGAAATTTGATTATTATCTTACATTTTGTACAAGATATTGTACATGAATATGTAAAATTTTAAATATTTTTGATACTTTTTCAAGTACTGGTAGTGTGCGGGAGTCAACCATTAAATGTGATTTCAAAAACATTGACTATTTATTATTTACCGTACATGTCTCATATGGTTTATACATTATGTTATCCAGCAGGATGTAGAATAAAAACACATTATAGTGTGAATTAATTCATTTTCTTTGCCAATAAATGATGAATCACAGCAATAACATAAAGCAATATACTCATAATTTATAATAAATACCACACAGATTCATAACATGCACTCAGTCTTCACCATGGAGCTTCTGTTAAGCTCTTTCTTATGCTAAATTACACAGTCTTGTAAATTCACGCCTACAAATGCACTACTGAAATCAAAAATAAAAAGTATTCAACACTCTCAAAAACAAAGGTTCTTTAATGGCACCTATGGTTCCATAAACCATAACCATAACCATCAGATTCCCCAAAAGGTTCTTAATAGTACATGTTCTTTAGATTTTAAAATGTTCTTCAAGCTAAGGAAAAAATAAGTAATTTAAGAATCCTTCACTGAAAGCTAAAACCTTTATTTTTACGAATAAATTATAATATGCAAAAATCTTCATTCTCTCATAGCATCTCTCCAAACATTGATTATCAGATCCGCCCATTCCACATAGAGAAGATTGGGATGTCAAACAGCACATGTCGCCACCCAGTAACAGGGTGGAATAATGGATCTCATAATATCAATTCACATCCTGACAGTGCCATTAAATGAAAAAACGTTACCAAATACAGTCATGTAGACCTCTAGCCTCCACCTGACACGTTTTGTATTCTTCACCCAGCGTGCGTTTTTGTACATCTGCTCCCACACAAAGGACAGAACGGGGAAGCAGAGCGGAGTTAAAAGCCCTGATCCGTTCACAGGGACTGAACACCTCAGCTCCCGGCCACAATCCCTGCTGACCGCAGCAGCGCTCTGTTTACCATCGATTAATGCCCTGATAATGCCCACAAAGGCAGGGAGAGCGCTGTGACTCGTCCCTCATCTCTCGCTCTCACCCGCTTTCATTCTTACAGCATGGAAGCTCTGTAATGAGATGCCATTCAAGCACAATGCAGCGCTCCCATAACGCACTCCATCCGCTAAGATCTGGATCTACAACGCGCCTGTCAGAACCACAGGGATTCTGGGACCAAACACTCACCAGGCATGCTGTCAGGATCCCCGGTCCCCTGGTGATGAAGACGAGGAAGAGGAAGACTGCTCACAGCTCCATTTTGCTATCTCTGCTGTGGCTTGGAGCCATGGGGAACAGCGGACACACGCAGCCCTGCTCACAGCGGCTCACACACACACACACGATCACACAGCCCCGCCTCTCTCTCTCCTCTCTCTCGTCTTGCTCCGGCCTCCTTGTTTTAACTGTCACAGTCTCATAGATGAGCTGCTGTAAACCCCCCACTCATATTTAAAGTGGGCCACAAACCGTGGGCTGCGCCGATTCCTCTCCCTCTCTCTCTCTCTCTCTCTCTGTCTCTCACTCGTTGTGTTGGCTGGACTGCTGCTGTGTGCAACGGAAGCAGGCTGAACAGTGTGAGCTGGCCCTGCCCCCTTCCCTCTGTGAGCATGTGTGTGTGTGTGTGGCCTTTGTCCTGAGGCTTTTGTGATATACTGGCCTCTTCCCTGCACTGGGAAAATCTACATCCAAAAGTAAAGACAATATCTCCCAGCATGCATGTTTGCTGGAGGTAAATGACCGTTTAGGAGCGTGGGTGGGTGCATGTATGCTCAGTAAACCTTGACCTGAGTAGTGCATACTTAAAAACAATTACAGCATGCATGTTTATTACACTATTGCTCGTATTTAGGGTTAGGGCACAGGTTTTTTGGCCCGCAAGCCATTTTAAAACTGCGGTGACCTCACACCCACATCTAACATCTAGAAATGCGAATTGGATATCATAGACCAATTGTGCACTTTTTATTATTTATTATATTATATTATTATATAATATTATTATATTTACATATTTCACAGTTTAGTCAGTTTCATTTTTACTTACCCTTTCTTGCTCATAAGATGTGCCATGTTACACATGTCTTTGGAGGCAAGACACCCCAGGTGGATAAGTTGAAAAAAAATAAATATATATATATCATCATACTTCCTATGTTGATTAATTGCGTTAAGAATTGCAGACGTTTTTTGTTTTCCTGAAATGATGTGTTTAAATGTGCATAAAGCATTATCTAATTAAATGTGCATTCATTTGCAAATGTTTCCAGAACATAAATCTGAACAAAATATTATTGATATGAGTTTATAAAGAGAGGATTTTGGTTATATCTTTTTTAGTGCCCTTTAAAGACATGTGGTAGATGAAATCTACAGACAAATGTGACCTTGGACCACATAACCAGTCATAAGTCATCAGTTTTCAGAAATTGAGATTTATACATTTCAGAGCTGAATAAATAAGCTTCCCATTGATGTATGGATTGTTAGGATATGACAATATTAGGATGAGATACAAATGTTCTGGAAAAAAAATCTGGAAACTGAGGGTGCAAAAATATCCAAACATTGAGAAAATCAATTGTCAAAATTAGCAATACATAATACCAATTAAAAAAATACAAAATATCTTCATGGAACATGATCTTTACTTAATATTCTAATATTCTAATTTTTGTCATTAAAAAAAATCAATGATTTTGACCCATACAATATATTTTTGGCTATTGCTACAAATATGCTACTTATGACTGGTTTTGTGGTCCAGGGTCACAAATAGATATTTTAGATATGTTTTCCTTCCACTAGTCTGAAACAATACTTTAAGCAATAAGCTCAATCTAATAACTGACCAGAAAGTAAAAGAAAAAAAAATGCCTGTAGTTACAGAGAAAAAAAAAAGTTCTGTCATGAGTCATGACAACTTTCTGAGAGTTCAGCATGCTGTTACTGTATATCCTCCTTTTTCCTGAACACGTAAGTAAGCCTATGGGTGAGGCTTCCAGTTCATTAGACGCTTTAGGCAAATAACAAGAAAAGTAAATGCAGTAAATGGTAAAAATGTTTGTACTAGACACCAGTGTGTTCATAATTAAGATAATACATTAAAATAACTTGATAAGACAAACCAATCTGCAATATCAAGCAGCAAAACAAACTGTTTTGTACAGCTAAAAATAGCTGGATGCGGATGAGACCGAAAGCTATACCCATAAAATTTACAAATGCCGGGGCCCATTTTTGCATCAGGAAAAAGGTGGATAGGCTACAGGGCAATGCTCAAGTGTTAGGTCTTTGCAGAATAGATCCGCTACGCTGCTGCTGCTGCTGTGTCAGAGCAAGTACCGATACTTTCTACTGCCAGTATATCCACAGAAATACTGCTATGGCACATACTGTATAACATATATAACCCCATATATAACATCACCCCATAGCAGATCTATACAGGTGGAGCTGGGGAAGGTGAAGGGTTTCTGAAGTGCACTGCAACCACTACAGCAAGCACTAGTCAAGTATTTGAATGTTGAGTGGCAGCTCATTGGCTGCTGGTGTGAAAAGATGCCAATCAGCTGTGTCATGTGAGTAATGATGTGTGATTAGAAGAGGCCTGCAGATTCTAAAGTTTCATATTTGCACTAACCACCAAGAACACCCTATAGCAAAACTCACATCAGCACATAGAAAAGCCCTGCCAACCACCCATAACACCCTAGCATCAGGGTTGTAAGAGCAAGAGCCATTTTCTTAAAAAAAATAAATAAATAAATATAACTAGCTTGTTTTTAAATCTTTGGTTAAAAACATGCTACTACTTGTGTTACGATCACCAGCCAGATATGTGTTACCCCGTCTGTGTTTCTGCATTGTAATCTAAGGATTCTTATTATGAAGTGTGTTCCCCACTGTTCCAGTGTTCCCCCTGTTCAGTGTCTGCCCCCTTGTTAGCTCCCAAAGCGATTAATCAGCTCCGCCTCCTTGTTAACCCTTTAATTATTATTATTAAGGTTTCCTTATACAAAGCGTTCCCGTGTCCTAGTTGTTTACTGTGTGTTTTCCCGTGTACCGACCTAGCCTTGCCTTTTGGATTATTGCTCTGTTTTGCTCCTCTGGATACCATTTGCTCCTCGATCGACCCACGCATTCTTTCAGGAGTCTTCTTGTGTTTTGCCTCTATCATCCCTGTTCGCCACTGTTGACCCAGCCTGTATGACCACGTCTGTTAATAAAAGCCTGCTAATGGATCCGCACGTCTTTGTCCCCAACTTGACATTATTCATTGACTTTGTTGTGAACATGTCCTGGTTTTAATAACCATAAAATAATAATTTATGAGATCATTTCATCAGGCTCAGTGCTCAACCCACACAAATTTTGCATTACATAAGAAAATATAGTGATAATGTGATGAACAACAAGAGGAGGAAGATACCCCGGCCTACAGCACATCACTTAAAATGATTAGTGCGATGAGCTTACAACGGCTGATTGAATTCAGGCATTACTGATCCAGATAAATAAGAAAAATGAGATTAATCAGCAATACTGTAGTAAAGTCCGTAAGTATATGTTTGTGTATATAAGTATATATTTTAATAAATTAGCCCACTGCATATTTGTAAAATACATACAGTATGGTATGTACAACTTACATGAAACACAAGCAATAGGTATTAACAGCACCTTTAAACTGTTTACAATATCACATCTCACTAATGTATGCTTTGCAGAACATGGCTTTTTTCATATTTCCCATGGAGATATATATATATAAAAAATAGGTCTATTTTCTCATTATCTGTTGACTAGAGCATTGAATAGACTGTCGCATCTGAACGTCTATTCAGATGTAAAGCTTTGCATCCATTAAACATGTAAATGAATGCAAGTCTATGAATGCGTTGTATTATTGTGACTTCAAGGTCTGCTCTTTAGCTGAACATCTCGAGTTTAAGTGCCAGAATACCCTTTGAGTGGTTCATCAATGTTCTCACTAAGGCGTTAAAAAGGGTGGAGAAACCGAAGTGGGCTCCATGTCCTTCAGGGCTGAAACAATGAGGTCACGTCTTTGTTACACGCTGGAGACAGAAGTTTGATGTGACAGAATCCTCGAGAGTGGGCGTAGGGCGCTGGCTATGGACACGTATTCAGCGGGCGACACAATATCCCAAAGACATGTGGTATAACAGAGGCAGCACGGGAGAGAGAGGAGTTTCCTATCAGCAGCTCGGCTCTCCTCCAAACTCAACCTTTAACATAACGTATCGAATGTGTGCGAGTTACTCGGCAGACAAATTAATGACATATGCTCTCGCCATTCTCCACCACGCTCAGCTTTCCCCTACAGCAAGCCTGTGATTCATTTTCCAGTGTCATTCTCTCCGCTTTATGCCCGTGTAGGTGTGTGTGTGTGAGCAAGCTAAGAGCAATTACTTGTCATCTTGCAGCTTCACCTAATGGTCCCGCACCTGTCTTATGGAGTTGTGGAAGTCTTTTAATATTAATTCGCATTCCTCAGAAAGGATTCCTCATATATGAGCTCCCTGGGGCAATTAAGCTGAATGAAGATTGCAATAACAGGGCCTGACTTCCCGGCTGGCCTCTCGGATTGTCAACAGACTGAGAATAATCATGAATGCGATGATGCAGATGTGGCTAGCTGCCTCTCGTGTCTGTCATGTAGCTGCTCTGCAAGCTGTCATTATAAATGGTAAAGAAACTCTCAGCAGATCTGCTGAATGTCTGAATGCATGTTATGCGAATAGAGACGGGTAATGACGGTTAAAAATGCAAGCAGGACAATCTGAAAGAAAAGTTACAATTCTGTCATCATGTATTCACCCTCGTGCCATTCGACACCCATGATTTTATTCCCTCCTCGGAGAACAAAAGGAGAAATATGTCAAAATATGACAACGAACATGACAACAACACTATAAAAGTGGTCTGTACAAGCCATGTGCTATATTCCATATATTCCATATTATGTCTAAGGTTGCCAAATTTGAAAAGAAGCAGGAGTTTTTAGCGAATATCGGCTTAAATTTAGTTCTAGCTGTCCAAAAAAAAATAAAAAATCTGAATGGCTTCAAAGGACCAAGTCTATCACAATTGTTTTGTTATATTTATATTATTTTGCTCATTTGTAAGTCACAGATAAAAGAGTCAACTAAGTGATTTTGGAGCCCGTGAACTTTAAATATAGGGATGCATGATTTATTCATTCTGATTCTGATAAAAACTGTTATCCCAAATGAACATTAAAAGCTCCAGGTTTGCGGTGCTTTTTTGTAGGAATGCACAATTAGGCTATTTTACTGATTTCGATATACTGTAAAACAGTAGCATTTCTTATTTTGTTTAATATTTGTATTTATTGATAATAACAATAACAAAATAGTTTATTATTATTACTAAATACAATATTAAAGAAAAAAAATAGCATTTCCCTGTAAAATATAAAAACACAATTATATTATATTATATTATATTATATTATAAGAAAAATCCTTTACATTTATTTTACTGGACAACTTTAAATTTACAGTACTTATATTAATGGTTGACATAATTTCTGCATTTTCATTTGATTTTAATAAACTGTAAAACGATAACATTTCTTTTTTGTTTAATATTTGTATTTATTATTATTACTACATTATTATTACATATAAAATTTTTATTGTAATATTTCACTGTAAAACTAAAAATATATTAAATTATATAATTAAAATATTATATTATAAAGAAAAAGCATTTACATTTATATTATATTTTATATTTCATATATTTTATTCATAATTTCTTCATTTTCAATGTTAAACCATCAAACTTTAGTTGACAACAGCTAGTTTAAAAGGGCTAAAACGATGAAACGATGGTTGCTGCAATTTGCAAATTATAAGCAACCTTAAATGCAGAGATTAATTTATATGTAGCAGCATTTACTGAAAAATGTGCCACTCAGAGACAGAGAAAATACTAGATCATGAAATCTTTATGTACAAAAAAAACAAGTGGCTATATTGCTTAATAAAAGCAGACAATACTTTATTTTGTGTTCCACAGAAGAAACAAATCTTTGTAACAATGTTAATTTCTTTAATAACTCTCAGCCTGTAGCAGAACTCTGTTAGCTCAGTCGGCGACCTCTAACATTCCCTCAGCGTTGTTAACATTCTCCTCCTGTCTCTTCCGGCTCCATTAGCTACAACTACAGACCACTGAACACGCGCAGAACCATAAAACCGCCCCCTATTTCCCTTTTCACAATTTGTTGCCTTACAGGCTGGAATTATGACGCATCATATTGACCTAGTTTTCCAGTAACTATGCTAACAACCCGCCAGGACAGCATAACTGCAAAATGTGTTAATTACGGAGATGCTGGATGACATTGTTACAGGTTTAATACAGTCACGGTTGCCTCAGAGCCTGCTTTCGCAAAGGGTCGCGCGGTATCCGTCAATTTGAAACACCACCCTCGCTTTGACAGCTTGAACGTGACCTCAAAAGGTACACACACACTGACGCTGTGCATTGATTAATGTGTGTATATATAATGAGAGACAAAAGCGCAACGGCTTATTGAATTGTACTTAATATTTATCTTTGTTACTATGGCAACTCTAGAGGGTAAGATTAGCTTTTGTACCCGGCGACTGACTGCTTTCATAACTGGTGCAATTTCGTCTGCAATTTCCCTCTATAGACTGCAAGTTGTTGACACAAATTACCTTGTCATTAAATGATGATGATTGCCAAGATGTTTTGAGGGACAAAAACACAAAACTGCATATACACTCTACACTAAAGTTTGCATCTCAATAAGACCTTATAATAAACAAAGTGTCAAGAATGAAAGCCTAACTCGCAAGGGCGTAAGAAACTGTTTCAAATGCAAAAGAAAGCTGTGACAAAGGAGACAAAAAACCTGTCTGAGAGTCTCAGCGAGAGTGAACCGCACTAAGCCCTGTGAAGAAATGCCAATTTTGTGTGCGTCTGCATGTGTGGCCATTTAAAAAAAACTGAAGTGGCGTAGGTAGAACATAAAAACCACTGCAGTGGCCACGCAGAACTGCCGCTTGAGGAATTACTGCGTATTAAAGCAAAGGCTTATCTGATAATTTGATTTGTCATTGATCCTTGAACTCCAGTGAATCTGCCAGACACAGTTACACACTTGTAATAGACAGCGAGCAATAGACATTGACCACAACTGCAGCTTTGTGTTGTGATTTGTGTTTCTGCTTCGTTAAATAACTTTAATATTGAATATTTGCCTCTACTAAAAGCCATAGATTATTTAATGGTTATCAGGAGCAAGCTACTCATACTTATGCAATAACTTGACTGTAACAAAATTTACTTCACTTGAAAAAGACAATCAAATTTACATCCGAATATGAATTAATTTGCACAGAAATGTGTAGCAAAGAAAGTATTCATCTGTAGTTTGAAAGAGAAAAAATGTTATAGTGATACTTTGCTTAAATTATATCAAATATTTAAAATTAATTAGGAAGTTAGGGCTATGTAGCTATGCAACTAGGCTTCTACTGCGTTATCACATTTACACTCAATTACTAATTAATATGCACAGAAATGTGTAAATATTAATGCATTCACTCATTGTTCGGGAGAAAAGAAAATATATATTTTTGTATTCATTTTTTGAGTGAATGAAACAATGAATGAATAATATATTCTGTTTTTAAATAATAAATGCATACTAAATTCCTAAAAATTCCTTCATATTAATACAGTACATTGTGCCTTATTTTTACTGATTTATTTTTTACATTGTAGTTTGCTTGATTATTTTCATGTTGTCTTAGCAAAATAAAAAGAAACATGGTCACATTTATGGGAACAAAAATGAATATGTGCAGCTTACACGTCATATAAACCAGCTTTAGTGTGCATTAGCTACAACTCATTCGAATAATGGAAAATAACTACACATTTATATTCAACTGCTCATTTACTCCCTGTGAAAAAAAGAAGTAGCGATCTACCAACTTGATTGACAACTTTCTGGATCACATGGGTTTGCTTTTGGTCTGCTTTTATATGGTTTTCCATACCTCATGAAACATATATTCCAGGCAATTATGAAGCGTGAGTGATCTGCACGGTACAGACGTTTGGAAATTTCCAGAAGCTGATGAGCTGTCAGGGCGGGATCTGCGGGACGCTGACAGGCCGTGAGTGACGGCGGTGTAATGACTGGCCTCATCTCAACCACCGTACAACGCACAGAAAAATCAGGTGACAGAAATGACAGCTGCGTTCAAGCTGTTCCTCTCTCTGCTCTCCTCCTGGATTTGAGTGTGAATTAGATAGACATCTCTTCCTAAAGTAAATCAATTTGCTCATGTCATGGTCATTGCAAAAAGACCCATTACCAGAGCTAAACAGCATTCTGTGCTGTCAAAACAAGAGTGCAAAGTTAAACCATCTTTTAAAATGTAAATTGCAATCCATCTATTCAGTTTTATCCTCAATTGAACTATTACTATATTTTGCAAATTCTATTTCTAAGCAGTGCAAGAAATAGCACAAAATCGGTAAGTTATCGCATCATTTTGCAATGCTTAATTTAATTCACTGCTTTTGTTGGCTCAATCCAAAAGTTTGCTTTCACTGTTTCTGTCTCACAATTAACTGCTAAGTGAAAGATGCTGGTTGAATGCCTCTGAAATACATATGTTGCATACGCATTGCATATAAAATTCATTGCTTTAATTTGATGATGTAACTTTTTTTAAGAATTAAAAGAATGCTCCAGCTTTGAACCTAATTTACATATCCCTGCTATGCTGTCTGTTATGATTTCTGTCAATGTTCCTCTGTTTAGTCATGTATGGACTCTTAGTTTGAATTGTCGTATGTGCTAAATCGTGTCTGTGTCCCCTTGCCCTTATTTATCACCATGACAACTCATCTGTTCCTTTCCCATTGAGTCTCCGCCCCCTTGTTTGTCACTATGGTTATTCATCAGCTCCTCCCCCTTGTTAACTCGTTAACTCGTTGTCTTGTCTTTTAAAAGCTCTGTGTTTTTGTAAAGTTTAGTGTTAGTGTTTCTTCCTAGTGGATTTCCCGTGTACCGATCTCACATACAGCACAGCTTGGATGTGGTTTGATTCAAAAGAGTCATAAATAAAAGTCAATTATTTATGAATCAGATTACAAGTGAAAGTTGAAAGAATTTTGAAAATTACATGTCATGCAGTTTGCAGCACAGCTCTAAGTGAATGAAATCTGAAAGTGCACCATGTTTAAAGCTATTGTCTTGCAAAAGAAAGAGTCGACTCTAAATCAATGAATCGACTTGTTTTTAAAACAAATCCAAAGCTGTTTCATGTTAACATCAACATGAAACATTAGCATATTGCCTGCCTACTTGTTTATCTTTTGGTGTTCGTCTGAATGAAATTGCAAATTCATTCTTAGGTGCTGCTTTTGGATATATATGCATGATAAAAAATGCATATTATAAGACAATGAAAGTGTTTTTTCTACCTTGCATGCATGTTAACATGTTGTTGGGGACTTTTCATAACTTTTCATTACACTTGCTGCATATGTTTGATTTGCTAATCATCAGTCATTTGTGTGTTCATTCATGAAGTCATCTATACTGTTAAAACTGTGTTTAAACACACATATTTTAATGTTTGTCTTGGAGATGAGTCAAAATGATTTCCTAAGATAATCAACAGCATATCAGTGATACTGTCAATACAGCTTAACTTGAATGGACTCCATTACATTGCTTTAACAATACCTGAGCATTTCTATTTTACTGTGTTGAATTTAAATTCTGAAGTCATTCAGCTGGGAGTTGTTTTATCAAGAAGGTTATTCTGTCCTTTGGCTCAAGCATTACTTCACATCGTAACAATGGGATTCAGTGATTCCTCCGAATAAAGATCTATGAGATAGAGAGGTCACCGTCCTTGTCTGTGAAGATGTCAAACACAGCCCTGCTTACAAGAATTTCATTACTATACATCATCCACAGTCCCGATCTATAATGCACCATGTCGAGCATTCAAAATGATAGTGAAATGAAGACAAGAAGGGAAATGTGGCCAAAAAAGAGTGTCATAGAACCGCTGGGTCAAAAAGACAGCTTTATATAACACTGTATTGGTGGTAATGCGTTGTTATTAAGGCCTTGTTATAATAAAAAGGCTCAAGTGGATAAATGTATATATTTACTTTAAATAATTTTTAAATAAAACACTACACAAGAAAGACTAAAAAAATTTAGTTTAGGCACTATAAATGTACTGTAACTGATAATTAATTCTGAGATTTTCTAAAGGTGAAAATAGGTCACCAATATTGACCAAAACTGTTCCTTTACTGCTATCTTGTATTATAACAATGTAATTATGGGAAAGCAAGAACTGAATTAAATAGTGCTAAATAGTAGAGATTTCAAATAGTTAAGAAAAAGAAAATGGAAGCTCGATTGTGGACATGATCATTTAAAATCTTGAGAAAAAGATGCAGCTAAGATCAACATTAACAAAACATGCACAGTCCTTAGAAACCGCAGAATATGTAACAGGTTTTATTACCACATAAAAGCTACATGAAGTGCTAAGCATCAATTTCCATAGGATTACCATGGTAAATAAGCCGCAAAGCCTGCTCAGTTTGCCATTAAATGCAGACCTTGAGAGATAAAACGTTGTTTCATGCAAAGAAAAAAAAACATATCCATCAATAGCCAGGGAAGTCCTTGGCCAATCATAAAAATGCTCTGAATGTACATGACAGTCATATTCATAGTTGATATTTGAGGTCGCCAGAGGGTCAAAAGCAGAAATATGGTGCAGGTTTTAGTGGGGCAGAGACTGCAAAAACTAATAAAAATAAAAGATAGGTGGGGGGATAGAAAGCCTGTCAGATAGATGGAGTACCGCGGGGGAAGACAGGGTGAGATGGAGACAAAACCAGAGGGATAGACGGACTGAAGGAAGCGAGGACGTGCCGCTCTGCCGTGGGTGTCTCTTTGTGAGGAATTCAGGTTTGAATTTAATGAGGCTAATCCATTATGGGCAGACCACCACAGCCCTCGCATCACACGTCTTCAAACCAAACCCAACCACCATCCGTACCCGCTCACTGCTACCCTCCCCCATCTCCTGGGACGCCACACACTGCACTGGAGGACACTGGTTTCCTGTGTGCCTTTAATCAATATCAGTCAATAGTGACAACTCACGCATGTATTATTTAAAAGGTTGGTTTTTATTGAGAGGTGCATATGTTCCCTTACAAACATGAATGTGAGACCAGGGAGTATTGTCACAATTCTCCAAACCAAAATGTTAATATCATTATATTTCTGCAATAGATGTTGTCATTTTATACAATTATGAATTATAATACTATATGAATTATAATGTAGCTCAAAACAGTAGTTTAATATAATAATAGTTTAATATAATAATGTAACAGTCTACACTTGAACATCTAACACTAACACTCTATTCTATTTCTATTTTTTTTATTATATAAACAACTTGACCCTCTCTAACACTAACATTCTATATTCTATTTCTATACTATCTACTTATTTTCTTTTTATTAAAATGCCCTCTAACACTACACACTATTACTGTAGCAATCTATTTCTGTTCTATCTACTTGTTTTTTTGTCTTTTTTTTTAACTAGACCATTTAACACCAACACTATCTATTCTATTTCTATTCCATCTACTTTTTTCCTTTAATAGAAAGAACAAGCATGACATCAGCATTATCTATTTCTATTCTTGTTTTATTTTTTTTACTTGACACTTTAACTCTAACACTCTATTCTAATCCTATTCTACCCACTTGTTTCCTTTTTATTAAAAAACTTGACCCTCTAACTCTATACAGCATTCTCTATTCTATTTCTTTTTCAATATACTTGTTTTATTCTTGTTAAAATCTTTTCCTGATCAACAACATAAGAAATGCACAATATAATTTATTGTAGCCCAGATTTTCAGGTTTATGAAAATAAACAATTTATTTATTTCTCAGAAATATTCACTGCAGTAAAAAGTATTAAGCATACGACTAGCTTTAGCTTTTAGCTTTCTGCAGACACAATACACTGCTCACATACATCTTTAAGACATCTATTCAAAGTCTGTTTTCATCTGGAATGTGCAATTTGTAGAGTGTTTTCATCTTCAGTGCATTGCTATAGTCTTCCTGATGGGTGTCAGAATAGCTTTCTACAGATGTTTTTGTGACACTTCTGATCTCAAATAATTTTTCAGATGTTTATCAGATGTTTGTACACAAATACTGTGCTTATAATACTTGCTTTCCAAGCAATTATTTTTCATATCTCACAATGTTCGTCTAGGGAAAAAAGACAAAGACCCCCCCCCCCACACCCCCCGTCTCTTGGTATTAGCGGAGTTCAGTAAGGCCATGCATTCTCTCTATTACACGACTCCCAGGCTTGTAATTAAGTGGGACATAGCAAAACAGCCGGCAGCATGAAGGGAGGCTGACCTGGAAACCACGCTGTGTTCAACGTATGATGCAAGAGACTCTTAAAAAACACAAACAAACAAAACAAACAAAAAAAACCCACAAGGACATGATGTTTCAGTAATTGGTTTCAAGCAGCATGTCTTTGGATTTAAAACAATGGATTATGCAGCAATAACTCTAATAAATGTACAGAAGTGCGAGCCAGAGGTGAAGAAGATGGCCTTTGCCGAATGAAAACACGCTTTGAATAGCCCTATCAATCACCCTGCTGAGAACGACGCCACCTCCTTTATTTCTCGTTCAATTACATGAGGATGAAGAGATCTCACTGCCGTTATTGTTCAGATAATGGTTGTTGGGAGAAAGAAGTAAAATCAATAGTTAATGCCCAATGTCCTTTTCAAAGGCTGCAATGTACAGGGATCTCCTAAGGCTGAATGTCATGTTGAAGTTGTTGAGTCCTTTTGCTCTGCTACTCGCGTCTCCATGTATTATGTTCGCTCCTTGGTAACTATTATTGGCCTTTTTGAATTTATAAATATGACCATGGTTTGTATACACATTGTTTCTTTGTCACAATTTATTTTAACAAATCATTATCTACGACATTGCCTCTGTGAACTTTTAATTTGCTGCTTATTAATAGTTCATAAGGTAGTTAAGTTATTAAAAATTAGGGATGTAGAATATGGTCATTATGAATATGTGCTTTATAAACACTAATAAACAGCCAACATAACAATAATAGTCATGCTAATAAAAAAGTAGTTAGTAGTCAGAATTGGTCCCTATACTAAAGTGTTATGTGTTTCTTCAAGTATAGGCACTTTGGCATTTACTTTCTGAACCTATACATGTTATTTTCCACATCTCAAATGGTTTTGTGTTTGATACGATTTTGCGTCGAAAATAACCTTTTTGTAATATTTCACAGATACAAATGTATGTATTGTAAATAGATTTCCTTTTTTTAAACATTATTTCACAAAATTACAGCTTAATTGGAAATGCTTATAAAAAAAGTGATATAAAAAATCTAGTTACTTTATTCACACATCATGTCTCATATTTCTCATTATTTTAAGCATGCTTTCACTATTGTATAATTTCTTTTTTGTTAGAAAAAACATTGGTTGTTATAGAAATAATGTCACCACTAAGGGACAGTCATAATTTGTGTAATCAGAAAAGTTTAACATTTATATACTTAATAAAAGTAATACTTATTTAACAATACTGAAATTATTTATGATTATTTCACTTTGTATTTAAACTAATAGTTGAATATTTTTCATTATGTATTTTTATATTTTAAAATTGAAAATTGGGGTCTTTCAAGGGTGAAATAATGCAATTTATTAAAGAAAAAAAAAACGTTTTATAACATTTTATATATAACAAAGGAAATTGAAATGATTAGACTTAATAAAAATAAATAATCAATGAAGTGCTCATAGTTGAAGAAACACCCTGGTTGATTGGCGTACGCATTGGCAAATTATTGTGAAATGCTGCTTTCCTGCAAGCCGGTCCTCCCCAAAACCCCCTTCAAGTGATTAAAGCCCCATCCTGTTCATTTCATGAAGCTTATTCCCCTGTCTGTGTGATGTCCTGAGAGTTAGTTTATAGAGTTAAAAGGTAAAGAGGGAAAATACGCACTATAACAGAGTCCATAAAAGATGAAACCACTTACTCCACATACACTGATGCTGGTCATCAGAGCAGAACAGCACTGCTCAAGACAGAACGAGACTGAATACAGTATCATGCCCTTTCAACAACCTACATTTCTGACTAAACAAGGCTTAATCTGTGAAAACAGATCATTAAGCAAATCAACTCTGTAATTTCTGAACCACTGTCAACACACAAAAAATAAAAAACTCAAAGACACCCACTCTTCTTTGTTATAGGTCAGATCAAACAGCAGTCCTTCCGCAAACTATAACACTATTAATTGACACATTAAATAAATCAGTGACAGCTTTAATGTTCACAGTCAACATACAGACTGCACACTCAGAGCATTATTTTGAATAATGTTAATACTCTGTGCCCAAGAAGAGATGGTAGAAAATACTGTAAAGGTGACAGACCCTGTCCGAACTATGCAACACTGACTCAGACTTTGCAACCATCTGGTCCAGGCAGGCTGAACAGGCATGTCTGGAGGAAATGACCCTTAACTTACTGTGACTGGCAGAACCCAGTCAGGTGCAGAGGCTGCCACAGCACCCGTAAAGCAGTATGTGTATGTCACATCCAGCTCACACACCTTGGTGCCGTGAAGCCGATGCTCTCCTTCCCAGGATAATATGCTGCTCTAATGAGGCATAAAATCTCTGGACAAGCAAGGCCATTTTTGCCTGCTAACACCTCAGCAACTCAGAAGCACACGGTTGACGGTGAGCTGTGGAGAAATCTTTGGCATGGTTGCTATGATATCCACAGTCCTGTAGAGTGACTCAACAAATTCCCATGTAAGAGAAGTGCTCTTGAGATTCTCTTCTGGGTAAAAGAGAATACTTTCCCACACAAATAAAGAATAAAGGAAGTCAAGGCACTATTTTAGATAAATATAGATATAGTTCACTCAGAAATGAACATTTCGTGAAATAAACATTTAATTTCAAACCTGTAAGAGATTCTTTCTTCTGTAAATGTCACATTTTTGCTAAATAGTCCATTCTTTCAATATAATATAAGTAAATGGAACTATAAAATGCACCATAAAAATACAACAAGTGTCTAATGACTAATGGCACCACATTTGATTTCAGCTCAACAACGAAGTGGAAAAGTATCAGCCAAGAGCGGCTTAAACTTCACAGAGCTATCGCATGGATTCGGAAGGTTTATAATATAGCTGCATGAGTCATATGGATTTTTTAATAACGCTTTTATGGTACTTTTCTGTCGGTTTTTGGCGCTTGACAAACCCAGTCCCCATTTAATTTTTATTATTTGGTAAAGAGCAGCCAGAATGTTCACTATAAGGGTTTGGAATGAGATGAGGATGAGTAGGCTAAATAATAAATGAAATGTTTGCTATTTTGACACATTTGTTGAAAGGTATAGCAGGGTGATGACAGGAAATAATGGTTTGACTAACAGAAGCCGAATTTAAACTCACACTGCTAACCGTCAGGTCAGAAATGAACAGAGGTTGCTCTTTCATACTGTAGCTCAAATCTCAGATTAATGCTCAACTTAACTACTAAATTTCTCACAGAAGATTCTCCTAAAGTTTACTAATGCATAAATACAAAAAATGAGACAATTGTTGACATACAATAAAAGTTTAAAGCAATGCAAGTGAACTGAATACCTTAAGAATTTGAGAAATGTTTGAGTTCACAAAAACATCTCGATTGCAGATTTTAGTATTTTGCAAATATGAACAGTTTTAGATCTCAAACTAGGGCAAACAAATGCAAGGAAAATCACGAAGAAGAAACTGAGAAGCACTAAGTCCTCAGCAAGCCTCCATTTGTGGTAAACTTAACCTATTTTCAAAAAAAAAAAAAATAAATAAAAAAATTCGGCTTTGTAAAGAAGTGAGGTTGACAGATATTGCTTAGATTTCCACCGTGGCGAAGTTAGTGGTCAGTCCTCCTAGACTCAAATGCAGTCGCAATCTTACCTAAACTCTCTGTTCGCTTCTGTGTGCACTCCTACAAGCTGGTATACAAGCAGCGCACACCGACCTGAGGCTGGGTAACAAACGGCTGCGTGTAGGTCACTGTATTGAAATCACATCAAAACAACATAAGGACCCAGCATCCCGGAGCCTGATATTTCTTCTCTTGACAACCTGAACAACATGCAGGGAGCCGAATATTTCACAAGCATCTCTCGCAAATTAGACTGAAGCCAGACCATTTATCCTGCGAGTAATCCAATTCATTCCTCACTCTGTGATCCCTATTCATTGGGGAGAAAGATGACTCAGACATTTTAGCACTGCAATAAGTGACTCTAAACAATCTTAATAGAGATGAAACAATCGGAGAATTCTGTGATGAATGTGGTAGGAAATATGGAAAGCTGCGAATTGAGGCATTGCGCTGTTTAAAACCAACAAGGGGAGATCTGTTAATCAACTTGATGGCACAAAATCTACATTTTATGTACTTTACAAGCACGCAGTGATGTACTGCGAATGGCACACCATAAGGGAAACAACCCGCATGACAGCTGTCAATATAATTGGTAATTCAGGTGTGTAAAAAATAATAAGGCAACAAACAGGAAGCTGTTAGAGACTCTAAACTGCATCGGAAACCTAAACAGTTCCACCTTACCTGTCATTCTCCGCGCTCTTGAAGCCCGGTAAGATGTTCCTGAAGCTGCTGTGGCGGTCGAGCTTCGGCTGGCTTTTGGTGCGTTTGATGGAACCCTTCAGTCTGCGGCTCAGGAAGCCCTGGACAGGAAGTCAGAGGAAAGGACTGGATTACACTCAGAGATTCATTAACCACTGGAGCAGATGCATGTGAAAACAGGCGCTTGGCTTTTTTCCTTCTATTTGTTCTTTCCTCTCATCCGTCGCGTTTGGTTGCGCCGTGCATAGCTGCGCGATTGGTGCGGCACACACATCTGCTCGCAGCGCTGGGCTGAAGAGCTTCACTGATGTGATACTCCCCTCAAAGCCGCTGTTACCATGGAAACTGTTGTCTGGCATGGAAAAGGGGGGAAAAATACTGGTGCACTGCAAGTTCACAGGGGGAGAGCTGAGCCGGTGCTTTTCAGACGCTCTACAGATTAGGACAAGATTAAAAGGACTTGAATTATTCCTGAAACTCCAAAGTCTGTCTGAGTGGGATGCTTGAAACATGTAGATGCAATTAATGGGTGGGAAATGTGAATTGAGGCCTCATGCATGAAGTGAATGAATGGATGATTGATCTTAATAAGCCACTTAGTGCCCCTTGTTGCACAACAACTGATTAAAGGGGCTAACAGGAACAAAATCACAAAGAAATTCTGCCCAAACGACTAATATAGTTAGTATAGCTAGACTAGTATAGAAACATCATGCCTACTGAGGGTACTATACATGACACCTTCAGAATTTTAATTAATTATGTATATTTTGTTTTATAGATACACACACATTTATTGCAACATTTATTTATTTATTTAATAAATATGTACTAATTATAAAAAAATATATGATCTATCCATCCATCTTTATCTTAATGACTTAATGACAAGTTTTCTATGAAATGCTGTCAGAAATCTGATTATTAGCTTGAATCTGAAACTTTATTTACTAACTATGTTACTCTTTATTATTTTTTAATGTGCTAATAAATCTTGTTGTCATTATCATATTCTTATTGGGTTACAAGTGAGGCAATAAAATGGATCTGGGGCAAAGGTTAATCCCATGTGGTCTCTTATACATAAGTACAACAATTCCATAAAGATAAATCCAAAGTTCTGTCATGTAACTCTAGACGGCACAGTCTGGTAGGTCTAACTCCATATGACATAAAGATGTCATCACATGGCACAGCTGATTGGTTCTTTTTGTATCAGCAGCCAATGAGCTCATCTAGAGATTGCTGTATCAGAGTCAGTGCTCTTCAGAAGCCTTCCCCAGCTCCACCTGTATAGATCTACTATGGAGTGATTCATGTATGCTATATATGTGGGTCATTTCATATATGTTATGTGCAGGAGCAGTATTTCTTACATGCTCACAGCAGCATATTGTGGATGTGTTAGCAGTAGCAAGTCTTGGTACTTGCTCTGCTGCTTGCCCTGTACCATTTTATCTTACAGTACATGTACTTCTCTGGTACTTACATGGTAAATATCTTGTACCTACAGGCAAATGAGTGGTACAATAACACAAGGTACTTACCTGAAGTGTATGTACATGGTAACAAATGAGAAACATGGCTGTACTTAAAAGTCACATGCATGGCAATTAGTTTGTACATTCAGACAAGTGTGGGTAAGAACGGTCACTTACAGGTAGTGCCCGTACATGGTAACTAATTAGATACTTTACTGTACTGTACTTATGTATATGCATGGTAAATATGTAGTACAAACAGGCACGCTTAAGGTATCTGTATATGGTTACTAATAAGACACAGTACTGTAAATATTATGTACATGG
Organism: Enteromius mattozi; assembly: GCA_032359235.1. NCBI lineage: Eukaryota > Metazoa > Chordata > Actinopteri > Cypriniformes > Cyprinidae > Enteromius > Enteromius mattozi. The sequence goes on from JAUMHE010000055.1 coordinate 3,994,474, forward strand.
TAAATGTGTAGCAACTACAGAATTTTTTTTTTTATTATGTGGTAACAAACAAGACAGATACTGTACTTGGCATTTACGGTACGCTTGGTAAGTCCTAACCTTACCTAATAAAAACTGTTTTTCAATTGCTTGTGTAGGATTGTTAATGCTAAATTTCTCTTCACAACTGTGCTTAAAAAGTCCTGTGTAATGTTTATGTAAAATGGTGCACTTTATTTTACAGTCCTATTTCCATATACTTACTGTGTACCACCTACCATCAATTGCTCAATAAGTACCTTGGTCCACGTTTATACCCCTCAACTTGAGTACTGCATAACTTATTCTGTACATTAACTAATAGGTACATACATCAGTACAAATTTAGTAACGTGTCTTACTAGTTTCTATATACGGATACTGTACGGATGTGCCTGTTGTCCCACCTGTTTGTCTGTAAGTACTACATATTTACCATGTATATACATTAGTAAAAACAGTAAAATACCTAATTACTACCTGTAAGTGACCATTTTGCACAATTTTGGATAATTTGAGAATCATGATTTTTTTCTCTCAAATAGAGATCACAATTCTCCTACTGTATGATTAGGAACAAAATAATTAATGTGACAAAATATTAAATTGCTGCAGTCTACACTGTAAAAAATGACTGTGATTTTAACGGAAAAAAACTGTGAAAACGCTACGGTAAAAACCTGTTAAATGGTTA
>JAUMHE010000055.1:4012523-4023109 GCA_032359235.1 Enteromius mattozi
ATATATACACACACACACACACACACACACACATATTTATATATATATAAAAAATAGTAAAAACTAAAACATTTTAGGTGCTTGAGCTTGACTAGAGAATATTTGTTTAAGTCATCATTATTAAGTTATCATTTACAATAAATCACTAAATTATACGAAAACATAAGCATATTCATTGTTTTAAAAGTTACAGAATTCAAAAATTGCCGCACAAGAATGATTAAAAAGAGAGTATTTTTTTATTTGAAAATAAAAAGTGCTTAAATAAACTAGGCTTTGATCACACAACACCTGATTCTGGATCATTTTCAAATCCAACTATCCTTAATTCTACTAGTAATGAAACCAAGAAAACTGGAAATATTCTTTATGCTCATGTCCATCATACCTCGCCAAAGTGCTCACAACTCAAGAGAAGACATTACTGTACTATTAACAAATTCACTGTATCCAAAACTGCTCACTCATTCAAGCAAGACCACGCAAAACACAATTAATGCTACATATGAGTGCAGACACTACACCACTTTAAGACTTTACAGACTTTACAGACTTAACATCTCAAATGAGAGAACCTGAAACTTGAAATCCGATCAGACTGCAAAGCATTTCCAAAAATCAGATTTTAATCGGATTTCAAACCACATATGGATATCTAGTGCCTTTCTCTTTAGAGCTATGACAGATTAGGATGCTGATGATGCACAGAAGGGTGTGTGTGTGTCTGTGTGGAGTATTATATGCGTGTCTCTGCGGGGGGTGTGCAGAGTAAACGCACAGAGACATTTGCTGAGTCAGCAACAAGCTGCCAGTGTCTGACACACGCATTAACACAGCCCTGAGCTGCAGTGACACCACAGCTTGCACGAGAGAGAAGAGTCTTTATGAGATATGAAGAGCAGTCAGTGCTTAAGGTCTACTCATGGTTACACACTACAGTTCAATGGTTTGAAGTCAGTAACGTTTTCAGCAAGGATGTATTTACAGTAGCTGATCAAAGGTGACATTAAATAATTTTACATTGTTATAAATAAATGATAAAAATAATAATAATAAATATACACATATATATATATATATATATATATATATTTATTACTATTTTTTTTAATTATTATTAATAATCAAAGGATAAAAAAGTATCACAGTTTCCACAAAAATATTAAGCAGCACAACAATTTTCAACACTGATAAAAACAACAAATTAGCTTTGCCATCACAGGAAAACATTACATTTTTATTGTTTTATTTTGAAACAAGTAATGTTGTTCTCATTTTTGTCATGTATGCGGAATGCGGATGCTAAGCTATTTTTTAAAATGAAAAACTGGAATCAAGAAAATGTCACAATATACTGTATTTTTAATCAAATAAATCCCACCTTAAGGCTTCTTTCAAAAATATTTAAAAAATCTTACCAACCTCAAACTTTTGAACAGTACTGATTGTGACATTTATGTGACACTCTTACTTTTTATGCTTTTTTTTTTACTTAAAATGTTTTCAAACCTTAATTTTTTTAATACTAACTAGAAAAAAAGAATAGATAGATAGATAGATAGATAGATAGATAAAACTGTACCGGCCTATTTTATGCAAGGGTTTTCTTTGACCTTTTCACAAAACACGCACTCACATAATGTGTCTTGTCGCCAAATTCAACGGTATTGTATACCAGAGTCCTTATTAGGCAATTCTAAACAATAGCTGTCCTGTAACACCATCATAATTATGCCTCCCACTGCAAATTACTGGTTTGCTGTCTGTCCGACACAAACGGAAAACAGTCTACAGTGCGTTCCATCATGCTCTATTTCACGGGTCTGCATGAATGCAAGTGGCATTTTGAAGTTCAAATGATAAATAAATAAAAAACTTTAGATTACATAACGAGTGGCTAAATCTGCTAAATCTTATTACCTTGCACAAATAGTTCCTATCTTTTGCACAGCAAATGTCAAAATCACTCATTTACAACAGTATACTAAAAGATTAAAGATTCCATTGTACGGGTAGCACAGATAAGCAGCACTTTGCCGATGACACCTGATTACCTTTAAAGATTATTATCGGAGTTTATTGCTCATCAAGTGTTTCTTCACTCTCCAAAGAAAAAAAAATAATTGCAACATGTGCTTACAAGTACTGTATGTGCTTCAAATCCTACTCACTGGGATATCTGGTTTGGATGCTCTGGTTTTTACGGCTCTGAACTCCCTCAGGAATACTGGTGCTGCGTCGCAGGAGCCATACAGTGCATGATTCAGCACGGCGCTCTCGGAACAGCATTGGACTGATCTAAAGACAAGCCACAGAAGTACATAGATTTAGAATGGGCAAAGGCCTATAAGAAAGAGTCTAGCATGCTAAAGAAAGCTCATCCTCTCTGCTCTGACCTGTTACTATGAACTTGTTGATATGTGCTGCCCCCTTGAGCTCAAAGGGTACCATGAAATATAAGGTCAGAGCCAAAAAGAATTAAAACTTTTTTACATTTCCATAACTAAAAATATATTTTTTTTTTTTCACATATCGATAATGAAGTAAGTGATGCATATATCAGCAAATAAAGGATACTTCTTAATGCTTTCAGTATCATTCCAATATATTGAGGCCAATAACCCCATATTATTTCTAAAAAGATAAAGAAAAACATATTATGCGATTATATAATGTTGATATATTTATACCTCTCTCTTATCCAGGAGAACTAGTTGACATTCTGCCACCAAGCAAAATTTGACCTGCCATCCGATTGGTTCTGAAAATGGCTTTCCACAAGATATCCAGTGAATTGATGATCCTTTCATGTCTGTAAAACAGACAAATATGATAAATGAGAAAAGATGAGGAAGATGAGATGAATCAATTACAATCATGGTAGGACCAAAGTGTGAGTCTTAGCAGCTAAAAACAGAAGGTGACCCAGTGGTCATAAAGCCAGCTGGCATACAGCTCTATGAATGGACAGTCCTTCCTGCTTGGCCTAAATTCAGTTGAGTATTGTTTTGTGTAAAAGCACAATGCTAAGTTAACTGAATCTGAGAGCCTTCAATTTCTTTAAGTTCATTTGCTGAGTTTAAAAACTAAATTTAAGTGACCTCTAGGGCTGTGCTCTCATCCCATGAGATTTGGAACTGTTTAAATTTAATTAGAAAAACGATTAAATCATTTAAAGGGCAAGACACTGAGATACATTGAAAAACATAAGATGTCTGTATGTTTGCAATAACACACTAAAAAAGACTTGATACCCAGTTTACTAATGTTGGTTTCCTACAAACTATTTAAATTAGTTTTTTGTGAATTCTGTCCACCAAGCTTGTATTCGTTTTGCAAAAACAAAAGACAGAAAACCACTAGTCTATATCATGCATTCAGATTTAGCCAAAAAGTTAAACTGTGAATAATTAGTTATTAGTTATTTTTCAAAAACGTCTGGCAAACGCGGGGCAAGTACTTAATAAACTTCAGAAAGACTGTTTGATAATTACCTTTTCCACAATTTCACTACCTAAACTTCTCTGAAAAGTGTGTAACAAGATGTATAATGACTATAAAGTGTGGCAACTACACATGAAAAAAGTCAACAAATGCTTTCAACTATATATGTTCATGCAATAATGTTCAGTAACTTTTATACTGACTTTTGCACATAGAGGAATTGTTTTGTATTTACAATAAAAGTACTCTAATAAATACTGACTGAAGTAAAATGTGTGACAGACAGCTCTAGTCGACTCAAAATAACAATCACAGTAAACACATGGCAGACAAACCTATTTACACAAGCCAAATACATTCATAATAATTTACAGAAATTACAGATAATGTACTTACCGGTGACCCTCATCCAGCCCTGGTGCTGACAGCGGGTGATGTATGTTGACATAGTGTTAGGACCACTAAACATGTTGTCTGCGTGCAGTTTTCAATATGCAAAGCTTTAGGACATTGGCACACCTGACGGACGCCTCATAATGACTAAATGTGGCATCAAAATTGACTTTTGGATAATGTAAACGGAGCTGTTTGCGCGTGCAGATTGTTGACCCGCTTTCTTGAGACGCGCGTGCGGGTCACTGAGAGTGAAGGGGACACGTCATGTAATACCATAATTAAATTAACGGATTAAACTCTGGGAAGAAAGCAACTAATCTGTCTACAAACACGAAACTTAAAAAAAAAACCTAGTCTTAAAAACACAAGGGAATCTTCATTTAGGACAGATGTTTTAGAACGGGCAGGCTCGTAATGAAATAATCAAATAAGGAGATGTTCCTTTATTTACTCGTCTCCTCTCAAAACGTAACGTGAAGGCGTCATGAATATTAATAGCGTAACGTTACCTTCGTGAAGGCGTACAAGTTTAGATGATTGGGTGGAAGGCTTGCCTCATGAATATTAATTGAGTTATTTTACTGGACGTTCTACAAAAGCAACGTCAGCCTCAGTTAGTTAATTTTTTTGCCACTATGTGTACAAATGCATGACTCCGTGATGTAGTTATGAAAGTAGATGTTCTTAGCAAGAAAAAAATATTCTTTTAACCTGTTAAAAGGTACTATTTTCTGCACTTTTGAAACATACACTCTCTTTTTACACGCAATGTATAAAATCCAGTTAATCATAAGCTACTGTGCTTGCATTTACATTTATATTTGTGACTGTATTGATTGTGCATTTTAAATATTATCAAGACACCTGTGAAAATGTTTGTTCAGATACATGAGAGACACAATTATTGCTGACAAACTGTTTTAATGGTCTGAAACAGGAATTAATGAATAATGACACATGCAGTTTTGCACATTTAACATGTTTGAACACTGTTACAAAAAACCATACATGTTTACCAAGCATGGTTTTGAGGGTGTAGAAAATTTGTCATAAAAGCATTATAAACCGTTTAGTTTTAATCTTGTACAAAGTTGTTTGTCTTTTTAAACCTTGTTAAACTTGTAACCACAATATAAAACTTCTCTTGAAATGTAAGTTGACATACAAAAACATTGTGTTTTGTTGACAAATTTCAATTTCACAAATGCTTTTCCATTGGGGAAATATTAAAAAAGTAAAAACTAAATATTTGAAATATCTTTTTATAATTTTTTTTTCCTTTAAAATCAATTAGAAAATATAGGTCAATTTATCCAATAATAGCTTGCATAGCTGATAAAACATGTTAATAGTGCAATAATAAAATGGGGCTAATCTTATATCCAATTATATACACGTAAATAATAAAGTATATATTTATAATGTTTTGTACTATAAAACTAAATGAAGTCAAATTATAGAACCTATCAGCTTCAAAACTTTACATAACTTTCAATTTTCCAGTCAATCCAATCATCCATTGTGCATGTATCCACTTCCAGATCAAACATAACACCACTCTTTGGAAATAAAAACATTGATTTCACATTAATATGTGGGCAAATGTTGAAAAGAACCTAAATTCTATTGCTAATTAAATGCAAATGATCACTTTCCCCTTTCAGTTTCATTCTGCTTTCTCAAAGCAATTCTTGTTTATCCAATCTGCCATGCCAGAGCATACAAAAGCATATAACATAGAAAAATACTTCTCAAAACAGTATTTGCATCACTTTGGTTATATAATCACCTAGAACAAATTCAAAAATTATGGTTGAACAGAAAAGAACGAAAGTGCTAATATTTGAACATAGCTAAAAAAGTACCGCTGTACTGTTAATCTTAGGTGAGCAAACAAATGTGTACAAATCGCTATATATTCCCTCTAAAGAAATACTGAGAGATGAATGAATCAAAATGTGCTTTAAAGGAATAGTTTGCCCTGAAATGAAACTTTGTTGAACATGTACTCACCCACAGGCCATCCGAAATTTAGATAAGTTTGGATCACAACACAATCGTAGAAATTTAGCATTACATCACTTGCTCACCAAGGCAGTGAATGGGTGCCGTCAGAAAGAGAGTCTAAAAAGCTAATAAAAACATCACAGTAATCTTCACCGCTTCAGTCCATCAATTAGCTAACATTTGTGAAGGGAAACAAAGAAACAAATCCAGACATTTTATCTTTAAACTGTTGAAAAAGTCCATCTCTTCATGCCCTTCTCAATCCACCAACATATTTAGGACTGTTTTTGCTTGTAACCATATGCATACAAGACAACATCTTCACTGGAGGAAGCACTATTATCCATAGAGGCCTTATATTTTTGCTGGAAGCAATGGTATGAAAATAAAGACATCTTTGTGATTGATTTGTTTCTTACAAACACAGCTTTGCACTTCACAAGATATTAACTGATCAACTGGAGTGCTGTGGATTACATGTGGATTATTGTGACGTTTTTATCAGCTGTTTGGACGCTCGTTCTGACGGCACCCATTCACTACATAGGATCATAGGCCTGACAATGGTTAATTTTCAACAAGTTTTCGTTTTTGGATGAACTGTAAACTTCTGAACAACAGGAACTGAAACTCACGGGGTGAATACTTTAAAACTGTTTGGATCTCAAAAATAAACTGAAATGACTTCATGTTGTATTAATACTGTCCTTTATCTGCTACCTAATAACGATGTCATACTGTATAAGGTTAGTACGTTACTAGACTCAATCAAGTTTGTGATGTTTAAAGTGCCCCAAAAGGACACTGCAAATGACTTCAGGAAAAACAAAAAGACTTTAACGTCTCACATGTGAGAAGACCAGAATATCAGAAAAAAGTACTAAATGCGGTTTGTGGAAAACAACAAAAACAAAACTAGAACTCTGAAGCTACGCCTGTCAGATAAGCGAAACAGAGAGTAACTATGGGAGGAACCGTGTGACACCATCCTTCGCAGGCCATCTGTTCCACACCTCTGTTCTGTGATTTTCAGTAAGGTGTAGTTCCTTCCCACTCCACCAAATACTGCACCTTGCCCTCAGGTGTGATCCTGCGAGCCAGAACCTGATACTTCTCCCCGCAGGTGAGCCGACCGGCCGCCCCAAAATAGCTGGTGATGGAGGACTTGAGGTGAGACAGTGAGGAATCGTCCTCGCTGATGCTCTCAAAGGTGTGGCTGTCGATGCCGTTCTCCATCATGACGTTACTCTCCTCTCCGGGCATGCTGATGGGACTCAGCTCACGCTCTACCATCTCTCTTTTTGTGGCCAGCATGGTGTAATTAGAGGAGGGCAACTTCCTCTTCCGACTGCCCACATTTTTCCTGTAAAGAGTATAAGAAACATAAGAACTTGCCTTTCACTTTTCACTTTTTTAATATTCTTAAACAACTAATTTAATGCTCATATGACCAATTTGCAGAGATGGGGAAAAATTATATTATATATATCTTTATAATAAAATCCTGTAATCAAATCAAAATCAAGCCTGGCTATGTTCATAATGGAATATATGCTTATTACAGTATTCACTGTATGTAGCCTGCTATAATTTAATATTTTTAAAAGAGCATATATTTCTATAATTGATTTATTTTCTTTTTTTAAGAAATATAATAAATACATCAATTAAATAATGAAAAATATTTTAATCAGAAGGGACACATGCAATTGACTTGACATGCAATTGATTTATCAAAGATTCTTGAAAAAAAAAAGTATTAACAAAGATATTAAGCAGCAAAAATGTTTTCAACGCTGATAATAATAATAATAATGTGTTTTGAGCAGTAAATCAGTATATTAGAATATTTTTTATTAGAAGGATCATGTGACACTGAAGACTGGAGTAATTGTGGCATAAAATTCAGCTTTTTATTTTTCAGTTACATTTTAAAATGTATTAAAATAGTTATTTTAAATTCCAATAATATTTCACAAATATTACTGTTTTGACTGTATTTTTAAACAAATAAATGCTGCTTTGGTGAGCTTTTGAAGACATTTTAATATCTTACCGACCCCAAAAGATAAGCTTTGAAAGGTTTGTTTAATTAATTAATCATAGCTTTAAACACTTCTGCATAAGATATGACAATATTTCCTGATATTCTAACCACAAAACAAACTGCTTAGTATGCATAAAATATTATAGTTTTTTTTTTTTTTTTTTTTTTACATTTTAGTTAAAAAAGTGCACTACTTTGTTTTGCCTGAATTAAAAAAAAAACTTATATTTGTGTATTATTTGTTGTATTATCCAGTAAATAAAAAATATTAAAAAATCTTTAATGATGAAATTTTATAAAAGCACTAATATTGTCTACCACAAGATGTCCCTGTTTCACACTGAATTTTTCTTCCTAGCCTTTCTCCATCCCCTTTCACTCGTCTCTGTGGGCGTTATGGCATTTTAAAGGTCATGCAGCAGAACTGGACTTCTAGGTATTTTTTTTCTCATACTGCAAATTTTCTGGGGAGTTTCCAATCTGCATAAACCCCATAATGACCACGCATTTCTGCCCAAGGGCATGTGTAACATGGGAAATCACAGCAAGATATCAAAATCCGGTGCTAAGAACCTTCATTTGAGAAATCATTACAGCTGCTAAAATGGGATGTAGAGCTAAACAGTATTAGTACATGAAAGCCAAGCACGGAAAGCAGATACGTGTTTGTGAAGTGTTTGATCTAGCCCACAACGAGGATGCACAGTAGGGGACAGGGATCTGTCGACCCTCACAACTTTTCCAGTCAAGAAAATCCAAGTTGTGTTTATTTTCCTCCACCCTCTCTCTCCGCCTCTTTCCAAACATCCTTAGGAGCATTGCAAGAATACTAATGAGCGTTCATATCCTAAAATAAATAAGACAAACTATGGGAAAGATATCAAAGTGTGAGACGAGCCGTTTGGCAGAGTCTCCATCCAACTGCATGTTCTGCACGCAGGCCTTTGCTTTCTTTGGTTGTGGCACTTCTCCAGGCCTGGTGCAGCGGGTGACAAACACAAAAACAAAACTACAGGACAAGCGTAAGGGATTACTAACTGTATGAGTATCTGGCCTGCGGGACACTGGGCATGACTAGCAGGAAGATGATGAGCTTCTGAAGAAGTGGTGACTTACAGCGGTGACTCAACACAAACAACAGCTTCAGTGACATTTTTCAATGAAAATAAAGCTTTGTGAGGGAGGCTAAAAGAAATGTCAAGAGACAAGAGAAGGAAGCAAAGTGTACAAAAAGTTGTTCACACAGAAATAAATTGTGTCATCATTTTACCAATAATTGTTTTGAATCTCTCAAGTAGATGTAAATAAGATTTTAGGAATGTACCGATGACACGAGAGTGAGAAAATAACACAAATTTCATTTTTAGGTGAACTATTTATGTACTACGTCATGCTGTCAGTCAGTAAATACTCTTGGAAACTGAAACAAGGCTAAACAACGGGAGAAGTGGGGGATTTAAATATTACATTCTGTTTTTAAATTCAGGTTATGATTAATTAAAAAAGAAAATCTGGTTACTTTTGTATAATTCTTTTATTGCATTGCATTGCACGGAATCAGTTTCACATATTTTACCATATTAACCGCGTAATTCTGAATTTGACCCACAATCAGAAAATGTGAAAAATATTTACAGATCACATCTGTGTCTGCCGGAAATGTCAGAAATCTTTGCAGATGAAAATAATGTCGAATTCATTCTTTTCAGAATTTTTAAACCTTTTAAATAATATCCATGACTTTTTCCAGTCAGTCTTTTTTGAACACGAACATTAATATAAAATTCACTATAGACATAAATATAAAATACAAATGTTTTTTTTAAGAATTTATATTTTATTTTATTTTTATGATTCTTCATTATGTATTACAAACCAGTCAGTGAGAATACTTTTACTCACTAAAAACATTAAAATGAACCAAAAAATATTAAGCAGCACCTGTTTTCAACACTGATAAGAAATATTTCCTGAACAAATCAGAACGATACCTGTATCCTGAAAACACTGAAGACTGGTGCTAAAAAAAAATCAGCAAATGAATGAACTACATTTTAATCCTTCATATTATTTATTAATATTACTTTTTACTCTATATTTCATTAAATAAATACAACCTTGGTAAGCATAAGTCACTTCACCAACATTTTTCTCTACAATTAATCACATCCAAAATAAAACATTTTCTTTACATAAAATGTGTGCGTGCACTGTGTATATTTATTATGTATATATTAATACACAGTCATATATTTTGAAAATATTTACATGTATATATTTATATAATTTATATTATATATAAATATATTTAATATACAATGGTACATACATGTGTGTATTTACATAAAGTACATAATAAATACACACAGGACTATTAATTCAATAATTTCTTGACCACACTAATTCTTATATATATATATATATTAGTAGGGCTGGGCGATTTGGCCTTAAATCAAAATCTCGATTAATTGAACATTTTAACTCGATTACGATTAATGAACGATTATTTTATTTATTTTTTTGCTCTCATAGTTCACTGACAAGTTTTGTACAGTAAATATGCTCACATATTACAAGTGAGAGATTTCTGAATAAAGGGTGCATTACTTGACTTGAAAATAATTGAAGGAAACACACACTATCTAATATCTATGATTATTTATTAAACATCAATGTTGAACAACTGAAATTA
>JAUMHE010000055.1:4030211-4048567 GCA_032359235.1 Enteromius mattozi
GGCGAGTTCCCATATGTAACGTCTCCGTTCCCTCCTTCAGGGAACGTGGGTTACATTCGTAACCTAGACGTTTTTTGTAAAAAACATTTAGTAAAAAAATTACATTTAAATTTTCATTTTCACTGCAGCTAAAATAATATTATTTGCATTATTAATAAAAACACTCTATGTGACCCTAGACCACAAAACCATAAAGTAATTTTTTTAATTGAGATTTATATATCATCTGAAAGCTGAATGAATAGCTTTGATAATTTTTTAATGATTTTAGGCATAAAAGAAAAAAACAATTTTGACCCATACAATGTATTTTTGGCTACTGCTATAAACATACCCCAGTGACTTAAGGCTGGTTTTATGGTCCAGGGTCACATATCACAAATAAACTGCTGGACCGAGGTCCACCTCCCATAGTTGCACTAAATAAAAAATAATATAAATATTTGATACTTATAAATATATCCAAAGCGACTTACAAATGAGGAAAAACTTTATTAATAAATGATAAAATGTAAAATAGACAATAAAATGTCTATTTTAGATAATTATATATAATTTTATTTATAATGTATATATTAAATTTTCTTAAAATTAAAATAAAATAAAAATAAAATAAAACAAAATAGTCACCTCTTTAAACTCTGCAGCTCATCCAGCGTGAAGTCGAATATGTTGGCCATGTGATGATTGGTGCCCCAGGTAGAGGTGAGGTCATTCTGCAATGATGGCACAAACAAAGCATGAAACACAATGTTAAATTCATTACAGTGCATCATCTGATTGTCATTCGAATGATGGCGATAATCACAGCTTTGATTTTGCCGATCAGAGCCATCATGGTTGTTACAGTCACTCTAATGCCGCCTTTGAAGTCGCTCATGGCGTTATTAGCCACGCTGCCTGGAGTGTCAAGGATGTGTAGTTCAAGTAAAGCACGTCTGGGGACTGGAGACCTCTCAGAAGGATTTGTCAGTTAAATGCTTCAGAGGATGAATGTAATCCTTTTTAGAAAATGTAGAAAGACAGAACGAGTGGGTAGGAGAGAGCTGGGGAGTAACAAACTAAAAGTAGAGACGTAACCCAACTAGATTTCGTCAGAAGCGTGCCTACTTTTTGTTAGTGACGTAGCGTAGCTGACTTCTTGTGCTAAAGGCTAGCCTGACTGAAGTTCAGCTACTTGAAATCATGAGTAGCTTGTAGCTTGGCTTTCAAAGTAGCTTCACCAACAGAGCGAGAAAAAAGGTGAGGGAGAGAGAGAGCGAAGGCGAGAAAGAGACAAAACAACACATGAGAAGAGAGGGAGAAATGCAAGGTCTGCATGGCAGCAGGCGTCAAGGAATGAAAAGAAGATCACCACGGGGCGCAGGCAGATGCTAGAGAGAGATGAAGAGAGGCAGGAGAAGATATTGAAGAGTAAACTTCACACAGGTCATATTTAAATCGGCTTTAAGTCCGTTAAGAAACAACTGAAAGAAACAGGCTGCAATTCACTCAGCTGCTTGAGATAAAGCCTTTGAAACTATGAAACTAAATCTCGTTAAGGAAAACTCAGATTCGCACTGACAGGTCAAACATAGTCTCAGTAGTCTAACACTTCACCTCTTCATGAATCTGATTTCAAGAGGACTGCACAAACTGAATTATTTAGTTTGTGTGTGTGGTTTAGTGGTAGATCAATATATATCAGGTTTCCCAACCTGGGGTTCGTGAGTGAACTGCAGGGGGTTTTGAGTTGATAAAAACCTGATAATGAATTAAATCATTAAACATTAAAATGACAATAAATAAATCATTTTAGCATAAAAACAAAAATGAAACACTTCATTAGTTTACTTGCACGCCAGAGAACTATGAACATGCAAATAAAATCTAAAATCTAGGGAGGTACTTCAAGTAAAGTACTTCAACCTCCCTAAACTGGGCCGAATAAATCTGATTCACAAACATTTTAAGAAAAGTAGCATCCTCTGGAAACTGTACCCAACTGGCCTATTAACCAAAGTGTCTGAAAGCCTTGTAAATGGATATCAAACACTTCCTTAAATATTTGTAATAAAATTAGGCTTCATTTAATTTTAGAGGTTCTGAGCTTGTCTTATTTACTGTTATTAAAAGTTTGGGGTTGGTCCTAGAGCTCTTCACAGAGGACCCGAGACCCGACCTGGGACCCGTGCGGGTTCGGGTCTATATTTTAAATGGTTAGCTGGGTCCGAGTCGGGTCCAAATCTATTACTTCGGGTCCCAGGTATGTTTAACACTGTGTGTATTACCTGAGTCGAGCGGAAAACACCACACCTGCCAGAGTCAGTCGGCACTTTGCATTAAAATAACGCACGCGCACAAAATGTTTCTATGGCAACCGTGACTTTTATTCTGCCATAGTACGCATTGCATTTTTTTCTTACGTGTTTATAATAATATGAAAGAACCATCTTGTTTTCTTTAACATTTTTGGTCAGGCTCGGCTCAGAGAGCACAGTGATGATAGAAAATATGGTGGAAAAATACACTCTTATCAGAATAAGCTATTTAGTCTCGTGCTATACACGTGAATTCCTCCTTTAAGTTTCATAAGATGACCACTAGGTGCCATAGGTGGAGCTCTAAACATACGTTTTGTATTGTTTTATCTTACTGGAGAAGAGACTGTTATTGAATAAATAAATAAATAAATAATTCTGCCAAGTCTTTTACAGCCTACAAAAAGTATCGTTATTGTAGTTCAAAAGGGTAAACACAACAGTCGAAGTTGACTTAAGATGGAGAAAAAAATGTATTGCATTAGTCATTTGTCACCAACCGTGACCGCGAGTAGACTATTAAAGCTGGAATTGTACATTAAGAAGGGCCTTTTTGTCGGCAAGAGAGAAGAACAGTCTAACATGTAAATTAGATGCCAAGGAGGTTTGTACGCATCGCACGAAGTCAGGGAAAAGGCTACTAACAGTAGTTACGCCCAAAAGTTTTTTTTTCCCTTCTCAACTTATTTATAGTTGTTAATAGCAGTTTTTCGATCGGGTACAGTCGAGTCTGTGTCTTCCCAGCCGGGTTCGGGTCCAACTAGTACATTTAAGGTATTTCTCGGGTCTTCACCGGTTTGGGTACCACTTTAGAATAAAATACGGGTCCGGGTCGTTCCGTCCAGCACATTCACAGGTCTCTTTGGGTTCGGGTACAAATTTTTGGATCCGTGAAGACCAATAGTTGGTACAAATTATTATTTCTTCTTATAAATGTTGAAAACAGTTGTACATAAAACTTAATGTTTTTGTGATAACTGAGATAATTTTTTCAGGATTCCTTGATGAAAAACAGCATTTATTTGAAATATTAACTCTAATTTTATAATATCTTTACTGTCACTTTTGATCAATTTAATGCATCCTTTTTTCGCATATAAACAATAAATAAACAAAAAGAATCTTACTGGATGAAAATGATTGAAAGAGGTTGTATGTGCATAGAAAATCCATCCAATTTGAATTGTATTGGCCACTGAGCAACTCATATTAATTGACCATTGATAAATACACTCATCCAGTATTTAAAAATAGTGTTAAATTTTTCTTTAAAACTTAATGAAAACTGACCTAATTTGAATCTGAAATATAAGACTGATTACCTCAGCAAACTGCTAGCTGGCTAGACCTTAAGACACAGTTTCTGTATTTATGCAACTGACCTAGAACCTTTTTTTTTATTAGACAGTCTTACAGTAGTAACAGTAATAAAAGAATGCAGTTTTCAACCATTGCATAAACTATTTAGACTAGTCTTAAAAAGTTAGTCACCTAATTTTTTTTCTTCAAGACTGGTCAAACTTTTTAAATTCAGTTATGCAAAGGTAGACTGTTCTTATATGTATTGGAAAATTAAGACTAATTACACCATGGCAACTGCTAGTTGGTCAAACTAGTTCTTAAGACACAGTCTTAACATGGTGGCTAAGTTTATGCAACTGGCACCAGACAAGAAAGGTCATGTTATCCGGCTGGTGTCGTAGTGAAGTCACAAAACTTACATTAGGAATAGCATCTTCCAGCAGCCACTTGGACCTCTTCCTCCTCTTCTCTGCAGGAACAGAGCTACTGCAAAAGAGGAAAACAAGAGACATTCAAATAACATAACTGAGCATAATAACAACTGAACTAAATAAACTGTCAATCAACGCATTGTCTCTACCCACTAAACATGTCAATACAGATCTGAGAGCTGAAATCACTCAATCCTAAAAAGGACTGTGGCTGTCAAATGTTCAATTGTAGAGGAGAAGCCATTTGTCTTTCAGTGCATTCATTACAAAAGTCTAATTTCTCAAATGTCTCCAAATTCTTCCAAATAAAGATCTCAGTTATGATCAACTGACTGGATAAATAACAAACAAGCAGCACTGTAAATCAAATAAAATATTTAATTAGGATCAATCTTGTGATAATTCATTTTAATGACTCCATGTAACATTCAACAAAAGATATCGGTCGTAAAAATGGGAAACAGTAATAAGGCGACCAGAAATCTAACCTGCTTCTGCTGGCCCCTTTCTTGCGGCCCCTGTGGCCCTCACCGTTCTGGGCCTTCTCCGGAAACAACTTAGATGGGGGGTTTGGAGGGACCCTTGTCCTTAATCTGAAAATGTATTTCCTCTTCTTGATCTCCTTGCCGCAGAGAAACCTAAAAACATATTTATGTATAAATATATATTTAATATATTGTTTACTATATTTTTTTCATATAAAAAAGAAAATGTTTAAAAAAATTATATTATACATTTTTATACAATTTCTGTTTAATAATAATTACAATTTATTTAAAGCGTAAAAAAAAAAAAAAAATATATATATATATATATAGAAAGAGAGAGAGAGAGAGAGAGAGAATTTAAGTTACTTTTATGTTAAATAATAATTAAGATTATATATGTGTACACAAATCTTTGTAATATTTTTCATTTTTAATAAATTTCAATTATTTTTAAACAATTATTAGTCCATGCATAATTTCAATGAGAGAAAATAAAAGGGAAACATTTTCTTACTTGCTTTTATAGTTGTTGAGGGCATCAAGAATATATTGGCCCCGTTCAGACAGAGGAGTATTGGAAAGCTAAAGGATAAGAAATAGGTAAGAAAGTCTTTGCGAGAAACTGATTGTGTGATATGGTGTTTTATTATGAGACATTTCCTTTGCTGGTGCCTTGAGCTGTCATGTTACAATGAAGACAAATGAAACCCATAGGCTTTGCTGTAGTTGTTAAGTCCTCCATATAGAAGTGAGCAATTTAGCAGTGCTGTTTTCTCAGATTACACTTGACAAGAAACAAGCGGTTAGAATGACAAGAGATGATGCACAACAAAAAAAAAATAGGCTAATTTTCTCTACCCATGTCTATCAAAGGAACTGCTTTTCAGTACCTAGCAATTACAGCAATCGTCTACAGACAAATTTCTACCAAAATGTCTTTGAAGGTGAATTGTGTCATTTTTACACCACTAGTGGTACAAAATAGAAAGACATGTTTATGATTGCTAGGACATTATTGAGGTGTCCTTGTGTTGCTGTGTGTGCTGGGGTGTTTTGAGTGGTTACTAGGCCGTTGTTAGGGTTTTGTAGTTGTTGCTATGCTGTTGCTAGTGTTTTTCTGGTGTTGTGTGGTTGCTAGGATTCTTTGTGTGATCGCTAGGGCATTACTAAGGTGTTGACATGTGGTTGAAAGCCTGTTCTGGATGGTTGCTAGGGCATTCCTAGTGTTTCCTGGTTGTTGCTATGTAGTTGTTTATGTGTACATATTGTTGATATGCAGTTGCTAGTTTGATCTGGGTGTTGCTATGTGGTTGATAGGGTGATCTGTGTGGTAACTAGGATGTTTTTAGGGTGTCACCTACGGTGTTCTCTCTGGGTAGTTGCTTATTGACTAAAAGTCCACCCACAGCCCATCCAAAACTTACATGACATTTTTTGGTTTAAATTACATGCTTTCTCTAACATTTTCACTAAAAAGGTTGTGGATAAAAGCTTAATCGTATCACCTTGCCCATCTGGAAATGGTCCCAGTTGTTGCTGATGAAGGTCAGGATCTCCTCCAGTTCAAAGTATTTCTTTTTACTTTGGACTCCCAGGTTGTACAGGGCAAGATGGACCACATCCACCCTGCAAATTAAAAATAACAAGAAAACAAGAAAATAATTTTACAAGAAAACGTAAAATTCTAGAGACTAATCTGAAGATGTTTTAGTCCTTGCAGAAATGCTCTTAAATCAAATGACGCCACCAAAATCTGCATGAACCATCACATGAACGTTAAATAGAGTGCGGCTCTCTTCACAAGTCAAGGTCCATTTTAGCACACCAGAATTTTTAAGTAGGATAAAGCTTAAATCTGAACCGAGACTGGCTTCATACCTAAATATCCAACACATCCAGCTCACTGTATTTCAAGAGTAAATCCCCTGCTATCATGAGAAATCCTCTCAGCACCAAATCTTCCTTTTAAATGGCTATTTTTTCTCATTTGGGACAAAAAGCAAGAATCAATGTCCAGACAAACTCTACTCTAAAAAAAATGCAATGCCCCTTTTTTACTTTTTGAAATAGAGAGAGAAAATGCTCTGGCTCAAGAGCTCCATCCCGCATCAATCACATCCGACACTTTGACCATATAATTCTGACACGGATCTGGGCGCAATCACTTGCGAGAGGGAAAAGAAGAGCTGCCATTTACCATCTGAGAGCCAGCCGCTTGATGTATTCCGCTCCTTTATTGCACACTGCACAAATGAATAAGTAAAACCTATGAGAGAAAAGAGAAAATGGAGGCATTCAAATTACACACCTTGGAGAGGTACAAACGGCGCTACGGCCGCAGAAAAATCATGCTTGACAGTGTCATTATGATCTTTTAAAAATCCCCTAACGCATGTAATCTCGCCTGTGTGCGATGCCGCATTAAGTTTGTCGCAATATTCACTAATCATTACCGTTGAGATGTTGCAAATAGAATTTCACTTTGGTTATTGCGTTCATTGATCTTTCCAAAAAGCAATGGCTTATATTTCATTATAAAACAGATAGCGCCGACTCTAAAATCTGATTGGACCGATTCGGTGTAAGAAGCCACCAAAGAGCAATTTTCAGCGACAAGCAATTTGTCTGTACACACTGAATGTAAAACCGGGGTGCGACATAAACACAGGCAATCAGAGGATATCTTTTTTTATTATTTCATGTAATTTAACCATGTTTTTAGAAACGTGTAGAGTGTAGCTGAATGAGCGATTGTTGGCTGTACATTGAACATATTTTAAATATATATAGACCATTTTCTAAATAATTAATGAATTAATTATAATATAACATAATCAAAATATTTAATATAATTTAAATATGAAATACATTCCAAATATTATTATATTTAATAATATATTATATAAGCAGCAAAAAAGATCATCGGCTGCCCTCTCCCCTCCCTCCTGGACATTTACACCCCCTGCTGCCTCAACAGAGCTGAGAACATCATTAAGGACAGCTCCCAACCTGCTTCTGATCTGTTCAACCTGTTGCCCTCAGGAAGGCGCTACAGGTGCATCAGAACAAAGACAAATAGATTTAAGAACAGCTTTTTCCCAAAAGCCATTACCACCCTTAATTCACACTTGCACTGACCCCACACATGCACACACACGGACTGACTTGAATTATACTGGACTTAATGCTATACACATTTCATTGTGCAATATCATTTATTTCTTCCCAATGTGCAATACCTCGACAGCCGAATGTGAATATCCACCTTGAATATATTAATCAACGTGCAATAACTTTTTTTTACAATTGCTGTGCAATTCCACCTGTAAATATCTCTCGTTCTACCACAGAACTGTTTACCCCACCTCATCCTACCCCCCTCTCATCCCCTATCTGCAGTACTATTTATCATTATCTATAGTTATTATACTGGAACTTTATTTATTGTTATTTTGTATTGTAAATATATCTCTTACATGTTTGCACTGAGTAGTGAGATGCTCTTAATCTCATCGTACATGTATATAATGTACATTGTATATGTGTACCGTGACAATAAAAGGCATTCTATTCTATTCTATATTTAAAATATTTGTTTATTTTGATTATTTAAAAAACAAAAATTCAAACATTTAATAGTTTCTGAATATTAAATATAATTTAACTCTTTAACAATGTATTGATACTGTTTTGCTTCATCATATTACTGTTGTTCCCATTTTATAAAACCAGTATGCCACTTAAGATTGTACATCACAGTGATTTTATACAGGTTTTAGGTGCTCTACTTTCAGGTTGTGCCTACAAATTCCCTTCAGCCATGACAAAATCACTTTAATTATATTTAATGACATAAGCCCAACTGCTTTTCAGGGAAGCTTATTGATTTGAGAGGAAAAATGAGAAATCCATACTAAAGGATGGCGAAATATTGATAAAAAGGATTCAAATTCTGTCGTTGCAGCTCTGTACAGTGCATACCTATCTCCAAACATCATGGACTCCTGTAGGCACTGTGTACACGCCTCATGAAACCACTGCTCGCAGCGAAAGCACTGCAGCATTTTCAGATACCACCTGATGGGAAAATCAGAGAATAAGAAATGAACTGTCGAATATTTCTTATCAGATGCAAAGCACAAAGACCTAAACAGACCAATTACATTTCAGTATAAACAAAAATAAAAGCAAGCAATACTGGTGGTGTGATGGATTGATGCTCAAACCTCTTTCTTTCCATTTAGATGGTGTGTGTAGAACAGCAGCAACAGCAAAACCATTAGCGCAGCGCTACCAAGATGTTTTTAGAAACTTTATATCTAGCAGGTATAATAAAAATGGCCCAATGCCATTTTTAGAGACAAAGCGAATAATAAAATTTTTTGTTTTTAATACATGCTTAATACAAGACTTTTTAGTAATGCTATAATACAAAACGGGTGTATAGCATCTTTAATATTTTCATGAACTGAATGATAACATTAAATAATGAAAAACATTAAAATGAAAATTCAAATACTTAATTTTCTTTTTTTTTTTTAGTAAATAATGTACCAGGAAAATATTTAAAAGAGAGGAATAACATCAGTTAGCAAATGTTAGTAAATACTCATATAAAAAATAACTCTCAGTGTTATTTTATATATTATTTTTAACTATTAGAGTGTTTATTTAATATTTTGAACTGGCTTCTTTTTTGGTTTTTGTTTGTTGTTATCCAGTATACTTTTGTCATTATTTTAGTTTATATTTATTTCCAATTGTTTTTATTTCCAATAGTCTAATATATCTACTAGTTTTTTTATATTTCTGTTTAGCTTTTCAGTTTATCAGTTCAGTTTATTTTTATTTCATCTTTAGTTTTAGTAATTATAGTATTTTAACTCATTTTATTTCAGCTTGTTGCCAAGATGAGATTTCTAATCTTTAAATAATTCTTTTCATTAAGTTCTTCATCTTCTATTTATATTTAGGTTTTTCACCTTGCATTTATAATCATTTTAATACATTTTAAACCATTTTAGTGTTTTGTAGAAAACACAGCTCTGATTAATGTCAATGCAATTAAAACATAAAATGCATAACGTACTACATGTTTAACTTTATGAAATCTGTTCACTGTCAATTTTTTAAATATAATCGGATGACTACTGCTTCAAAAGCAATGTAGGGACTGTTTATTTTTCAACAATCTTGTGACAGTCCCTGTTCTGTCATTGGTTGCGTAACATACAATTTTGTTTTGATCAAAATGATTGCACTGAGTGAGCAGACAGCAAGCAAGTGCACGAGGCAGAGATGTGTGAGTGCATTTGTCACGCTCTCCTCACTGCTTTTTACTTCACTGAGACACACAAACAAACCACTTCACTACAATTAATCAAACGTCCCAGTGCTGTCAAACAACGTGACAGATGTTATGCCCAGTACATTAGAGTTTTGCTTTGCTGTGCGCACACGTTACACTGAATCTGTTTTTAGTACAGAGGCCAAATGCCTAGACCTCTAGCAGGAAAAGAAATCCCAGTAAAGGGAGGAAACGAGGCATACGCACTCTCCGGGTCCTCCGCAGTAACAGTAGCACTGCTGCGGGTTCGTACGATGCAAAGAGTCCCACTCCAGCTCCTCTGGATTATAGGGCAGCACCTGCTTCATGTTCAGCAGCGCTTTGGAGATTGGCCCCTTTTTCAGAGCTCCCCCTTTCTGCCAGATAAAGAAACACACGTCAGCAAACAAGGCCTACCTGATCCCCATTCGTTTATATGGAAAGCGTATCTGATTCGGACTTACTCTCACAGCTAAAGCAAAAATGCACTTCCTGCAGAACCAGGGATGAAGGTCAGCTGAGCTCTCCACTGGGGGCAAGTGGCAGAGCTGGTGATAGCCTGAAGATGCAAGGCGAGCATGTGGAAGGATGGAGGACAAATATTAGCACAAAAAAAGCAGATCGACTCAGAGCCAATCAGATGTGTAAATATGAACAGCAAAGCTGAAGTCGACACTAATCCTTGAGACTTCAGAGAGCCACTCCTGCATCCCCAGCGAGTCATTACTACAGTGCAGTCTTACCAAACCCCCTTAAAGTCATCAAAGACACCCAGAATAGTCCTCTATTTGCTTTGTAGACGCTATGGCGTTTATAATGCAAATTGTACCACATTTTCCACTCCAGTCTTTTAAAATGCATTATCACAAGTACATGTTAATCAGTTTTATCCACAAGCAGAAGAGTTCCCCAGCCGTTGCATCATGCAAAAAGTCATAGCAAGTTTTATATTACTAGATTTCCACATTTTGTGAAGAAATTGCGAGTGCTGCAGAGCCTCAGACGTTGAATAATCAGATATCCCCCACAATATTTGATCATCTTTGCACCGATCTTTTTGTTGTTAGATGACAACAACAGCATTCATCATGGTCAAAAGACTCAAATCTAGTCAGTCAAATAAAAAAAGACAGGTTTTACTGTTCACAAAAGCTAAACGGAAATTACAGCTAGGTGCATCAGCTAAAAGAGTGCAAAGTAAGAAGCAATTTCAATTTAAGTCACATTTTGTCATTTTAAAATAAAAATTTAGCATTGTTTTAGTTGTTTGTGTAGTGTGGTCTCTGTAGTATAATTCAGTGCTACACGACAAGAGAAAGGGCTGTGACAAATTAGATAAACTTCAGCCCCCATAATGCACTGGACTCAATCAGACTATTTGCATGTGGGGATTCAAAATGTTCAGCAAAATGAATCATAACGGTGGCCTTTTGTTGACAAATAAATGTGGCTATCTTAATGTAGGTAACATGGATATATTGTTTATATTGTACAAATATTTTTTTGCAAATAGTTCAGATGCATTACTTTAAAATTTACAAAAAAAAATGTTTGTCCTCTCAAAGACATACTGCATATGGGATGTGGGTTTGGTTACCACTACAATTTTAGGTTGTTACGATGTGGCTACATAGTTGGTAGGATGTTTTGGGTGTATGCTAGGTGGTTGAAACCAACAGAATAACCATTAGCCATCCCACCCAAAGCCACATAAAATAGAAAAATATATTATTATTACTAATATTAAGTCCAGACGGACTGCCACAATAAATTTTATTGGACACATTTGCATCTAACAGTAAGTGCAAAATCAGTCACTAATATTTTGTTTTCCTGGAGGAGACAAAATCTACATTTAAATCTGTTTGTCTGCTAACAGTCAGCTGTACATTAGCATACAAATAAACTCAAAGTTCAAATCCTTAACCCTAATTATGAGTAATAGTATGAGTAATGCAAACATCACTTATAACCGAGTTACCGAGTCAATGGTTCCTCAAAATGAATCACTGCTTTCTCAAAGCAAAAAACAAGCTGTTTTACTGTGATACTTCCAGGTTGGTGTGTTACACGATGAGCTATGATACAGGCAGTGCTCATGTCTGCCTCAGACTCACCTATTCCACACTTCCCGCAGATAAGAATTTCATTACCAGGAACCAGAGACATGTCAGAACACACTGAGCATTTGGGTTCTTCCCCAGGGACACCAGCTGTGCAAGAGAGCGAGAGAATAAAGCTTCAGTTACCTCGTCACAAAGCAGTAATACCACACTGTCACACACACACAACTCATAGGACACACTGACATATCAAACAAAATATCTGCTTTCTAGCTTGCTGATGAATTATTGCTGCTATTTTTGAAATTAAAAATACCACTCAACCTCTTACCATGCTGTATGTCTTTCCAAAGCACCCAGAACTTGGAGTTGTCTTCAAACGTCACAAAGCAACTCTGCTTTGAGGTGCTCACCTGTAGAAAAACGGAATAAGAAATGTATGTGTTGTTGTGAAACGCAAACATAAAACTGTAATAAATATGAATATATATTTTCAAAGTAAATTATTTATGATTATAGAGCATGCTATCAGGTCATGAACATATCTTGTATGTTTCCTCCTGGACTCCGAAATTCATTTTTGTCCTCTGTAGGGGGACATCGATTTTTGACCATTTCAAATAGTACACTTTTATATATGTGGTGTATCTTAAAGTGGACATCCTAGGTTTCATCCATCGTGAAATTTGGGAACGATTAATGAAATACTTCACCCTTAAGAAAATGTACTGACCCTGAGGTCACCCAAGATGTATAAAAGTCACATTTTTCATCAGAACAGATTTGGAGAAATTCAGCATTACATCACTTGCTTCCCAATGGATGCTCTAGAGTCTATAGCGAATGGATGCCGTCAGAATCAGAATCCAAAATCACAATAATCCACAAGTACGACTTTATTCCACCAGTCCGTGTCTTGTCAGGAGAAAAGCTGTTTATAAGTAATACATCTCAGGTGTTTTAACTTTAAAGCATCGTTTTAGACCTAAATCCATAATAACATTTCCTCCAGTGAAAAAATCCATTCCCTGTTGTCCTCTCACATTCAAATCCACCCTAAAATTTTGTTTAGAGCAGTTTTGGACAGTTTTCACTTATTAACAGTGCTTGATCTGTGCATATTTCCCTCCTAATTCAGAAGAGACCACTGTTTTCCTAAAGAAAGCAAACTTATGTATAGAGGAATTGTATTTTAACTGGAAGGAAGTTAAATTGTCTAAATGATGGATTTGTTTAATAACAAAACACTCGTTATTTGATGGACTGCAGTCAAGTGGATTCCTAACTGAATTAATGTTTTTATCAGTTGTTTGATCTCTAAATCTGACGGCACCCATTCATTGCTGAGGATTTATTGGTGTCTTTTTGGGTAAACTAATGCTCCAAACATTCTAACAACTTCATTGCAATGTTACCATGTCCCAGGAGGATATACAGTGTGTGTGTAGTTAAACGCATTCAGTTCAGGTGTATATAAACCTCACTCACTCTCTGGATCTTTCCCAGGTAGTAAAGGCCGTCAGACCAGCGGCACAGCACGTACTGGCTCACAGTCAAGTTGGTCTCCTGGTCGCTGCAGGTTTTCTCTCTCTTGGGAAGCAGGTGCTTGGCTTCTAGAGGTTCCGACCCGACTGTCAGATATCCGTCCCGACAGGCCGATTCCAACATGCTGACAATAGACACAACTACACTTCCTGAAAGCAAAGTAGGAACAAACAAATCATACATAACACGCAGATCACACCAAATTTATCACATGTGAAATTTCCCAGTGGAATTATTTGCATAATATTTCATACAAACACTCTTTTGGAATTTGTAGGAGTTTTTTCTATGTAAATATGGTTTAAATATGAAAACCTTAGTGACCACATATATCTACATAAAAACTCCAATAGAAACATAGCTAAATACTGACATAATAAAGGGTTTTGCCCACTGCTCAGTTGAGTTGCATATACAAATAAACATTCAGAAAAGTGTTTATTTCTCTTCCAGTTGTTTTAAAATCTAAATTAACCCAAAAGGTATTTATAGACGGAAAAAGTTTTTAAGGACTTATTTGTGCAATTAATCAATAAACATAAATGCATGGCTAAATTAGCATAATTAGGGCTTTAAAAACATGACAGCCATCAAGTTCCCAGGAAAAAAAAATTGAATGAACACAAGGGATAGTTACAGTTTTGCCCACTTATGCAATAGTAAAAGTAAAAATAGGACATACAGTAGTCTAGGGTTTCCCAAACCTTTTTGTCTTACACTCTTCAAGAAATCCCCACCAGAAATCTGTACTTTTGACTCACATTATGATTACATCATTCAGCAAAATAACAAATGCTGTTATATTACTATTATGAATTTATTTTTCTTATATACTTTGTTATTTTAAAGTATTGTTTTTATTTTATTATTATTTAAAAATATTGTATTACAGAATACAGCACAGTTGAAGTTAAAAAAACAACAAACAAAAAAAACATTTAACCTATCACGGCTTAATAAAACATGGATAACCCTGATTTGATGATGCTTAAACGCTCCTTCCGGAGATTCATAACCGATTTTGTAGCTACACATACATTTTTAAATCAGAGTCGCAAAAGATTCAGTGTAGATTGCGTTGAGTGATTCAATGACTCGTAACTTGTCGCCACCTAATGGCATAACGCGTAATCTCAGTGAGTCAATGTGAACAAATCTTTTAGGTGAACAGATTCAAATCAATGAGTTGAATCAACATACAAACAATCCATACTGTGAGTAAAAAAATTAACTCGCTAGTATCAAATATATTCTAGTAGTAATTTGTGCAAAAACTGACATGTTTAATTATGTAAAAAATTATGAAATTAGTAAGTCATTATTTTATTTGTCTATATATATATATATTATATAGGCTTAAATGTTTTGCAGTTTCAGCAAAGTTATCCTGTCCACAAAGCCCCTGGTTGGGAATTGCTCAAAGTGCGATCCAGGTAAGCAAGTATGTACTGTATGTGCATGCATGATGGTTTTGACAACCCCGCAGGAATTATGTAGAACTGCAAATAGATTCGTTCAACCACAACAGTGCGCGTGGGGAATATTGCTTGACTCAATCTCAACCCTGATGAGTTAAAAAGGGAGCAGAAACAGAGCTGGTTGACTCATCGTCAGGATGTGAACTTCAGACTTAACGTTACTGATCTCGGTCAGTTTTCTTCTACTAACGTTACCCTGCACCAGACCCCTTTTACAAATATTCAACTGAGTCGAAACCAAGCGGCCGAGAATCACACGATCTTCAACAGCAACGTTACTCTTAAAGAATAAAACATGCGTGCTTTTTCTCCGCGTGACAGAGAACTATTACATCGACCGTAAAAGTATGCACGCATGCATGAAAAGTCACTTAAAAGCCATGCCCACTTCTCGAGAAGTTAGACAGTTAAGTTAGTCTATCACTCGGTTCAGTTGCTTATATAAATAAATCATAGCCGCTACGAATCTTTGCACGTTTGAAGTCATGCAACAGCATCAGGGCATGTTGGAAAACTTGCTCACTACCAAAACTTCTTTCAGGGACTCAGACAAGTTGTCACACTCATAACACATGCTCAGAACACACTATTACTCCTTCATATGCATGATTAAGTTCGCCAGATCAGCGCAGCTGTGAGTGTTACGCACTACAATGTTGCAGATTTTGAATCGGGTCACATTCAAACACATCTTGCGCTGAGATTACCGCTTTGATTTCTCTCCAATCCCGCGGGTAAAACGCGCCAAAAGTGCAGCTATTCCTCCTCTGGCAGCCCCAAATACCATTCGCGATGTGTAACAGCGTTTCTGCTGTTTTTACAGCTCAAGCGCCGCAGAAATGCAGTCTGTGAACGTCGCCATTTTTTCACCTTTTCCCGCGAATCATTTACGTTTTGCTTATGTAATTAACATAACGCGATCATCATCATCATCATCATCCGCGTACAGGAAGTACAGCAGGAGCTCGAGGAGGGGCTACAGAAGCACTGCTCCAATGACAACAAGACATTAAATGCTTTGATAGTAGAGAGGGGAAAAGACTACAAGTCAGAGATCAGCCTCATGTTGTTAAACTTGAAAGCGGACAACTGACAATATACACGAGATTTATCCATATAGAAAGATAGAAATTACCCAGTATATAATATTAGATTATACTATGATGTATACTTTACAGCTCCAAAGTAGAGATAGATAGATATTTTACCGAGGAATTTACCAATTAATTAATTAAAAATCCTACAATGTGATTTTCTGGATTTTTTCCCCTTATTTTGTCTCTCATAGTATAGATATACCTATGATGAAAATTACAGGTATCTCTCATCTTTTTAAGTGGGAGAACTTGCACAATTGGTGGCTGACTAAATACTTTTTTGCCCCACTGCAGATAGATATTGGAATTACATAGTTACTATAGATAGGTATTACAATTATATATAGATAGGTAGATAGAAAGATAGATATTGCAATTATATAGTTACAATAGACAGACAGATAGATGGAAATATAGATATTACAATTATATCGTTATATAGTTGAATAAAGATAGATATTAGATAGATATTGCAATTATATAGTTACAATGAATAGACAGATAGATACATTTTAGAGTTACATAAATACAATAGCTAGGCTATATAAAGATAGATTAATAGACAGTAAATGTTATAGTTATGGAGTAGTTATAGATAGATAGATAGTTTGGGCATGATATAATGTTATGAAGTTGTATATTATCAAGTGTAATGGTTTTAATGAGTGGATGTAAGAGATGCGACAGAGAGAGTGATTTGTCAGCATATGTGTTTCAGTTTCTGTGAAGGTTTGCTGGCTGTGCAACTGTCACAATGCAGTTACATTTTTAACACATAACAGGTCATACTTGCTGGCATAACAGTAATATTCTTAGATTTCTGTGAAATTTGGACATCAGGCACAAGGTCATGGTGAGCTGACTAAATGAAAAATTTTATGTTGCAGAACAAAACTACCCATACACTGGGGACTATGAATACAATATGACTAAGTGTATTTAGTTATTTGATGTAGTGTTGATTTGTACATGTTGTACAGAGAGACCCTTTGCACTGTGAGAAACCACCTGTTTCTTATCTCTCGTTCAGCTTTAACAGTTTTTGATTTTGTGAACATTTGATTGTGTTGAAGACAGGAGGGGATAAAATAACTAAAAATAAAAGTAAGAAAAAAAAAGTCAAGAGGGGAAAGTAGCTGGAGGTTTTCTCCAAAAACTGCAAGCAGAACTGGGTTGTTTTTTTTTGGTCACACGTGTTAACGTGAGGGTAACGTGTTGTTGAATGCAAGAGAGAAAAAATATTGCTGAATGATATACTTCTTATGAAGCAGCCACTACATGCATGTGTTAATTCAGCACAATTTCCGTTGTGTATATAAAAGAAAATAACAGTTCACATGCAAAAATTGTGGTAAGCATCAGATGTTCTGTGAAAAAACTTCCAAATCTTCATAGTGAAGATACATATTTAAAAATGTGCTAAATAAACATTAATGAGCCTGCTTGACCTTTTCATATGCTAATCTGATACTATATTTGATAATGATCTATGCTAAAATTTTGACTTTTCAAATGCACAAAAAAATGAAACGACAGTAATCAGAAATAATGTACAGTATACAAAAAACAAATCCATCAAAGCATTTTCACCTTAAACTAATAACATAACATAATTCCCTGTTGTCCAATAACATCAACATCTTGTTTAAAACTCTTTTGGACTATCCGGTGCTTAATATGTGCATATTTCTTTTAACTTTGTCCCTAGAGAAAGCATAGATGCCTTTATGTTTTAGTCAAAATAGTCTTGATTAATTTGTTTCTTATAAACATGCAGCTTCTTTCTTCACAAGGCATTCATTTATGGACTGGAATGGTGTGGATTACATTTGGATATTGTGATGTTTGGACTCTTATTTTGACGGCACCCATTCACTGCAGAGGATCCATTAGTGAGCAAATGATGTGTTCTGATGAAGAAACAAACTCATCTACATCTTGGATGGCTTGAGGCCGAGTCAATATTTTGTGTATAAAATCATAAATGCAAATAATATTGATTGTTCAAACTTTAAAGATATAAAGATATAAATCACCACAAATATTTTAAAGCATCTGC
This sequence comes from Enteromius mattozi, assembly GCA_032359235.1. NCBI lineage: Eukaryota > Metazoa > Chordata > Actinopteri > Cypriniformes > Cyprinidae > Enteromius > Enteromius mattozi. The sequence goes on from JAUMHE010000055.1 coordinate 4,048,301, forward strand.
AATGTTGAGACATGTTCTAGTAAGCAGATAAACTATGCTTCGAGGAAACAAAAAAACAAGGTAGGAAACACATTTGGTTTATTATTACATATAAAATATATATAACTGTCACAATGATGCTGAAAATCAAGAAGAGTTCATTCCATAATAAATAAAACAACAATACATCTAAAATAACACAAGAAAGAATCAAAAAGAAAACTCTTGTCAGTTTATAAATATTTCTGGATTTGTTTCTCTGCACTCCATATTCATTTTGTCCAGATC
>JAUMHE010000055.1:4049670-4063338 GCA_032359235.1 Enteromius mattozi
ATGCTGAAAATCAAGAAGAGTTCATTCCATAATAAATAAAACAACAATACATCTAAAATAACACAAGAAAGAATCAATGTTTAAAACATTAAGAGGCAGGTGTCAATCTAAAAATATTATTTTATTCATGTACCCAAAGAAACAAAAAGAAAACTCTTGTCAGTTTATAAATATTTCTGGATTTGTTTCTCTGCACTCCATATTCATTTTGTCCAGATCCAGAATTGTTATGGTCCCTTAGGAATCCAGTCTTTCTTAACAGCCAGGCCTTCATGCTTCAGGAGGAGGTGTCCACCACGCACTTGATATAGATGGTGTCATCCTTGCAGTAGGCGTGCTTAGACGACCTCAATTTCCCCAGAGGGAAGAACAGGGGGCACCCGCTGGCCACATTCATCTCTGAGACGGGCCGGTGGAAAGATGCAGAGGAGAGGTCAGGACGGAAAGCGTCGATGACGTGCTCCCTCTGGTTCTGATCTATGAGAAAGAACGTGACCTGACAGGCACGTGCAGGAGATATCAGCAGAAGGTCACGGAAAATGCTGATGGCACATGATTGAGGAACCAAAGCTGGTTCGTTACAACAGAAGCCACTATTAAAGGGTCATATCATACATTTATTATTTAATTCCTAGTCCTGGGGTGCACTTAGTAGAGTTTTTTTGCAGCATAAATAGCTGTAATTTATTTTTTTAAGACCATTTTATATTGTCTCTAGCACTTTGAATGTAATGACCTGCTTTTTGCTGCGCTGTCTTTAACAATTCTATATTAATGCTTTCTTTAATGTGAAACTGAATGTGAGCTTTTAGTGTTTTTATCTGTCTTCAATAGCAGAATCATAAAACAATCTACACTAAATGTGCCACTGAAATTGCTGAATCTGAATTAGACCTTTTATATATTTATTTTTTCAATTTTGCTCAAAACGTATTAGCAACTATAAAACAGGACTTTTTTCTTCTTTTCTGACGCATGTCTTCATGTTAGGTGTACTAAACATGCACACATGAGATGGTAAAGTCCTTCAGTGCTCACTTCTGAGTGCTCTCTTCAAGTGTTTAGCCCTCTTGAGGAGAACGTAATGATGCTCATTTTACAATGATAATCACTGCAAGACAGAAGCAGGACAGTTTCACAAGTGAACAGCATTTTAATTAATCTGGACTTAGGGACAGTGTTATTTTAGTATCATTTATGTAATATTTTAGTAATATTTATAGAGTATTTACTAATCTTATGAATTAGCTTTTATTTAATCATTTTTGCTAGATTTTTAAATGATCTATTTAGCTTTTATTTATTTTTATTTAGTAATTTAACACTTATATTTTGTTTTATTTTATTTAGTTTGAGTAATTTAAAACGTATTATATTTTAGTTAGTTGTCAAGGCAACAACTTTTTACGTTTCTCTTTTTTTATTGATACATTTTTTATATTTATATATTTTATTTTAGCTTTATTTCAATTAAATAATATTTTATATTTTAATAGTTTAGTTATAGTTAAGATTATGAATTCTTGATGAGATAATATAGTTATTTCTGTCCAAAAAAAAAAATCTCAGATATTGGAAGTGATCAATTTGGATTCAATATTCTAAACTCAGAATTCAAATTTGGGGACTGGGGAAGAACATTTTGAGTTCATCATTTACATTTGAGTTCAACATATCTGGAGTATAAATCAAAGCTTTTTTTGTATCAAAATGATAATTCGATTCCTTGTGATATGACTCCTTTAATGTATGAATTCACAACATAAGCATCATTAGCTAAAAGACAACACAGGTGAGCATCAAATGATCAATTGGTTCACTTGATTATAGAGTTTTACCTTGTGTCTGAATGGCCATGAAAGAATGGGGTCGTATTCTCCTTTCATTATAACAAAGAAAAGAGAGATGTGTGTTCCCTTTCCTGCCCCATCTCCATTCAAGTAGAGTCGCATGCACACTTTAAATCCATACCTGGCGGTGTAGAAAGCTGAAAAACACAACACATAGTCATTTTTATGTGAAACGTAATGGGCTTTAGTTAAAACGCTTAAAAATAGCAGCACCGGAGAGCTCCTTTCATCTAGAAAATCAAATGCGTGGCTTCCTTATTCTGACTGGTGTATTGGAAGAACAGTTATTCTGATATCCTGTTACTTAATGACATGAAAGAAAACAAGTCGATGAAATTACCTTCAGTTCTCTTTTTCGTTCTTGCTGTCTATTATGGTTGTGTTCACGCAGACACATGACTACTGGGCAAACAACCCCATTTCAGCCTTTATAACTGCTTCACATGTGCTTTTTTTTTCTTTCCCTTTCACTGGTACCGACTCAATTTTTAGCACTGGTCTTATGAATGAGCATCGATTCTACTTCAATATACGATAACAACTAACATTCATTCACCACAGCTCTCCTGATGAGTCCAGTTCAGTGCAATAAAGTATTCCGTGCTGGCAAAACTGTTTTTCTTCAGCACAAAAGTGAGAATTCATTGTCAATAATATATTGATTACGTCAACCGAAACTGCAAATGGAACATGCTTAGAAAAATAAGGCCCAGGGGAACATGAAGGTGGATATAGGCCTGTTCCCCACACAAACCATTATATGATTTAGAATATGATGCACAGATCGTACGGGCAGCCCTTGGTCAACCTTTATTTTGGTTACAGGTAAAACAACAGCACAACTACTGTAGCCCTAATTAAACGATTCCTTTAAACTAGTTCTCTTTATTGAACCAAAACACAAGTTTTATTTCAAAAACAAATGATTCTTAAGAGCCAGATCTTTTAATGAATCACTTTAGAAGATTCTGAATCACTCACTGAATCCATTTAGAGTGTTGAGTGAAGCAACATCAAGTCTATCTATCTAACTATCTATCTAGATAAATAGATAGATAATCTAGAAATCTAATGCATGGAACGTATAAAATGTCTTCTACAACCCAAATTCTGAATTTGTATTTTTTTTTTAATAAAATTAAAACTAAAAGACTTTCAAATCACATGATCCAATATTATATTGACAATAGAACATACATTATGACACTTTTATCCACTAAATGAGCTCATTTTAAATTTGACGCCTGCTACTAGGTCTCAAAAAAGTTGGCATGCGGGTGACAAAGGGCTGAAAAAGAAAGAGATTTTAAAAAGATTCAGCTGGGAGAACATCTAGCAACTAATTAAGTTAATTGACATCAGGTCTGTAACATGGTTAGCTATAAAAAGGATGTTTTAGAGCTCTGGTCTCAAACTCAATTCCTGGAGGGCCACAGCTCTGCAGAGTTTAGCTCCAACTCTAATCAAACACACCTGATCCAGCTAATCAAGCTCTTCAGGATCAATAGAAACTTCCAAACAGGTGTGATTTGGAGCTGGTTGGAGCTAAACTCTGCAGAGGTGTGTGCAGAGTTTGAGACCACTGTTTTAGAGAGTGTCTCAGAAGTAAAGATTGGCAGAGGCTGTCCAATCTGTGAAAGAGTACATAACATCATCAAAAGATTCAGAGAAACTGGAGAAATGTCTGTACATAAGGGACAAGGCCGAAGAACTTTGTTGAATGCCCATGGTCTTTGGGCCCTCAGATGATTTCTCAGTTGGAATTTGGGTATATTACATTTGTAACACACAAAGATGTGAATATCAGAAACAGAGAGAGAGAGATTTTTCTCTGTCATCATTTACCCTCATGTCATTCTAGGCTTATATGACTGACTTTCTTCTTCCCAGATTCGAGTTGTAAAAAGAAGAAAGTCTAGTTAAGAGAGTTCAATAAGAAAGTCAGTCACACAGGTCTAGAACGGCACGAGGATAAATGATAACAGAGTTAATCAGAGTAAATGACAATGTTTATTTTTAGAGAACTCTCCCTTTCAGAGCAGTACCGGAGAGATATGTGCTTTGGTACCTGGCGAGTACTGACTGATCTTTTGGCCATTGGCAGCCTCTATTAGTCTCTGGCTGACATCACACAACCGCCAGAGGAAGGTGCCATCATACGAGATGTCCTGCTGGGCGCTGATACTCTGCTGCAATGAAGTGATGTGAATGTCTTTCCTGACCAGTCTCTGCTGCTGCTCCGCTACCTAGAATGTGATGGAAAACCATTATCATGGATGAATCACCCAAAGGTAGAGATTGGCTCACTGCAAAAGCGCAATATTAATGTATCATAATGGCCCTTCAGAGCTGGTTAAGGTCGGCAGCCTTGTGTGAGACTACACAAAAAGAACGATATGGCGACATCCTATTAGACACATCCTTTTTTTTTCTCAACCGCACTTGGAGAATTGTCACACAAATCTATTTTCTACCACTTCTTCCCTTCTCATCCTTACTTCAACGTATCTTTTCATTTTCAGCATTTCAGAAGTGTCATCACTGCTCCCGTGTGTTAAATAACCCTCCAGGTCGAGCGTCAGAATACAGCCGTAATCATTTGTTATCACCTCCCGGTGTTAAGATGAGCACAGGGACAAATAGATTATCATTTCAGACCTCCCCAAAAGAATACCTTTGTTAGTTTTATGTGAGTCCTTATTTAAAGCATGAATTATGCAACCCAGCGGCTACAAATAAAAAACACATCACAGGAAACAAATGTTTTCCAGAGATTCCTATATACTGTAGCATCTCAGCTCTTTTGTAACACAAACACATTCATTAGCTCCAACCATATTGCAGATTCGCAGCATGAGATCAATGCCTTGTTAACTGCAAGGACACATCAAAGTAATGAAATCTGTTGTTGCTATTTACACACAGTGAAAAGCAAGTGGTTTGATTTTAGTAATTCAGGATGGAAATAATATGATATGAGGGTTGAGCACTGAATTCCTGATATTTGAAATTAGGCAGCAGGATGCACAATTGTAATTAGCTTTTGAATTTAAATAGAATTAATATAAAGTGAAATTCATATATCTACTGCAAGTGTAATAATACAGGTCAATTAGTATGAATTCCCCATAAACATTATCTTACACACATTGCAAGAAACATTATGTGAAACTGATGTTTAATTCATGTTCGAAAAGCACAATTTGCATTTAATGTTTCACGAGTTACAATATTAGAGACAATGCACGGATTTATTAATATTTGTGGTGCTGTATTAAATATTGTGAATTATTTAGATAATGTTGAACTTTATATATAAATATATATATAGTATTTATTAAAGAATATTTTAAAAAGTATCAGTTTCCATCAACATATTTACAAGAACTTTTTTAAAATTCATACAAATCTTTGAACAGAATGCCTTTTAAATTAGATTTTTTTTTTTCAATCAGGAATCATCATTTAAAATTAATGCTGTCAAATATTACGCGAATCCAAAATAAAAGTTTTTGTTTACATAATATATGATGGGAACTGTGTATATTTATTACACACATACAGTATATATTTAGGAAATAATTACATTTATACACATTTATATTATTATACTTTATATTATATATAAATATATTTATTATATAAACCTAATATATTTTTCTTCAATATTTACATGCATGTGTTTGTATTTATATATGCATAATAAATATACACAGCACACACACACACACACACATATTATGTAAACAAAAACTTTTATTTTGGATGTGATTAATCATTTGACAGCACTATAAAATTGTGCAATTCCTGTTATTCTATTTCCAAATGTGGCCAGTTCAATTCACATTCCAACACATTAATTAAAAGCGAATTCCATAATAAATGTTATGCATGTGGAAAGAACCTTCTCACATATCTATTTATTTGAGACCACCACTCAAGGATTATTTAAAAAGCAATTCCACAAGAAATCAGAAAATAAAAGTTCTAATCCTTCTTGACAAGGCATGCGACTGTATTGCAATTCTAATGTTCAAACTGGAGGACATGACTGACAGGATATTAGCAGATAATTTGCATGTGAGCATCAGTGTGGCAGCACCACCGCTCTGTAATTTCATCATCTGTCTAAAAAGTTTCCTAGATGTTTATAATCTACTTCCTTCTAAAAACAAATCGTTATGATGGCATTTTAAAACTAACCATATTTTACAATACAGTTAATTCCATTTAAAGTTGAAATTCCCATACCATAAGTATCATGACAGATAAACATACCTTGGTTTCCAAGTGCTGAATGAGCTGCTGACTGTTGTAATTGTCCCTCTCCAGCGCAACCACACTGATCTGCGTCTTCTCCACCTCTCGGTTCAAGGCTGAGATGATGTTCTCCATAACCTGCACTCTCTGCTGTAGAGCATCCAGTTTCTGACCTACAGCAAGTTCAGCCTGATCATCGTGGAGACTAAGGGCCTTATCACTCACTCCTGGATCCCCTCCATCTGTCTCGATCTCAACCTCACACTGAGAAATGTGGGAAGCACCACACTGTCCAGGCTGAAGAAAATCAGAGCTTTCGTGGTGGACTTGCTCAGCTGAAGAATTCAAGGTACACTGAAGAGCTCTGGTCACATCCAAGAGAAGCTGTAGATGGCCAACATGGCTGCAGGATTCATGTTCTTTTACTTTGTCTGCATTACCCTGAAAATAAAATAAAATCATTACCATAAAACACTACTTTCTCCAAAACAAGATTTATTTAAGAAGGAAAATTGTAATAAGACTGGTTTTCAGACACTATATTATCTTATTTATTTTATTGTTACACCATTAATGAATACCATTAATAAGTAAACAACTTTTTTAAGTTCAACAAGATTCACACAGGAAATAAAAAAAGAAAAGTTTTTTTTAGAAAAACAAAATGTATAGTACAGGATTTTTTCTGTAAATTTTCAGGTTTTTTTTTTTAAATCTATGAAAACATTATTCCCTTTAAATACAGAGAATATTTTTTTTTCCTGCAAAACATTTGTTTTTTTCTATCTAGCTAATATTAGAATATTAGAGAAAAAAATGAAGATAAATTTAAATGTATTTCTAAGTACTTTTCACAATAACTATTGTTCCAAACAGCCATACATCCTAAATGTCAGAGTGTATATATATATATATATATATATAATGAATACATTTTAAATAAAAAAATAAATATAAATATATATATATATATATATATATATATGTGTGTGTGTGTATAGCTATAGAAATATTATATAAATTATAAAAATATATAAAAAAAAATTATTTGTTACTGTTAAAATACTTAATATTTTCAGTAATATTTTTAAAAATATGGCTCAAGTATCTAAATGTTTCTGCTCAATATAAAACTCTATAATACATCATGATTAACATAAAAAGGTACTGTTAAAATACCAACCTTAAAAGGACAACCAATGTCTGAGAAAATGCATGGCTCCTTCTTTTTTGAGCTGCCTGAGTGATTATTCTACAAAGGAAACAGAAACATACTTTAGAATTGTCCTTTTTTGTACATTCACTTTCATGGTACAATATTGAGCGATCCACCAGCTTTTCTACCTTTTGCCGTTTATCTGTCTTCGTCGTCTTCTTATCGCCTGAATTAGGGCAAACATGTTTCTGTGAAAAAATTAGGAAAGTTTCACTTTCACTAACAACAGCTATGAAAGTTTTGCTCGAATAATTTTGTGCTATAAACTTTCCAAAACATCTCAATGAGACTTTTTATCTTAATTCGAAGCGTGAAACACATTGCATTTGAAGATATCTTGACTAATGTGTTGCGTTTGATGATTGATGTTTAAATTCACTGGATTGCTGCTTTTTTCCCCCTTCTTTTTATTCCTCTAATCCATGTCCCGGAGTGCAGGTCCCGATGGGTGAAATGGAAAAGAAAGTAATATGGGACAGCAGTAAACACTGGATACTCCATCTGTGGTTTAAAACCGAGCCATGGGGCTTCAAGCAAGGGCACGCTGACCCAAAACCACTTTAGCAATAACGAAAGAGGCCGAATATCTTGCACTATGGGCCTATTCGCACAATACCATCCATGTATCATACACGTATGTGTGATTTGCACAAATATATTGTTTGTATGTTGGTTTTTGAGACATACAGAACATATTCTATACATATTTTCCAATAAATATAAAAAAGTACATTTTAATTCTTAATATCTTATATAGTTTTGCGTCTAAAAAAAGTAGCTTGTTTTGAGGATCTAAATTAATGTAGGTATTTTACTAGATAAACAATGCAAAAATACTGATTTGGAAAATAATACTTTGCTGTCATTTTCGAACCTTACCTGGAATTCTCTCGGCGTCAGGACACCTGAACAAGAGGGACATGTGGTCTTGTTGTTGGGACAGCCTCTGTCCAGATGTGAAGCCAGTGATTTCCTCTGCACCATTAAGCCACAGCCAATGTTGCAAGGGATCAGGGCATATTCACATTGACTCTGATGGTCCTGTTAAATGAGTAATTGAACATATTTAAGGGATAATTCACATAAAACATGACAATGTATTTACTCTCATGTCACATCTAAATCTGTATGCTTTTTTTTTTTAGAATAACAAAACACTTTTGTCATCCAAGAACCTTCAGCAGCTCTTTTGCATGCAAGGACAGTTCATAATAAGCATCCAAAATAAAAAAAATTGTAAATACTTTTGGGTCTGTTCTCGACATAGAATAGTTGTTTGTCTTCAATAGACTTATTTTTGTGCTTAAGTAGTGGTGTTTTTGCCAGGTTTCGAGCTTGGCGGTCACTATGAACTGTCTTTGTATAAAAAAAGCTGTGTGAAGATTCTTCAAAACATCTCTCTAGTGCAAAAGATAACAGCGTACGGGTCTGGAACAACATGAGAGTGAGTAGGTAATGACAAATAATTTTATTTTTTGAGTGATCTACTCCCCTAAGCAAGTATGAATACTACAATGCTACTTTATTTCTATACACTTAACCTCTAAAACATATAATGCTTTTGATCATATAGTTTCCGCTGAAAAACATAAAATCTAAAGCCCAACCTACATGTTTCTATTGTAATAGGGAGCTTGTGAATAATACGATATTCTCAAAAGGCTTTCAGTCTCTCTTGAGTACAGAAAGAAGGTAAAAACATAAAAGACTTCCATTAGGCAGCCATGAGGGTCAAAGTCATTGAACATTTTACTCTACAAAACACTGACCTCTAAAAGTTGTACAAGAGGCTTTTCAAAACCTAAAGTATAAGTTTGTTACTAAGACTGAGGATGGATTCACTACACAAGACAGCATTTGCACAACAGCTCTATGATTAATGCCTTAATGGCTGGTTTGTGTTATGAAATGACCATAAAGCTACCATGTTAGGATTCCCGTAAAATAGCATCTTGTGGTTGTAACCGAGTATGACTGCCTGCCATGAAATGCAGCTATTTTTTAATGAGTTCCTATAATTTAACAATGTGATAACAGAAAAGCCACAGTTGCTAATGTGATCGATACAAGCCCCATAATCCACATTGATTTTGACTCAGTCAAGTGTAAAAGACATTTGAGAGCATTACAGTGTTCTCAATAGCTTTATAGGTTTTACATGAATGTGTAGCAGCCCGTGAACAGCCCCGGTCTCTGGTCTTACATTTATTAGCTCAATGCTCTAATCTGAACTACAGTGGAAAGTGCTAGACTTCATCCGATGGCTCAGGAAGTGGCTCACATGCATGATTTTCGCATCATGTCCTGTGAAGTTCAAAAAAACATTTCCCATGCTATAAATAAATACATAATTCAGAAAATTCACACATCGATCTGCTTAAATGTCCATTAGAGATCCATTCAAGTAACGACACGTCACTGATACTGAATAAACCTCTCTACTCTTAATTTCCATTTCAGGTAAATAAACTAACTTTCTATATAAAAGTACCTCAAAGTTCTTCAGGGTGCTTCTCCAGGGGCAGCCTTGATTGGCACAGTGAACTTTCAGATCCAAAATTTCCTTATTAATAGCTGCATCGTTGAAGAACTGCAGTTGAAAACAAGAGGGGGAATTATGATAACTTTCCAAACATGAGTCACAATGCTTCCAATGTCAAAATATGAATATGAACACATAGCCATTACATATTTTATGAAGAGACAGATAGATGGACAGATAGACAGAAAAACAGATAGATGGACAGAAGGATAGATAGATAGATGGATAGATGTAGTTTTGATTGCCTGGTCAAGAGTCAGTACACTAGTGTCACTCTCAACACTGGGATCTTCTTCTTTACATTTTGTACACACAAGGTCCTTGTTGTTTCTGTATGGAATAGTGAAACAGAAGCATTCATTGATAAGCATTCACTTATAACATTTTAATAACAATGCTATATTTTCTCAATTTACAATAAGCTAGCCAATGTTGAGAGAGAGAGAGAGTTACTATACATACATCAGCATCTATCCACCTTTTAAAAATTTTATGCGGTGTTTTTATATTTGAGTATATTTAGGCTGTTCATCGCGCATATAAGCCACTTTTTATTTCTTTTTTTAACCATAACATACAATTACTATCAAAACCGAAAATACTGTCTTGACAGCCATGTTCTGTGCCATGAAACTGCTGCTGTTCTAGTTGAACGCTTCTCAGTCTCTTACCTGACCAGCCAGTTGACGCACGCGAGGCAGTAGCGGTGACCGCACACCGTTTGACGCGCCTTATTCAACACATTATTACAGTTGCTGCACAAGTACTTCTCCTTCGGGACTTCATCGCAGATGCTCTGAGGAAAACCTGACGGGTACTCGTTCTCACCCGGTGTGGACGAAGTCCCGTTTAACGACGGGTCTGAAACAGCTGATCCAGAAGCCATTGAGGTTTTTGGTGAAGTGTCTGTACCAGCAGCAGGTTTTGATAACATATTGATATGCTTTTGACTTTTTCGTGATATACCCACGGTAGAAAAACACCATGGGGGTTCCCCCTCTTCATACACCCGGAAATATTATTGAGATGTTTTTTCCGCCTACTTATCGGGCACAATGTTACGGGTCTTGCTAATAATAATCAGGGCTAAAGTCTACAAAATAATAAGAGAAAGAACAAAGGTGTGGAGTTATTGTTAAATTATAATGATCAACGTTTCACTGTGTCTCCGTCTGAAAACCTAGTGAGGGTACTAAAACAAAAAGCAGAAGTGCTGTCTAGGTAAGTAGAGCAGTAGCTCGGCCCCGCCTACAGAGCGTTCACGTACGACCCGCGTTATTCTAAAAAAACAAATAGAAGCGAACTCCAGGGTTTTTTATTCAATTGTATTTTTAATAATATGTTTAAAACACCATTATGGCGATAGCCAGACTCGACGCTGCGGGCAAAGTCTGACCTGACAAAATAATAAATACATTAAAAAAGTAGTGCAAAAACAGGTCCTAAAGTGAAACCCCTAGGTCATCCTTTCCTAAAGTATGAATATTGAATAAAATTTACTGTTACATTATGTTTGCAATCAAGCAGTGTCAATAAATGCCATGCATTCTGATTAATCCGAATTCTGTGAACCAAAACCTTATGAATCTGATTTCCCGTAACTACTACTACTACTACTGCCATTTAGGATTAAGTGCTGTCTATGTAGGCAGCTCACTAGATGTTGAGCCACAGCCTCTCTCACACATATTCTCTCTCTCTCCCTCGCTTTCTGAGAATTTGGCCGTCATATCCGTACGTAGACACGGAAAGTCCCAGTTTGAAAACTACCTGCGGTTTCAGTGTGGTGGACACGTTTCACGTCTGTTTTTTATTTCATGCTCACCCATCTTTGTTAACCAGGAAAGTGGTGTGTCGGACACGTCACAAATTATGGAACATAAAGACAGAAAGTGAAAAAAAAATGCTATTATGCTATTACTTGAAAGTGACAGTTCCTGAGGTATTTATATATATATATATATATATATATATATATATACTCTTCATCCTGTTTCCTGTTTTGATTATCATGCATTGCCTTATTTAAAGTACTGTATATAAATAATAATATTTTAGGCTATTTTTATTATTTTAATATTATTGACATGATATCAGTAAAAATATATATTGATCCTTGTGTATTAGCATTTTATAGTGCTCAATAAACTCAAGCCTTTGTGAAAACCAGTGAAATTTTTCATTTATTTGACTAAATGTGGTTCTTCAGGTGATGATTAACACAGAAACCATGCAGTGAGACACTCTGCTGTGTCATTTATTCTTAGTAGAACTCATCTTGCTTGAATCTCTGACCTTCATCCTTGGAATATTTGCTTATATAATTGTCTAAAGACTTAATGCTTCACTTAAGCACCATCCACTTGCCTAGAGAATATACTATTGATCTTGTTAATCATATGAGCATCGTTTCATTTCAAGAGAAAGTGGAAAAACCCTCAGAAGACCCTTGCATTTGCTCACCACTCAAACAGGAATCTCCCATTCAAATAGCGAGCTGCATAAAAAGTCACACAAACTTGACAGTCAGCTTACGTTCACATTTCCTTACTGTACAGTGGGTGCCAGAAATATTTTTTCTCTTAAACCTTTAAATGTCACCGCGTTGCCAAATATTCATTTCGAAAGCCGCAAATAATTGCTGATAAATGATGGTCTGTAAAACATTATGAGATGATACATGCTGTCTAAACTGAGCCAAATCAGAAGACAGCCGATTAGATCATAGAAGCATGAGGGAAAGAGTGCAAGGAAGATCATTTTTGCTAAAGAGGGCAGTCAGGGGGGTTTCAATATCTGGTTGAAGGGATTAATGACTTGGGTAAAACTATTCACCTCTACAAGGGACATTCTTCACCTCAAATCAATTACTCTGTAATAGGAGAGCAGGGCTATGCTGGCCTGTTTTTCATTAAACAGCAATCACACGAGGGACCAGTGCATTAAAATGACTGCAGCAGGTGGCTGGTGAGGGGCCCGAGAGCTTTCTGTGGAAAAAGAAGATGTTTGTACCCTCATGAATCACCGTGAGAAGATGCAATTCAATAATACAGAAACCTCATGATGCAAAAGCTTAAAATGCGATGGGCCTTATCGATCGGGCTGGCTGGGAGGCCCCAAACGGTGTCTTGTGTGCTGGAAACCGAGAGGCGAGGTATAGGGCAGCATCTTCTGTAAATCTGTCTGGGTAGAAGACAAGTATGGGTGTTAAGGATATTGGGGGATGGAGATAAGGAGCCAGATGTGTTTATGACTTGCTGAGTGTTGAATATCTGAAGCGTTCCATCAGCACGCCTCTCGCTTCTGATGCATCCCTCACTTGGTTCATGTCACTTTGATGAGTTCTGCTGAGTAGATACACATCGTTCTAATACTTCCTGAAACAGATGCTGCTACTGTTCTTGGAAGCCAGATCTGCAGAGTAATTTTTTCCCACACACTATATATATTACATGATTGAATCTCACAAACAGTCTTGTGTGTGTGTGTCTGTGTGTGTATATGTATATATATATATATCTAAGATTTTTTTCTAATACAATATTGTTCAAGATTATTGCCATTTAAAATGTTTTCAAATTTGAAAATAATAAGAACCATTATAGATAACAGAGCAGCAAATCAGCATAATAGAATGATTTCTGAAGGATCATGTGATTTCAGCTTTGCATCAATGAAAGAAATTAAAATGTATCACAATATAAAACAGTTATTTTAAAATGTAATTGTCAGACTCTATGTGTTGTCTTTTTGGTTTTGTTTACGTGTCATTGTGATCTGTGTTTCCCCATGTGCTTTCC
>JAUMHE010000055.1:4080927-4094591 GCA_032359235.1 Enteromius mattozi
AACAGCATGTGAAATTGATTGTCAATCAGTGTTGCTTCCTAAGTGGGCAGTTTGATTTCACAGAAGTGTGATTGACTGGGAGTTACATTGTGTTGTTTAAGTGTTCCCTTTATTTTTTTGAGCAGTGTATATATATATATATATATATACACATATGAAAAAATGCAGCGCCTTTACAACAGGTGTAATAAAACAGCTTGTATGACATTTCATTTCAAATAAATATTTTAATATAAATTTGTTCTCCCCTTTGCATATTACTACAATAGCTCATAAATTTAAGTAACCACCCTGGGCACCCCAGCAACTGCATAGCAATACCCTAGCAACCGCCACAAGTACCCTAGCAAAGTTTAAAAAAATTTCTATTTTTGGCTCCTATTCCTTTAAGAAACACCCCCTAGCAGTGAAATGTGCCCCACACTCTGAGACTCTAAAGTTCTAAGATAGCCCATGTGAGAAGCAGCAGTCTATCGGCCTCCCTCCAGTCCTGCAGAATAGACTAACATTTGTTCAAATGATATTGGCATAATGACAGAGATGGTTATGATGGCTGTGAATGGAGGGGGACTGGTGTGGTGCTGTTCCAGCGGCAGCCGAGCGCAACATCAGGCTCTATTAAGCACCAACACCCTTCTAATGGTCTCGGCGCTGACTAAATGGATAGGCCATTTGCACTCGAAGGTCATTTCTGTTCGACCCAGGGATTCAGAAATGTTAGACAGAGGTGCGATATATCAGAACACCCGTGTTAAAGACAGAAGACTGGCTGGCTGTGCTGTTCTTCATGTAAAAACTAATGTGCGTATGATTATCTTCACCTGGTCAGGGTTTCAAACTGTTTCAGATAACCTGATACGAGACCCATCTTCTTGATGCATGATACCATCAGCAACTGACTATACTTTGATAAACCCATTTCAAATAAGCTTGCAGTGTGGCTTCTTTTATGGCAACCACTGTGATATGAGTATTATGTTTTTTTCCCTCATATAGTAGCATATGTATATACTATAATAATACACTGTTACAAAATGTATATTTCATATACATATAATACAAAATTAGTGCCCACAAATGATTAATTGTGATTAATCACAACCAAAACAAAGTTTTTATTTACATAATATATAAATGTGTACTCTTTATATTTATTGTGTATATATAAATACACATACATACAGTATATATTTTGAAAATATTTATCTGTATACATGTATATATTTATATTCTTATATTTTATATTACACATAAAAATATATTTAATATATAAATATATTTTTCTTAAATATACACACGCATGTGTTTGTGTGTGTGTGTATGTATATATACACACAGTATACACACATACAGTATATTATATAAACAAAAGTGCAATGTAATGCTTGATTCACTTTATGCTGTTAATATCAACAAGTGGAATCAAAATTTTCTCTGCATTTTATTATCAATATGGTGTGATATTATCCTATTTAAATCACATATATATATATATATATATATATATATACAGAGCTGGGTGGATTACTTGAAAATTGTAATCTGTTTTTCTCTCTCTCTATACATGTATATATATCACACAATACATTTTGGTTCTGTGTTAAGTTTCCACTAGATGTCCAATATAAAATCTGTATCCTGAAGAAACCCATTGAGAATGACTGCTGTAAATCATATGTATGAATTGGATATGGAAGCAATAACATCTCAGGGTGACTTCATATAGCTGGCAGTGTTGTTGACACAAAGCCGGTTTGATCTGTTTTTGGGAAGCATTGATCACCCCCGAAACTACCGTCTGAAAGCCCTGCGGGGAGGAGCTCGCTCCACAGCAGATCTGACATTCGTCTGAGTCCACACAACATAATCAAACACAAGCCCCTCGACCTTTCATCATTTCATTTCCACAGCCTTGATGGGCCAACAATGTTGCTTAAACACCAAACATCTACTATGTTATGAAGAAATAGCTTTTTTAATTGTTGAATTGTGAACAGGATGACAGTTCTCTTGCATATCCAAAAAGTCCCTGGGGGAAAACTATGTTTTTCAAGTGAAAGAAAAAATAAACAAGGCTACTTTCATTCAAATGTTTCCTAGCATCCTAGTAGATGTACTGTACAAGTGGACCCACAATAAAAACCTAGCGCCTTTACACACAAAAAAAGCAAAAAGAGTTTAGAATGACTAAAAAAAAATAAATAAATAAATAAAATTAAAAGCATTCGATTAATTAAGCATCTCAAAAAGCTGCACTGTCACATGTTTATCAGGTTTTTCCTGTATTGTCTATAAAACACAGCTTTTTCTGAAAGGAGTCAAAATGTCTTTTGGCTATTAGAATGAAAATGTACATATCTTCAGGCATAAAATTTAACATGTTCTGACATCAAACAGAAATCTTTGAAATGTAAGTACCGTAGTTATGTTTAAACTGTGGGTTTCCTCTAAATTTACATAATTACATTCAGGCCTTTAATTAAACCTCAAGAGACTCACTCAACCCAAGTAATAATAATTTCTTAGAGATATATCAAACAGCGAACATGTTGCCCTGGATTAGTACGACATACTTAGGTGTAGAAGGTAGTAATAAATCAATTGTTCTGTAAAAGCTACTTTAAAGTGCCGTTTAACTTTGAAAGGCTTCATGTCGGGCTTCAATGACTAAATGAAACAGTCGGAATTAAAGGGTAAGTTCACACAAAAATGAAAATCCTGTCATCATTTACTCACCCTCATGTCATATTAAATCTGTACAACTTGCTTTCTTCAATTAAACACAAAAGAAGATATTAGACAGTATGTCCAAGCTTCTATCTATTCATCCATCCATCCATTTGAACTATAAAATCTGAAACATCAAGGCCTTTAAAACTTTAAAACATTCCAATTTAGCATTTTTTTGGGTTAAAACGTACAATTTCCTGAATTTCTTGGAATTTCAAGTCATTTCAATTCTACTTCCTTACATTTCTTTTCCAACTCTGCACCTGTTTTATTGGAATCGGAATTTAAAAGGCATTCTCAGTTGAGTTCTACACAGTGCATGACCTTCTCTAAACAGTAAAGCTACTTGTTGATTCACTGCTGGACTCTGGGCTTCTTAATACCACATTTCAATTCTTCTGAGGCCTCTTAAAAGAAAGCGCAATTGGTGTTTCAATTAGAACTAAAGCGAGGCACTTGAGGACGTGAGGCAATAGTGAAAACGGAGGCCCTCGTGCTGAGCTGTGCCAGCGGAGGACAGATTTCTTTCTGACAGGCCAAAAGCTGCGCTCATTTTCTCCCCATGCAACCGTCCTCAGCTATTAATTTTTAATCATGCTGCTCCATCTGCGTTTCAGTGAGGGCTCTGCCGCTCGCCACAACCACTCTATGAGACGCGTCTCGCATGGCTGTTCCCTGTGCCGTCAGACAAAAGCGAGATATTCGAGAAACGAGGCAGAGAGATTGGAGTTCAGAGCAGGGGTTTCCACACTCCCAAACACACAAATTCGCACGTGACTGCGCCCCGAGGTCGCGGCATACGGGGCTTTGAACACCTGCCAGCAGAGTGACACAGCATCCGGCGCTTCTTCAGTTCTCCACAGGATGAATCATCGTGCCTAACGTGCTCGTCCCTTCCCAGCGAGCTGTCGACCGCACCGGTATCGATTTTGCTAATTTTCCAAAGCCTGTCTCGCAAGTCTCTGTGAAATCCATTTTTGGGCCTTGAGCTCAATTATATGCAAATCAAGAAAAAGGGATTTAATTACGCCTGATGCAGCTCTGGTTTACATATTCAGAATGGAGAAAGTGTGTCTTGTCATCCGCAGGAACCTCTAGAGGGATTCTGGAGGAATACGCAACGACCCTTCTGCTGTCAGACGCCATATCAGAGCATTAAATAAGAGACTCAATAAGGTACCGGAGCGCAGCGCTTTGGAAACAGCTGAGGTAAAATGGACAAGGTGTAATACCTAGAGCAGAACAGCTGTTCATATGCTATTGAAAACACATCTGTAAGTACACTTCACATCAATGCAGTTGTTTCAGCGCAATTAAAAAGAGCATATGGAGAAGTGTCTCCAGAGACTGGAACGAACACAGTGTTTCTGGTAACTTGCTGAACACATAGAAGCTAGAGAACAGGGAGACCTGCTTTGTATCATTGGCCATTCATACATTCCTGACCAATCCAATTAAAGATGCTGATAATGAGCTCTGCACCATTGAAGAAGGGTAATTATCTATGACTACTGCTAATGTGATACACCATTGTGCATTTAATTTAGCTGATTTCTCATTACAGGATTCACAAAAGCACAAATCCTTTGTTTTTTTGGTTAAGTGTTCTTTAAAATGTAAATTCTGTACCTTTAATAAAATGTTAACTTTTTAAGAGATTATTATTCTTTAATTTATTTTATGCAACAGTTAATTAACCAAGACATTAATTTGAAGTAACCTAACTTTAAGAAACAGTACCATTTTGTCCATTTTTGCTCTGCAGACATAAATAATTCCAGTCGAACTTGCTAGAGGCGTTCCTAGTGTTACTAGACTGAATTGGTGTATTTGAACAAATCGGCTCTGTGAACGATTCTCTGATCACTCACTTGCACATGCTCTTGTTATGTTGTTTTCGAATGAATCATTTAAGTAAATGATTCAGTGACTCACTCATAAACAATCACTTAGCCTTTCCTGAAAGAACTGATGTTTTCGAATGAATGGTTTGATAGTCAGTGACACGCTCATAAATAAAGCCACTTGTTTTTTTGTTTTTTAATGAATCGATGATTTTGAACAAATCGTCTGTGTGAATGATTCACCGACTCCCTCATAAACACATGCACTTGTTTTATTTCAGGATGAATCAGTGTTTTTAAATGTATTGTTAGAGTGAGTAAAAGTCTCTTGGCCTTTCTTGAACAAATCCTTTGAGGGTATGATTTTGCTAAAATAGCTTACATACAACAATCTATGTAAATATGTTTAAACCACCTCTGTGAGTCTGTGTAAACAATATATTTTTCATTTAATAGATGTGACTTCAACAGTGTACACTGTATAGCTCTAGAAAAGCAAATCTAATAACTGGCTCATCATGCCGTAAAGCTGCAAATATATGCACATACAAGGACTTTGGTTTGGGACTTGAATCTGTGTCTCCAGCTTGAGCACAAGAGCTCAATGTCAGGAGCACACATACTAAACCAGCACCATGAATTTGAAATTATGAATGTTTGAACTGGCACTGACAAAAATAAAGCTGAACAAGACTGTCGTCGGATCCAGCGCGATTCACATCCTTTATTCATGGGGGGACTGTCACAACAAATAACATTTCACGTGTCACTAAGGTAAAAACTTAATTTGTGTGTTGGGATACCATGGTGCACACAAGCAGCCATCCCACTCGTCAACACATAGGAAAAATTAAATAAATCAGAACGTCTTAAATAATACATTCAGACTCCATGAGTTTTTATAGCAGAGATAAGAACAGCAGTTCAACTTTTATCCTGCATTTTACTGCTGGTCACATTAAGGCTTAGTTTTGAAGGGATATGCTCAAAATGAAATCATTTGAACACTCATACATGTATGACTTGCTTTATCTAGGAAACAAAAAGAGGAGAAATGTTGAGGTACTGTATGAAGATTGGAAAATTTGCTAAATTTAAAGGGACAGTTCACCCAAAACTCCTCAAGTTGTTCTAAATCTGTGATTTCTTTCTTCTGTTGGTAATCAAATAGTTGACGGTAGCCATTGTCTTTAATAAAAACGCTATGTTAAAGTCAATGGCTTTCATTTGTTTACCACCATTCTTCAAAATATCTTCTTTTATGTTCAACAAAAGAAAGAAACTTAAATATATAATGACATTTATTTTTTTATTTTCATTTTTGGGTGAATTTTCACTAATCACCTTCCAAGTGAGATTTGACTCGATTTTGAAATTATTTGCATCTGTTCACCACACAAATCTATTGTATGTTTCTAGAATATTTGAAATATAGTGCAGTCTTATTGACTACATTTATGATACTTCAATGATGCATTTATGATGCTTTTGGTTACTTTTTGAAGCCTGAAAGCTTCATTATGTATTTATTAACTGCATAAAATGAGTAACTAGCACAATATTCAAAAATTCTTCTTTAATGTTCTCTCAGAAGTCACACAAGTGTGCAACAACATGAGGGAAAGTAAATGAAGTGAGAATATTAATTTTCGCCTGAACTATCCTCTAGCTCCCTACTGCAGTGTATGCTGTATTAATAAGATAAGAAGACCAGGTCTGTTCCCCCACATTAATCTGTGAAGTTATGAGGTATTAATGGCCTTTTGGTTAGCAGTGTGAATTTAGCTGGAGTGTTTTCACTGATAGCATCACAGCAGCTTTTCGATGCCATCAGCTGAAATCTTATCAGGGACATCAGCATCCTATCTGTGAGCTGACCCGGTTTCATGTCTACAGCTCGCCGCCTGCCTATTCCTCTGAAACGCTTCACAAAACACACATTACAGTTCTTTACTGCGTCAGGTTTGGCTAAATGAATGGATGACATGGGACAGAAAAATATGTGGAGCATCCCGAAGGTTACAGAGACTAGAAAAATAATACTCCTTGAAAAATAGCTCCCATTAGGAATCCGAAGCATTTAATGGAGCATTGCTATTTAACATTTTTAAAAATGCATAATCTCTGAGATCGGTAAAGCTTTGCATCTGTCTTAATAACGAGAAGAATCCTTGGCCAGATGCAACCTTTGCACAGTCATGAATATGGTTTTGGCACACATCAAAAGAGATGATGAATTAATTGAATGCGAACAGGGTTTTGTTCGGTAATTGTTTTGTGCAAGTTAAATTGTAAAGTTTTTGTATAACGTCTCTTAAATCAGTGATTCGCAACCAGAGGGAAAGGTTCCGTGGGAAAAGATTTTGAAATCATTAAATAATATACTATCTTTGGGATTGGTAAAGTTTGAAAAGGTTTTTCAAAGAAGTTTCTTATGCTCACCAAGACTGCATTTATTTGATTAAAAGTCACAATAAAAACAGTCATTTTGTGAAATATTATTACATAACATAACATAAAACATTATTACAGCCATAACTCCAGTCTTATGTGTCATATGATCCTTCAGAAATCATTCTAATATACTAATTTGATGCTCAAAACACATTTCTTATTAATGTCAATTTTAAAAATAGTTGGGACGCTTAATATTTTTGTGGAAACTGTAATGTATATATTTTCATTATTTTTTTTACAATCATTACAAAGTCAAATAGAACAGAATTTATCTAAAAGGTATCATTTAATAATATTTTACATTGTCTTGATTGATTTATTGCACCCTTAAATTTAATTTAATTTAATTTAATTTAATTTAATTTAATATTAAATTCAGTTCAATTAAATTAAACAGTAGTGTAACAATATTACATATTTTTAAACAAAATTATTTTATAATACATTTAAAAAGTTTAGCATGAAAATGGTTTTATTTCTCTTTTTTAAATGTTAGATATTTTGCTTTTGAATAAAATAACAAAAAATTATATAATAAAATAATATAAATACATTTTAATTGTTTGGTTTTTGTTAAACATTTATAAGTCTGGATAAAATGTCAAAATACTTTTTGGTGTCACTAGCCGCATTTCCATTACAGATTTGCACAAAATTTTGCCGATATTTGAATAAATGTCGAATAAAAAAGTATTGCGAAATGATGCTGTTTCCTTTAACCAACGTTATGCGGCTAAAACGTAACCTTTTGCCTCTCGCGATAAGTCATAGCAACGAATTTTGGTGAGATTTGACAGATTTTGGATATATTTATACAAAGGAGGTATATGCATCTATCTTTACAGAAGCAGCACGGAGAGATACTTCAGAAACGTGCGCGACGAAGCTGGAATAAACACAAGCATCAACCGAGTGGCCGCAAACAGCTTCAATGTCGTATCAGAGCCGAATGGCACTATAGATGTGTGCAGTTTAAACTGTCTAAGCATTAATGGCGTATGCAACCAAACCTGTCACAAAAGTTCTGTCATGATCTTCTCATTAACATAACTGCTTCATACGAGGCAACACTTTTCTGGTGTTGATGAAGTGATGTATCCTGATGAAGGTTAGGAAACACTGAAAATATTGGAGAAACGCTTGGAGAAGCATTACAGTGTCTGTCATGACTTTTTCTTTTCCAAAAGGAAAACACTGGGATGGATAACATTTATAATGGATTAGGGTGTTTAAAAGCGAAGCCGAAAGCTGTGATAGCATCTCATTCCCACAGAAGGAAGAAGAAAGATAGAGAGAGAAATAGAAAATAATGCAGAAGGGCAAGGACGGGAAGATCAGAGGAGTTTTCAATTTGAGCTTGCATCTCCCCCATAAAATTCAAGGCCATCCGTGCATGGCCAGTGAGCGCCGTGTAGTTAATCCACGGCGTGAGATAAGTAGTCAGTCTAAAACAATCCGAATGGCGATTAATGGAACGCTTTGTGGATGCTGAGCAAGGCCATGTTTTATTCAGAGCCTCTGGAGAGCTATACTCACAGATAAATCACAGATAAAGACATGGTGAAAATTGCCAATATTTTCATAGCGCCAAATAAGTCAGTGGGGACCACGTTGGTTTGATATCCATCCATTTCCCTGCTTAGATTCATTCCTCTGATCTGTAGACACATTGCAGCACTCCATCGAAGGGGCGATGGATGTGTCTTGAACGATCTACCCTATTTATTTTGTCCGTCTGTTATTTTTATCTCTCTGAATTATCCAGGAATTCACCTACAGACCAAGACGACTACTGCTGGATGTGGACACAACGCTGTTCTCTATTACCTTACATGAGATGTATGAAAATCTCACGGAGGAAACCTGACCTGTGAAGAAGACTAAATTGTAAAGGCGAGTCTAAATCCATCATGAGAGAAATGCATTGTTAAAACAGGTATCACAACAGCGGCGCCAGCCAGCCAGTAACTAACTAAAAGTAGCAGCACTATATTTTTCAGTAGTGTGACAGTTGCCCACACTGCAAAAAACAATGTCTTACTCAGTATTTTTCTCTTGTTTTCCAGTAAAAAATATCCAGAAATCCTTAAAATAAAATCAGTGTACTTGAAAAGCAAAACTGCTTATAAAGACTTCTTTTCGGAGAACATTTCATAAAGTAAATTAATGAATAATTTAAAATGTTTTAAGCATAAATATCACTAATTTGATTTAACCTCTTCAAAATAAAGGCGCTTTATGATGCCATAGCAGAACCTTTTTTTCTAAATGGTTTCATAAAGAGCCTTTAATATCTGAAGAACCTTTTAAGCACCTTTATTTTTAAGAGTGCATGCTTAAAACCTGAAATAAAACAATGGGATAGAAAAAATTAACTTAATTAAAGTGCCCCTATTATGGGTAATAAAGGATTCATAATTTGGTTTTGTGAGTCCCAAACAACAGGTTAACATGCATGCAAGGTCAAAAAACATTTTCATTTTCTTATAATATGCATTTATTTTCACCTTTTGTTCAACGACTCCCAAACGATTCATTAGACGATTCATTAACCCCTCCGGTGATTGGTCGATTTTATTTAAAGAAGTGTTTGTGAGTTTTTAACGCTCTAAAAGTGACACCTAGTGGCAAAGAATGAATTTGCATTTTCATTCAGACCAACACCAAATGACCAACAAGTGGGCAGGCAATATGCTAATATTTCATTTTGACATCAGCAAGAAATGCTTTGGATTCATTTTAAAAATGACTCGTTTCTATGATTCAGAATCAACTCTTTCTTTTTAGAGACAATAACTTTATAAAAGATGCACTTTCAGATATAAAACGTTGCAGGATGTTTTCATTCACTCAGAGCTGTGTTACACACTGCATGAAAGGTCATTTTCAAAAATCCATATTAGTGGCACTTTAACTTTTCCTCTCTTGCACAAATACTGTTTTCCAAGCTGATTCTTTTTTGTGAATTAGTTTGATTGTTTATTTCAATGAATCATTTCATAAGCTGACTCACCTATTCATACAGTATGAGTCATCTCTTAGTAATATTTCTGGAACTTCAATTTTTCATCTTTAAAACAAATATTTAGCATCAATTATTATTACACTTATAAATATTCATAGATTTTACTTTATTGTATAAATATTCATACTTTACACTATATGTAGACGTTATACCGTTTTAAGCTATTCATTCATGTTTTCTTTTTATAACATAGTAATTTTTCTTTTTGTTTTTTTTTTTATGTTGGACAGGATGCCAGTACAAAGTACTTGAACCACCAACGTTAACTTTCGGAATACATAATAAAAGTACACTTGAGGTGAAGGTCAGTCTTGACTGATAATTCTTCTCCACCCACAATACAAGCTGCACTGACTAATTCAGAGCTTGACTAAATCCTTTAAAAAGCCTCGGCGTGGTTCGCACTTACATTTGTTAATAACTTCAAGTCTAGGTAACTACTTTTCAAAAGAGTTGCTTTACTATACACTGTTATTGCTCTCATCAATAAGCCACTTGCACAATTAAACACAAACGTTTTTTTTTTTCAACTGCTAATTGCACCTCGCAGAGTCTTGTGTTCATTAGAAGATCAACAAAAATGTCACACTTCTCTTGGCTTGTGAGATATAAAGGTTTCTCTCCCGCAGCTGTGATCGAACACACTACAGCATCGGCTGCACTTTAGACTGTTTAAAAATTTATTCTGAATTAACACTTTCTGACAGAAACATCTCGCTTGAGCATCTGTACAATGGAGAGTCACAGTATCGACTCGTGTTCTTTGAAATCCTCTGCTTTTTAAATATTGAGGAGGTCACTGTAGTGGATTCTTCCATCTTGTGGAAATAAACAATAATAGTGTGAATCAGAAGGGAGAGCTTACACAAGCGCACACACATAGAGAGAGAGAGAGAGAGAGAGTAAAAAAACAGGATCCATTAGAGACAAGCGGCGAAAGGAAAATGTGTTTGTCAGCAGTATCTTGGCCATACATCTCTGCGTAACATCCAGGGGGTTTTGGGAGGATTGGAAATGAGTGAGTGATAGAACAAACCATGAATTTCAAAAAGACACAAGGAGGTGAAGATGCAAAGAAAGTGTGAGAAAGCCAGCACGTAGCTTGAATAGAGCTGGAAATAAAGCAAATTAACAAGACTATGTTGTTGTTTTGTTCGGGGGTTTCTTTTAAGAAAAAGTCATTTGTTTAATTTAAAAAAAAAAGTGTTAATGTTGTCAAATGGTTGTTAGCTAGATAACACAAAACATTATGGCAATAATTAATTAATGACACGCACACATGTGAAGATATGATTCTTAAATGTTGATGTATGTTAAAAATAATGTATAAATGTAATTTTGAACAAAACTATGGGTCAGTAGTTTTTTTTATTATTTTATTCCTATTATATAATAATTATTGTAATGTATTTATTTATTACTGTTTTTAACATGCTGCTTAATATTTTTGTGGAAACTATGATACATTTTTCAGGACTGGTTGGTGAATATTTGAAATAGAAATCTTCTGTAATATTATAAATGCATTTATTGTCAATTTTGACAAATGCAGAAATAAAAGTATTAATTTCTGGCAAAAAATAAAATAATAAAAATTAAATAAAATAAAAACTTGACCCCAAACCTTTAAATAATAATAATATATTCTATCTCAGTGGATATATTGCAATATATTTCTGTCAAAGCTTAATTTTACTAACATGCTGATTTGCTGCTTAATTACTATAATTCATTGTTGTACTCAATTATTCATATATAATAAAAATAAATTAATTATTAATTGGTATTATTATAAGAGTTGCTTAATGTTTCTGTGGAAAGTGTGATAATGTCAGGATTATTTGATGAATAGAAAGTTCAATGATAAATTTAAATAAAAGATTTAAAAAAGTAACTTTCATAACATTCTAATCAATTTCAATTTGATACATCCTTGCTGAATTAAATATTTTACATTTTAACAAAGATAAGAGAAAAATGTGCTATGACAATAATTAAAAGATAGTGAACATGAAAAAATCCTTTTAAAAACATTCTCTTTCTCTCTATATATATATATTTACAGTATATATAGTATATGTGTCTGTGTGTGTCTATATATCTAAATGCTAGTGTAAATATACATATAAATGAGTTGTTTAACTTTTCAAAATAAATTGATTCAAATAAATTAATCTGACATGATGAAATATTTACTACATGTAAAATATATTAACTTATTCATTAAAATAGAAAAACTGTAACTAAATCAAAAATTGTCAGAATATTCACTTAAAAAACAATTTTGTGTTCCACAGAACAGAGTAAGTCAACGTGAGGGTAAGTAAATGATGACAGAATTTTCTTCACACATGCAAATGACAGAATGACAACAAACCAGAGCAGGTAGCCGAAAGCAGACTTCACAGGCTTCTATCACAGCGTGGCTCGTTTTTGAAGCGGCTCGGGCTGTTAGAATGCCTAGCAGTCTATTAATGGAGATTCTGCATTGAGTAATGAGTGCAGAGACAGGGGAGAAACACCCAAGAGAGGCGGCCATCTTTTTAACCCACTTTTTAAAATTCACTCGGCCAGACGTGGGGAGCCTGCACGGAGCCCACATCAGCGGTGAGAAAATGCCTGTCTAAGCTTAATGAAATCAGCAGGACTTCAACCTCCGAATAAGAAAATAAAGCAAGAAGTGAGAAAGCTGAGATTTAAGGGGGATTACGATATTCCGACAGTCAGCAATACATCGAGAGAGAGACGAGGAAAAACCTGGTAGAAGCAGTTAACGACTTCTTTCTCTCATGACTAGCACGAGTGCCCGAGGCACAGCCAGTTTATGCATGTGTAGAAAATGGAAGTTACACTAGTATGTCAAGCTGTAAGAACTAAAAGCCACTGGCATGCTTTTCTGAGATGTTCTGCTGGTAACTAAGTCACTTCACATCAACAGCATCCATCCACCCTCGCTTTCTTCACTTACGAGACGCGTTCATGCTGTTTACATGCTCCGTCACAAAAAAAGAGAATGTAATGGGTCAAAAGCCCTTGAGATAGCATCTTCATTTATCGCTAGCTGAAGCAAGAGTGCATATCTGTGAATAAATTGCAAATGCACAAGACGGTGAAGTTTACTGAGAAATTATTTTTTATGCTTTCACAGCTAGTGATTCAACAAGTACAAAAGTCGTTTTCACTGACACTGACAAGGCAAGCCAATATGGCTTAAAAAGATTTTTATTTTTTATTTTTTTGTAACAGTCCATGTGAGTCAATAGTTGAGCCCTAACAAAAAAATGTACAATTTCTGTGGATAGTGTGACAATTTCCGGGATATTTGATAAATAGAAAGTTAATGATAAATTAAAATGAAAGAAAAGATTTGAAATAGTAACCTTTCATAACATTTTAAATGTTTTTCTGTCACTTTTTTTCAATGTAATAACTCCTTGCTGAATGAAATAATTAACATTTTAACAAAGAGAAAAATGTGTTATGTGCAATAATTAAAAGATATTTTAAAAACATCTCTCTCTCTCTCTCTCTTTATATATATATATATATATATATATATATATATATATATACAGTGAGGTCAATAAGTATTTGATCACCCTGTGATT
>JAUMHE010000055.1:4111468-4128197 GCA_032359235.1 Enteromius mattozi
GGTTACGTTCGTAACCTAGACGTTTTTTGCATTGTTTTGTATACTTAAAAATTAAACAAAATGTCAACAATGATTAAACCAAGTGTTAAAGTGAGCCCAGCGCTAAAAAGGACAAAAAAACATCTAAACAGTTTCTGTGTGTGTGTATTCAAAACTTAATCTGGCCATAACTTAACATAAACTTAACTAATGTATTCTATTTAAACAAGATATACTAAAGGAGCAAACCAATATCAATATTAACCCTCCCCAGAAGGAATGAATAAATTATGAATGAATACAAAAAAAAAATCTAATTCTGAGAAAAATGGTGCATCAATAATTTGTAATGTGTGCACAAGTCAAACTAGATAACTTTTGCAACTACATAAAATTCATAAAAATATGCGTAGCAGGGTGAATGCTAAAAATCACTATTTTTTCTTCAGTTTATGGCGCATATTCTGCTTCTTTCTGGAGTCATACTAAGTTAAAATTGGCCATGATGTCTATTGCATAACTAGAATTTACCGTAAAAATGACTTTGCACAAACCAAAAGCCAGCTGGAATGCACAGCGTCTTTGAGACACTTCTCTATAAAAGGCTTGCAAATGTCTGACACAAAGTCATTTGAGCTGACGTCAGAGCCAGAGCAGGTCACACTCTCAGTGGTGACCCCTTCCTTCTCTGCTTCTCACCAACAACAGCTCTCCAAATTACACAGAAAACATCACGAATGAAACCAGCCGCACTGTTATTTTCAGTCAGATCACACAGTGTCTTTATTGAACAGCCTATTCATTCTTTATTAAGGCAGATATACTGCATAACTTTAATAGTCGTGAAAAAATGCACAAAAAGACAAGCATGTAGCATTTCATTTCACTTCATATACAAGAAAAGACATAATTAAACAAATTGAAGGGGTGGATTTCAGACCACTACATGTTCTTACTGACACTCTGAGTATTTAATTAAGACTAATCTTGTAATCTTCTTGAGTAGTCTGGCATTTTGTATTGTAGACCGAGCATGATCCTTTTTTTAATAATCACTTCAAGTTGGTTGCAAATGGTTTGTAAAAAACAAAAAGTGTCATTATTTCATAATTCTACTGCCATTTCCGATCACTGTATGTAGTTTTTTTCAAAGGAACACAAAACCTAAGCTTCAAAGCACAAAGAATAAATTATTATTATTTTTCTGACAAAAACATAATTATTCACAACATATTTGTAGCATAAATTTTAGTGTAGCTTTTGGAAATAAAGTATATGCGAATTAATATTGCAAAATGCACACCAAGGAGCAAGTAAATACAATTTCCAATCTTAAAATCTTTATGTGCGTATATATATTTAAAACATAAAATATAACCAAAATATAACTAACTATAATAAATTTTATATATATATATATATATATATACATATAATCATCATATAAATAAACATCATCAAATAAATCACATGTAAATGATTATTATTATTATTTACTATCATGTATATGTGTTATATACTTATGTATTACAGACAAATAATCATATGTGAAGATATGGGATGTTAATATTTGCATACCAGTGTAGTTTTAAAGTCATAATATTAGAGTATAGGTTTTATTATATATATTTATATATAATAAAATAATATATTTTATTTATTATAATATATTACACATATGTTACACTTTATTTTGATTGTCCACTTTAGATATTCTACTAACTATAAGTAACTACAACTACATATCAGCTAACTCTAATAATATTATTTCACGAGTTTCCTCATCAAAACTAATAATAATAATAGCATGTTTGGCGTGCTGTTTGGGGGTGAGCCGGGAGCTCGGCGTCCGGCTTGAACCCTGCGTGCCCCCTTTAAGGATGCGAACGGTGGAGAAGGGGAGGAGGAGGGATGCTTAGAACGAGATACGGAAGGAAGGAAATGGGCTTATTTATAGGGCGAGTGTGTGGACTGGATTGGCTAACGAGAGGTAATGATAATGATTGGTAATGCGGCGCCGGCTGTGTCTGATTATTCGTTCACGCTCCTCCCAAAATTAGTTTAGCAACATCACTAGTACACAATTTTAATTTTGGGGGCGAACAATCCATTTAATTATGATTTATGACTTATATTAAGAAGTAGCCTAGTGTTTAACCATAAAAATATTGTGGGTGTTATCAGTACTCTTCAAATGACTGCACTTATATGTGTCCAATCTGTGTCACAAGTTGCTGGTGACCCTGATCCTCACTCAGCAGCTTAAGGTCAAACAGTTAAGCCGTTTGGATTACCCATCATGTCACGAAGTTTAAGCACATGGAATGAACAGGCTCTTAAACGATCTATGCCACCTGTGAAGGACCACTCTTCTTACCTCCACAAATCACAACCATGTAATCCTGTCAGCGCTGATAAACTCACTAACAAACACAGCTAACCCGATCAGAGCCAAGCTGTACTTAAACACCCGATGCTCACTTCTGATTGGCTGCTCAAGTTATTATCAATCTGCTAGCTCGCGCCGTGTGCCAACTGTGTCACTGTTGCTCATGAGATCAGGGCTGTTGCCGCATGATTGAGAATGTTCACTTTGACGCATCGTGTTCTGGCAAAGCATCTGCAGTACATAATGAAGAAAAGACTCGGGAAAAGCTTTCAGATACCTTTTGCTAAAGTCAGGTTTTGACCTATGCTGCAGTCTCTTTAGACACAAATGATTAAACTGAAACACAGCCAATGAAAAAATGTACTACAAAGCATGACAAGGCTGTTTGAATCAGATATCTGAATTTTCTTTTGAGACATGCAATGGAAAATGTCCTTCAAAAGAGAGAGAGAGAGAGAGAGTAGAGAAGTTTTTTTTTTTTTTTGGTTTAACTTAGAAAAACCATTTTACTGTCTACAGGCATTAGTGTCATTTCTATTCTACAATTTTATTTTGTGTCTACATCATATAGAGGTAATATAATTGATTAAATATTGAATTCACATTTTTGAAGGATGGAAATCATACTACTTAGTTTTCTATTATCAGAATTTTACCACTAAGTGGATGTACAGGATGAATTTTAAATCATTTTGGTTTGAGCAGATGTTGGAAACAGCACGGATTTTGGTAGAAAAACAATAGCATTAACATCAGTAATAATTTTGTGATTTTTTGGCATGCCATTAGTTTGCAAAAATCAGGCTGCTGAAAAGTTTTGGCAAAAAAAAATGCCATAAAACATGAAAACAGGAACAGAAAATAAGCCAAAAAAAAGAACAAACCACAACTTTAACAGATTGTGCAACGTAAATTTTGACGACAGAAAAGCCTTCGAAAATCAGCCTAGCCAAATCATATTTACTCTAAACAGAGACTGATGGTGCTTGTATTATTGTACTTTTTTTTCGCAGTTTCATCACTAACTATGCAAAGGGTGAATTTTAAATAATTTCAGAACTTTGGTTTGAGCAGATGTTGGAAATTACATGGTTTTGGTGAGAAAACAACACATGGCCTACATTTTTTGGCACATTTTAAGCTGTTGAAATTTGTTGGCAAAAAAAAAAAATGCCATAAACCATGAAAATAGGGAGAGAAAATATGCCCAAAATTATGAAAAGAACTGCAACTTACCTACTGAGCTGACAAATCTTTTCAAACTACTCATTTAAATTCACTTAACACTCACTTACATGTGATAGATTATAGTCTATAAAATGAACATAGGATTTAAATATGCTACATCCTAGTCTCAGAGTTTTACTGTTCCTAACTAAAAATATCCTGAAAATGCCACAGTGGGACAAAATTAAGATGGCCACAAATAACTCTTAAACCTCTAGGGGGTCAGGACACCCCATATAGTATAACCACAGAATAGAAAGTTCATGGCATCCGAGCTGTATCTCCAGGCAGAGTAAAGTCAGCCATTCTTGTGCCATTGTCTTTCACCGTGAGAGTGTAAATTGATCCAAACACACAATACTGTCCAGAAAATACACTGACACTTCAAAGGGCCGGGCTCTCGGAGGCCAAAGAGCCATTTCACACCTAATCAAGTCAGCTCTTAATCCGGGCTGGGCCTGTGCAGATAACACACTTTGAAGTAAGGAGGTCCACTGACGGGAAAACTCGCAAGTCTGAAAAAAGGATTCCTTCATTCAGGCTCATACGTGCTTATTCTGCTTTGCTTCATGGTTCAAGCTTGTCAGGCTCTGCAGTGTCATCGTTCAAATGTTCAAACTGTTTTAAACAAAACTGCAGTTTAATTTCAGCCATGTTTACACCAGGCATTACCATCAGTCACAGGTGATCTAATTATACTGGTCAGCCAATCAAAACCGTGCTTCTCAAACATGTCTCCTGCAACCACTTGTGATTATGTCGTAGGGGACTACATACATCATTTATGTCAGTCTGTAATTGGTTTTTAAAAGAAATATATACATTGATTCAGCAAGGATGCATTAAATTGATCAAAAGTGACTGTAAACATGTTTACATTGATACAAAAAATAATAAAAATAAATAAATAAATACTAGTGGTTTTGAACTTTCTATAATCAAAGAATACTCATTAAACAAAAAAGTATGACAGTTTCCACAAAAACATTAAGCAGCACATATGTTTTCAACATTAATATTGACATGTTCATTAAACACCAAAATTCTCAAAACTTTTGTACAGTATTGTATATAACTTTTTTGGTGTAAACTGATTTTTAGGATGTTACAGCTGACTGACTGTGATAAAGATTTAGATCAAAGTATATCCCAGTTACCCTAATTTAAAGGGTTAGTTCACCCCAAAATGAAAATTCTGTCATTAATTACTCACCCTCAAGTCCTTCCAAACCCATGAGACCTTCATTCATCTTCGGAACACAAATTAAGGTATTTTTGATGATATCAGAGAACCATCTGTCCCTTCAAAGACAGCAATACTACTGTCCATGTGACATCAGTGGCTCAACTTCAGTTTTGCAACGCAACGAGAATACTTTTTTTGCGCAAAGAAAACAAAAATAACATAATTTACAATTTAAAATGGTGGAAGACGTAAGTCAGGGGAAAAGAATGGTACAGTAAATTATGTTAATTTTGTTTTTTATTTGCGTAAAAAAAAGGATTTTACTAGCGTTGCAAAACTGAAGTCTAGCCACTGATGTCACATGGACTGTTTTATCTATGTTTTTACTACGTTTCTGGATCTGGGATCATTTCAGTTGTGTTGCTGTCTATGGAGGGTCAGGTGGCTCTCTGATATCATCAAAAATATCTTAAGTGTTTGGAACGACATGAGGGTGAGTAATTAATGACAGACGTTTCCTTTTGGGGTGAACTAAGTTATAAATGATGGTTAATAAATGGTTCAATCTTTATGAGCCAGATGAGCTATAATTTCAAGTCATTTCAAACTAATTTTCAGTTTAAAACTTCGGTAGTAAACATCTAGTAAATAGCCGAAAGGTTGATAAACTCCAGGCATAATTTTCTAAATACACATTAATGATGTTTAATATGCAGATTGTGTGGTTAAATCAGAGGAGAGTTGAGTCTCCATTAAAATCAATGGGACCATCTGCAACCCATCAGCGATTTTACACCCTCTAATGTGGTTCAAATTGAACTGTGGCACTGGACGTTCAGACTTCCAAAACCAGCGAATCAATAAAAGGCAGTCGTGCCATGAAGGATTGCACAGATAGCATCTGTGACAAACTCTTGTTCAGACTCCAGTTGTGCACTGCTTTCCAGCCCTCAATACAGTACAACAAATACTGCATTATACACGTGCTATGTACAGAAGCCCTGTATATGGCACATAAATAGCATAAGCAATGAAGCCGAGGAGTTTGATAAGCCTTAAATGTCTTCTAAGACTAAATATCTTAGGTGAAGGTCGTGTAGCGCACAGGGTATCTGTAAAGCGCAGTGAATGGGGCCAGATTTCAAGGGTTTACCCTCCAATTCTCAAGGTTAACATAGGCGTTCTCGTGCTATCTGGACCACATTAATCATTATATGAGTTGTGAGCTATATTAGGAGAATCATTGTGTGCTTGAACATATTCACAGGGGTATAAAAGCAGATTTTTTAATTCTCTTTATGAATAAGAGTGGCAAATACTACTATCGGATTAACGCTGGATTAAGTTTTGTGAGAGTCACATAAAAGGCCAGAATATTTATTTATGGGAATAATGGGAATAAAATGTATATATTACAGATTAAACAAATGTCTGTGGGTTATGAGCACTTATAGGAATGGCGTTTGGTTGTTCACATACGTTTGGCCATATTAGAAGCACATTAGAGGGTGAAAAATCTCAGGTTGGATTGCAGATGGTCCCATTAATTTTAATGAACACTTGCTCTCTTCTGATTAAGCCTCACAATTTGCATATTAAACATCCTTAATATATACAGTATTTACATACAGACATATAGTTTAACACCTGAATACATCAAAGTTTATAACAAATCTACTGTATCAGTGGCTCACTCATAAATAAAGCCAATTGTAGTATTCTGAGTGAATCTGTGTTGTTGAACGAATCAGTTGACTGAATGATTCAACTGATTCATTTGTCACCTGCTATTGCTGTATAATTGTAATCTGCATTATTTTAAATAGTCACTGAAAAAATCCACCACTAAAACACAGGCCTGAGTGTGAGAGAGTGCTTTACTTTTAATTAGCCTTCCCATTGAAGCCATTATTCTGTTCATAGGGTGACCACATGGATACAGATCTGTTTCAGGACAATGCAGGACATAAATTTACTACTGTTATGCTATGCAAATACTGATTTACATTCGTTGGCCTATGCAGCAATTGGATGCCCACACTCCATAAAGGCTGTGCTCCTAGCAACATTAAATTCATGAGAGAATTAACCAATACATAGAGTGCTTCTGTTTTGTGTGAGAGCGCAGAGACCCAAAGTAAATCACTTACAAAGTTATTCAAAGTATAAAACATTGTTATTTATAAAATGGGGGGCGGGGGTTACATTTGTGGGATGCTGGACAAAGCTCTCAAGCACTTTGCCTCCATGACTTTCCTCCGCTCATTCTCAATCACTATATTTTGCTATATTTTGTAATACTTGCATTGTTTTATTTTTGTATTACAATTTTTTTCTCATCCAATATCTTGAGGAGGCACTGCCTCCTCGGAGGAAACACCCCTCATACAAATATATCAGCTCTATTTGTAATATGTTGAGGAATAAATGGGATCAGTAGGTGTGTCAGAGTTAAGCACATCAACTGCAGAGAAAAGTGAGTGAAAACTTAACAGAGTTGCAAATATGTCCTGAAGGGACCTAAAGTGTTACAGGTGAATGAACAGTGAAAGTTTTTCACAAAGTAACAACACTGCAAGGCTTATTCACAAATATTATAAAACATCAGTCCCGCTGAAAGCTTGAAGAAAGAATCGCACAAAAATGTATGTGCTCTTTGAGAGTGGTCCATGTAATAACCTTAACCCAGAAAAAAAACAAACACCAAAAGCATGCCATCTGAGGCCTGACAGCACACACGTAAAGATTTGCTTTACAGAAGAGGTAAATATTTCAACAGAGCCACCTCATGTGCCATCCCCTGGCAATCTATAATAGATAAAGCATTTCATTTCACCAGTCCGCTTTTAAAAAATAGGAAATCATAATACAGCAAATACTGCTTTTCCCAGAGTTTTGTGATTACACTTGAAATTTTCAAAAAAAAGGATAGCACAATCTGCACAAGGAATAATGCATTTTTCTTTCCCCTTTGAGACCAGCCTTACAATACCAGCCTGTCTGTAATCATGAGAAATCATTACTCTCTGCTAAGATCAATGCCAGAGAGAAACCCATCTGCTGCTTTGGCGTGCGGCACCCGGCCATTTTAAAACAACCTAGGGGTAGCGCTAGCTGCCCGAATATAAATAGAGCAACCTCAAGAATCGTTAGACCTCCAGACCTTTAGTGGTCATGCAAAATTCAAACCGTCAAGATGGAAAAAGAAAAAGAAAGATACGCTGAGACTTTTCCCCCTCTGGCAATAATGTTACTTTCAACTTTCATCACCTTTTAAGATCTGCCATCAAAAACCGACCCCGTTTTTCCCCCCTCTCCACATCTCCAGACTTGCTTCTCAAGAGTTACAAGGGGAGAAAAATACAGCAATTAGTGGAGATCCGGGGCTGGACCAGAGACGGCAGAGCAGGGACGATTAAGCTACGGGAGTTAGGGAGTGGGCGGAGGGGCTCTGGTTTAAAGTTTTCTGGGTTTAAATTGAAATTAGATTGATATATTTCATTCCCCTGCCATGCCAACAAAGTAAGATGCCATCGCTGGTGCAATTTCCTCTCAGATGCTTTGATTGCCGCCCATGTCAGGCCATCTTTCAAAGAGCTTTCTCTTGATGGACTCCCTCGACTGAAGTCTGTCTTTAGAAAAGAAAAAAAAAGATTCATGATCTGCGCAAAGACCGCTTGAAGGTCTCCTCTAGTTTCTTCAATCATTCTGGTGGTGCGTTTTAACAAGTGCAGTGTGTACTCTTACACGCTTAAATAAAAAACAACTAACGACCAATATGCTGCCTCAGGTTCAAAAGAACACAAAATTCAATCTAGCAACAGAAAATATCATTGTGTACACACCCTCAAGTCTTTCCAAACCCACACGAGAGGTCATGGAAAAGGAAGCCATGTCAGGTTTGTGAATAAGTCACTCTTTTGAATGAATTCGTTGACCCAGATCACAAAAATGATCGGAATGATTCTTTTACAAATCTGACTCAGAGCAGTTAACAGCTCACTGGAGCAGATTATCAATAAATAATGACTTAATTTTTATGTCTTCGGAATCTCATGGCTTCAGGAGACTAGAGCACAAGATTTATGGGCTACTTTTATGGTGCTTTTGCAAGTTTGAAAGCTCCAGAAGCCATTCGTTGTAATTGCGTGGACTGTACACGTTACATTTCTGTTTTTGTGCTCCATGGGGTGAGTAAACAATGACAATTTTCATTTTAAAAGCAGCTTAAAGGTCTTGATTAGGAAGGTAGAGAAAAATAATAGAAAACAACAGAAACTCATCCGGAGCACTTTTATGGCTCTCCTAAAAATAAAAGCAATTCATTATGCGTTCCAAAAAGCAAAAAAGTTTGAAAAAAAAGAGGAGGACAGCACTACTTATTAAAATGCCTCAGGGGACTCTGGTTTCCAATATTTGAGGCGGTTTTTTTTGCCTGGGAGTGCATTGTTATTTTTGAGAAATAGTACTATGAGAAAGCTTCTGACAGAGGGGAAATATTACACAAAGAAACAAATCAATGCATTCAAGTGCAAAATAATCAGAATTGCTTGAAAAAGTGCTGGGGAGGGGGGTATATAGTGGGGGAAACAGTATGCAACTTTCGGTGTTAAATGAGCTTTGAAGATCCAAATGTCAGCTGCACCATCTGACAGTGCCAATGAGATCACTAGCTATTAGAAAACCAGCAGAAGTGAGGGGCTGATGTATGGCTGGAATCAAAAAGTCAAGCCCATTTTTTAAAGACAATATTGAAACTGAATGATTTTTATGAGCTCCATTTAAGGTACTAGGTTATCTGTATGTGGACGAATGCTGCACTAAAATACTTTTGACAGTGTTTCCTGCAGTGCTACTGTATTTACAGTGCAATGGCAAAAGAAATGACACTTGAGCTAAGTTGTGAGTTTTAGCTTGCAGTTTGAATTGACTGTAATGAGGGAGAAAGACTATTAGCTCATTCTCACTGGTTTAACACAACAGTGTTTTTTTTAGAATCATCTCAGAACGTATGTGTTATTAGTCTGAATGTGCATTACAGCTCAATGGGAACAGAAGAATCATATGTTTAGAAGATTATCATTGTTTAAACAAATAAAAAGAAAGTCAGAAACATACATTATTATAGTTCGGGGTTGGTAAGATTTTTTAAATTCTTTAAAAATATTACTATAACTTCTACAACATACAAAAATCATTCTGATATGCGAAAAAAAAGTGTTTAGAACAGTTATGTTGCTTAATGTTTGTGCATTTTTTTCTCCAGGATTCTTTGATGGATAGAAAATTTTAAAGCCTTATTTAAAAATGTTAAATATTTTAAAACATTATTAACATCCTTACTTTCACATCAGCCAAATAAATGCATCTCTTGCTGAATAAAAGTAATAATTTCTTTAAAGTGCCCCTATTATGGATTTTTAAAAATGATGAATTTGAATGCAGTGTGTAACACAGCTCTAAGTGAATGAAACGTTTTAAATCTGAAAGTGCACCGTGTATAAAGTCATTGTCTCTCAAAAGACACATGGTGAGTCGAATCTGAATCATTGAAACTAGTCGTTTTTTAAACGAGTCCCAAGCTGTTTCATGTTAATGTCAAAAACCGCCCACTGGTTGGTATTTTTGCAAATGAAAATGCAAATTAATTTTTTGCCACTAGATGTCACTTTTGGAGCGTTAAAAACTCACAAACACTGCTTCAAATAAAATCTACGAATCACCGGAGTGGTTTGGAAAAATTAATTGCTGAACAAATAATTAAAATGAAAAATGAATGCATATTTTAGGAAAATGAAAGTGTTTTTTGACCTTGCATGCATGTTGACCTGTTGTTTGGGACCTTTCATAACCCATAATAAAGGCACTTAAAAAAAAAAAAGGAGAAAAAAAACTGACAACAAACCTTATTCAGTAAAATGAATCATTAGTACGCAAAAAGACAAGCCAGGTTACGTGAGGTAAATCTGAACAGACTGTGCGTGAAAACTACCTATAGAAATTGCTTTAAAACAGTTATTGTATAATTCTATAACTAAGCATGCGGACTTTTAAGTGTCAAAACAGTTCATCACAGTTCATTCAAATGAAAACAACAGAGCGTATGAAATACCTAGCACTCAGACAGGTGCTAGTTTTCCGAGCTGATGGAATGTGTGAGGACTTGAGGTTCATGTCACTTTGCTTCTCCGTTTCCTCACTTCTGCGAAGACAATGACATTCTGTTCTCAAGCTCCCAACAGTGACTGGCATCACACTCGTATCACACTTTTCTTCCAAACCAGTATGCTAAGAGAAAGACTTTTGGGGTGAAGATTATGCAGTAGATTGTATTAGACTGTTAAAAACCTACAAACCGAAACAAAGGGTCAGGACTGTGCTTCTCTGTCTCTTTGCTGTTGGTCGATTTAACCGAGTGTTTAGGAAAATGGTGTTCAGAAACGCTGTTTGGGGGCAGAATGCACCTGTGTGCTGACAGAGGTAGAATAGGGACATTTAACCAGACGTGGCAGACAGCCACAGCTGCCTTCCAGATGTTTATACATCTGATTACTGCATAAATGAAGTATCTGCTCCAATTAACCACAGTTTACCATTGTCATTTGTAGTTTGTGTACTTTCTCCTCCTGACCCTGTCTGCCTATGTCTTTCTGCTTTTTTCTGTATGTGTACAGCAGCAGCAACTGAACTGAACACGTTAAAAGAAATCGTGTGGTCAGAAATGAAAATTGTGTGGTTATTTTACTCATGATTCTCAACACTAAAGAAATTCCACAATCATCGATCGAATTCATTACTGTCAAGCTTATAAAAGCAACATAAAAGTACCATAAAACTGAAGCATGGCTCAGAAACTAATGATTCTGTGTCAGTTCTTTTAAATTTATTGTATAAAAAACTTAAACTAAAAATCTCACTGCAAACATGATTCTTATGAGTGAGATCTTTTTAATCAATTGGTTAAAAACAATCAGTATAACAAAATGTGAACAAATGATTCATCTGTTGTAGGTATTTCATATGACACATAAATGTTTCTTTCTTTTTTATTATAGGGTAATTAGATTATTCTTATAAGCCAGTTATTTCAAATGCCTTTAATAAATTTATAAAAACAGTCTTAAAGATGTTGATTTGAATCAATGTTAATTCTGAATGAGTGATTCTGACGATTGAGATCTTTTGAATAATTTAGTTAAAAAGTGAGTTTTGAATGAATTGCCAGTCTGAATCAGGATAAAGATTCATAGAAAATGGATAACTGGTTAAAAAGACTCATAAATCAGTCTTAAACATACAAAACGTTGATTTGAATCACTGTAACAGCTCAGTGCACAATATAATATTCTTATGACCAAGAACCTTTAAATGATTTGGTTAAAAAAAAACAAAAAATGTGTTATCTGTCCCTAGATAGCACATGTACATCTGCAACATGTCTGTTTAAAGATCTCTTGATCTGGAAAACATCTGGAAGACGTCTTTCAGGTGTCAGTTTTACTTACATTCTAAATCATAAATATCTTAAAGACATATAATAGATGTCTATTGCAGATGAGCAAACAACCTAAATAATACATCTTGCAGATGTAAATGCAGATGTCAAATAGACATCTCCTAGATGTATGTGTGCTATACTGCTGTAACAAATGTACTGCTAACAAATGATTCGTTTGGGTCAGATTTTGTATATGACTTAGTTAGAAAGACACAAAACACATGCAAATTATGGTCTGAATTGGAGTTATGACTCTCTGTGAACAGATGCTTCTTATGAGCTGATTTTTTTTTTAAATAAACTACATATTCTAAATCTTCTGATTTCAAATAATAGCTTTGTTGGAAGAAAAAGGCTTAAATTTAAATCCATATTCACAGTTCCTCACACAAAGCTAATAAATGACGCTAGAATTTTTGTGCTTTTAATTTATTTATATTTTTGTATGTTCCTGTTACAGTTTGACAAACATGGCCACTATCACTCAAAAAAATGATTCCCCAACACTGTTCAGTTTATTAAAAAAACATTTTCATTTAACACCATTATGTTTGGTTCCCTATTTAAACAACTGCATTGTGTTCAACTGACTTGAAATAGTTTTGTTTTGTTTCAACTCAACATTTTCATAAATTATTTTACTTGTGTAACTAGGAAGTGGATTTCCCCTTCCCATCATGCTTTGAACAGGGCTGGATAAGGATAGTAAATCTTGAAATAAAATGTTATTTTAGGCATTTTTATTAAGATGATAAAACTGGGAGACTTGTTAATGTTTAATGCTCTTTTATGTATGTATTTAAAAGACCTTCTGAAATGTTAGTGTTTTTGGGGGTTACCATTGTGGTAAAGTGTAGAGCATGTGCTTAGGGACCTGCTAACCTGAATCGAAGTTGTTTTAATAATAATTATAATAATAATAATAAAAATACCTTGGGCATGCCATGGATGTATCAAAACCATCTTATGTTATGCATAAGTTGGCTAATGCCTAAAGTTAAGTAAATCAAACAAATCTTTTTTGTTGTTGTTGTTTTTTTCAGTGTACAAGGATGTCTTCCTATTACTTATTTTTTGGTTAAATGTTTTAGTTTGAGTTCAACAAGCATAAAATGTATCATTTTCATTAAAACTATATTTGATCAAATTGAGTTGACCCAGTGAATGAACCATTGTTACACATAAACGGATCGTCAAAAATTGCTTCTTTTTAGCTCAACAGCAAAAAAATGACCCTATGTTGGTTTAGAACGACACGAGGGTGTGTAAATAATGACAGAATTTCATTTCTGGCTGAACTATTCCTTTAATAAAACACCAGAGACCGAGCGTTTGGAGAGGCAGAGAGAGGACAGCTCATTCCACCGCTAACTGGGAATGTCGGTGGCAGGGATTGTGTGCATGTCCGAGCATGTGAAATTAGCCCCCTCCCCCCCACTCCCCATCTCCGTGACCTGATCTACTCCGCTACCAGCAGAAAAGCCCCACATCCTCATCAAAAACCGCTGGAGGCCGCAGATGATGAATAGGGGTGCTGGATCTATTAATTCCTTGTAACAGTTCCTTTCTGCCTCTTTAGATTCCCAGCGCTCTCGGCACGCTTAGCGGTGAAATACGACGTGCTAACCTAACGCTCTCGCTGCCGCAAAGCAGCTTTGACTGTAATCAGGGAATACAATATGTCACCCTTTTTAACACTATGTATGTAAGCCACCAAGAGCAAATATGAAAATACGTGTCCTGGCAACTGTATCGGAATCGAAGCGTTGTTGTGTTCTTAACACAAGGACAACTCGGTACCCTCATGTCCTCTTCGCTTCTACCACTGACCTTAACGAAATACATTAAGAGGCTGATGACCATAAAGACGATGTGTCATCAAATATCTTCTTTCCTTTTACTGCAGATGTCAGCCTGCCTCCTACTGTGTTTTTATCAGGATCCTGAAAGACTTAGTAATGCCATCTGCTATTTGAAATATCTCTTTTCATTGCAGTAGCCTTGCATAGACAAAGACAGACTTACGTAAAGCTTGTGATGTTCAGTAAGCATTGTTCAAAGTATCTTCTCTGAGGACAGCGAGCAAATGAGGATATGGCGGTAACAGCGTTCTTTCAATTATTCATTATCAGATACATTTCACAGTCTAATCAGTTGGTTTTATAAATAATAGCAGCAAATTAAATTAAAACAAAGTGCTTTTCTGTTTCGTATGCTTAGAGGATTGAAAATAATGAACACAAGATCTGAAGCCACTAGTTTATGAAGCAATACCGATACCTACCAACCAGCGCAAAAAGTCTTCCCTGAGAACTGATTAAACCATTTTAAGAAGAAGGAACATGCTGTCTGAAAAGCAAGACCTGGAAACGTGCCACTTTGAAGCAATCAACGGTGTGCTGCTGTTACTGCAATTTTACAAAGTGGACTCTTTAATAATGGTGCTAGAAAAACACTGTTCAGGTTATTAAATAGCTGTCGTATTTGTTGTGAGCAGCATTATCAAAACCTCATCGTACTGTATGAGCAATTTTTATACAGTGTGCTACAGGCTATGAATTACTGTTTCCAAAAGATAAAGTGTGTGTGGATAGATAGATAGATAGATAGATAGACAGACAGACATGTCAAGACCCTTTTGCATCACTTTTTGAAGCTCAAGGTTCCCCCTTCTTTGTCACTTTTTGACGTGAAGGGTTCTCCATTGCTTTCAGTTGTTTTGCTTAACGTAATGGTTTGCATGCATATATAAATTTATTATATAATTTTTTACATTTATTGGAGCACCAAACCCCACTCCTATACTAAATAATCAGTCAGTGCAAACCCACCAAAAGTAAATAACTCACACTGTAGGCAAAAAAGCAGAAGCACCTATCCGTGACACATTTTTAGAGTACTCTACAGTTTTCTGCATGTCAGACTTGTTAAATGCATATAAGATGAGGGTAAACGGCACAGCAGAATCTTTACCAACTGGCACTCTTATATCGCAGCATGATATATATTGCCATTCCTACGTCTTATCTTTATTTTTATTCAAAAGACCATGAAATTAAAACTCTCCTGCATGCATCGAATGTGAAGATAATGCTCTCGGAACAGATAGTTTGCTCTGTCTATTCTGTATGCAGCTGCTGTAATGAACTGTACACTTGTGAAACATCGGTTTGAAGCGTGTTTGTGCATGCGAATGCGTTCATGTGCGTATCTGTGACCTGCTTACTAATGCGTGGGAGCGTACGCTTAACAAGTCAATGCCTAATGGAGTGACTCATTACTAGCGATTTTTATTCCTATGGCTGTTCAGTCAATTCAGATATATTTGGAGAAAAAAAAAACGGCTCGGAGGTGACCGGAAACAACGTCCGAATGTCGCCTACTGGCGTACTGTATGACGCGGACTTTGGGAACTGTGCGACTCACCGTCCATCCGCCCCCATCAGTAGTCATGTCACAGAAGACCTGGAAGCCTGCTGGGTAATGTGTGGGGAACACGGAGTAGATACCGTCCTCTCTTTGCCCGCTGGCATAGATGTCACTGCAATCCCTGGGTCTGGAACCTGCCAGAAGATACAACATGCCATCATCATCAATCTATATTACATGCCAAGCCATAACTGCATCTGTTTTTTTTTTCATTTTTGGAGAAAGCTGTTTGAGGTACAGCTTAAGAAAAGACAGCTTCAGATTTCAAATCTGTCATCTCGCACCTGCTGTCTAAGCAGTGGCATGTCTCTTTCACACCGCTAGAAAGCTTATGAGGGAATAAGTGTGAAACCATTCTAGGGCTCATTAGGGCTGGCTGGAGACTTGAGAATATGTGGCTAATGAGGTGGTTTTTTACCTTCTCCACCAGTGCAGCCCTTGGGCCGGACGCTGCGCACCGGAGCCCTCTGCAGATCCGCCTTGAGACGACTCTTGATGTTTCCGTTTTCCTTCTGCATGGAGCTGAGCGCGTCGCTCACTGAGTTCACCACTTTCACCATGTTAATCTGGCTCTCCGACAGCAGCTGGAGAGAGGAAGCAGGGGAAACGTTTGAAGGGCAGAGAACAACACACATGATCTATCCCATTTACTTAAGACTTACAAACTCGCGCATGTTTGAATCCAGCTGACGATCTAATGACAACACTAAAGCCACAGTACAAAGTAAATCAAAATATTTTAAAATCACTTAGCATATATATATATATATATACATATATATATATACAGTGGTTACGGAAAGACCCCCTTAAATTTTTCTCTCTTTGTTACAGTATATTGCAGCCATTTGCTAAAATCATTCAATCATTCATTCATAAAGTTAATTTTTTTCCTCATTAATGTACACACAGCACCCCATATTGGCAGAAAAACACAGAATTGTAGAGATTTTTGCAGATTTATTAAAAAAGAAAAACTGAAATATCACATGGTCCTAAGTATTCAGACCCTTTGCTGTGA
>JAUMHE010000055.1:4149619-4161134 GCA_032359235.1 Enteromius mattozi
TATATAATAATATATTATGTAAAGAAAAACTTTTATTTTGGATGCGATTAATCGCGATTAATCGTTTGACAGCACTAAAAAAAATACAACACAAAAACTAACACTTAGGCTTATATTCAATAATCCATATATCACTATACTGTTCATCACTATAATGTGATTAGTTGCATTTTATTTG
This sequence comes from Enteromius mattozi, assembly GCA_032359235.1. NCBI lineage: Eukaryota > Metazoa > Chordata > Actinopteri > Cypriniformes > Cyprinidae > Enteromius > Enteromius mattozi. The sequence continues at coordinate 4,149,798 of JAUMHE010000055.1, forward strand.
CATTTAGCATTGTTTTCCTCTTTACAATAGAATGTCAGATATTATTAGAGCTGTTTATGAAGTTGTATTCAAGGTGGAGGGAAAAACTGGTTTTGCAACTTTTGTGTGAAGATGTGGTCCTTTCACAACTGACACAAAACTCTTCAGATATTAAGTTTACCCTTTAAGTTAACTCTGTGACTGTTCAAAAAATATGAATCACTTTTCCTCCAAACTGACCCCATCAGAAAACAGACAGAGAGCATACCACACATAGCTGAATAAACCACAAGCCACATTTGTCATTACTGTTTCCTTGAAGCCTTCCAAACAAATCTTAACACTCAGCCAGCTACACTCTGTTCCAAAAACCTGCTGAGCTCCCTACAGAGGCAGCATCTCAAGGCATCACAAGCTGCTCCTGAAGGTAGGCACCTTAATTATGCCTCCTAAGATGCCTTATTTTGGCCAGGTTTACAGCAGGATTGCAAATATCCTTGGCAGTGAAATGTCAGAATACAACGCAACAAGCTCTGTGAAACATGTTGATATATATTAATATATTAAAAATGGTTCTAAAAAGGCTAGTAATTTCACAAACAATTACAAAAAAACAGTAAGCAACACATTTTTAAAATGTGAAATGTTTAAGGAACACTAAAACGGTAGGCTATATTGTTGTAACGTACTCCAGTAATACTTAAAAAAATAAAGATGCTGAATTTAATCGAGAGTCAAGTATTAGCATTTTTATAGTGCTGCTAATTAGGGAAACTGCTCGGCTGACTTCTGGTTGCTGCCTTATTAGTGAGCTGCCTATGTAGGCAATGAGGCAGCTCACTAGATTTCTGAACAGAGCTAGTGTGTATGTTTATTTAATCGCTTTTTTAATGATTTGCTCATTCAGCAAATTGTTCTTCATCTGTTAATATCCAGCAGTGGTTTTGTTTTAACACAGTCGAGTGAAACATCAACACTTAGCTGGCAGGGGACGCCAGGGCATGGGAGTTGAGTAAATTACTATCATATGAGATATAAAAAAAAATTGCATTACAGAAGATCTGGGCATACCAAAGGGACCAATAAATGGTCTTGATCTCAACTCCCGTCTGCAATGAACTCTGAGAATTGCTTCAGAGATGCCGCCTCCGGCCCTCTGGAAGAGGAATTTTTGGCAGCACGTATGTAACAAGCTTCAACGCGGAGCCACAAAGCAATCCCTGAAAAAGGCACGTTTTTTTCTGCTTCTTCTAGAATGCTGTCAGATGAAGTTTACATAATGACTTCTCTACACTATAGGGTGGCCAAGGCCAAATTACATTCAAGCCACTGAGTTTCTCCCACTTAACATACAACTCCCTAACAGCATCTGTTCTAAGTCTTTTTCCATAGAAATAAGGTGCTAAAACTGCTTCAGTTCAGGCGTAAAACACAGTGAGAACACAAGAGCACCATCTTGTTGGCATGTAAATGCCTTCAGAAGAAACCACGCTACTGCCTTCCAAAATGTGTTTAAAAATTGTTTTGAATTTACATTATTTAATGATTAGTGATGAGCAAGTTCAAAACGCTGCTTTAGAAAACTTATTGCAAAATGACCAATACATTTCAAAAATCTACATTTTCAAAAACTGTAAGCAGCTCGCATTAATTTGTACCACATGCAAAAAGTTCTAAAAAAAAATCTAAATATAGTTGGCAACGACCCAAGTTTGAGTCCTTTGGCTTGTGGTGTTTTTCCAATCCCATGCCTGTATTCTATTAATAGATTATTGAATATTTTAAGGCGTTTTCGCTGTATTTAACCAGCAGATGTCCTCAGCGTGCAGCTTCAAGAATTTCAAAACAGTGAATCATTTTTCAAAGCAATTGGTTCAATTGATTCAAAGCTTCAAAAGGCTTTATTCTATAATCAATATCACTATTTATATACATCAATTCCACGATAATCAATTAGGTTACACAAACACAATTTCCCCCTCAGTGTAATTCAATATTTCTTTCTTTAGGTGAATGACTGATTTTAAGTGTTTTATCACTTACGCTCATCAAGGCTACATTTATTTGCTCAAAAGTACAGAAAAAGACTGTAATATTATTAAATATTTTTACAATTTAAACAAGCTATTTTCTATTTAAATATATTTTAAAATGGAATTTATACCTGTGACAGCAAAGCTGAAATTTCAGCATCATTACTACAGTCTTCTGTCACATTATCTTTCAGAAATCATTGTTATTTCAGCATTTTTCACATTTTGTGACTCTATTTTATTAGTAGATTCTACCAGCTAAAGAACTACTACCTATAGGAAAGCAAAATTCCACTCTTCACAATAAAGGTAATACAACATAACACAAAAACTGTTTTACATTCTACCATAACTGGACCTTAAACATACATATTTTTCCTTAAAAAAAGGCTTAACTTGCTCTCTTACACATTTACCCGCCCTCAAAACTCCCATTAAAAGCATGCTGGGAATTACCAGTTTTAATTAAAGCCAACATATTGAAAACACTGAAATTAAGTTACATAAAAAGTTTAAGACTTGTGTTGCACTGGCTCATTTTAATCAAACTGAACAAACAACAAAAATATTCGTTTTTCAGTGCATACGCTCACATTGGTGACTTTGTGCCTGAATGAATTTTGGATTACTGTAAAGGCCACACAGGGGGAAAAGGATAAATGTGGAAAAAGCTGGAGGTCAGGCTTATCCTTATTGTTTTTCTTCAGCTCGACTCCTCATACGCCACTGTGCCTTTGTGCGCTGTTCTGTAAATGGCGACTACAACAGGAGACAGCTTAGGTGTCCATCAAATCTGAGGTGCATGCAGAGCTCTGCCTCAGGCTTGAGTTGGGCAAACGAGGCACGACTGGTCTGTGAAGGTGGTGTGTGGCGGCGGCGTTGGAGATCTGGTGGACATTAATGGAGCGAGCCAGCTGAGGCTGTGACAAGTGCACCAGCGCCTGCAGCGATGACACGTCACATCACATCACCACGGGTGACTGACACATCACCTTCACCAAATCCAGAGGACCTAGATAGGAAAGAGACGAGCGCAAATTCTGTGAGTGGCTCTGCAGGGCACAGACACGCAAACGCCCCTCTCTCCATTTCCCTCTTTTTGTATTTTTATCTCTCCATCTTGCTTCCTTTGACTTGCTGTCTCTCTTGCTGCTGAAAGTGTCTGCTGGAGGAAATAAAATAAAAATCGCATTTTGGAAATCACAGCGCCCCAATGTTGCTTGCCTTATCAAGACAAGGGTGGTATCAGGGATCAAACCTGTCTGATGTCTATCACACATCACTGACCCTCAATTGTATTTAACTCAGTAGGTGGAAATTATTTGTGTGTGTCTCAGCAGTTTCAGTTGTAGCCCACTTTTTCATGCTTCCCTTAATTAAAATTGCTTCACGATGTGGAGTAATTGGCATTAGGAGTGCAGAACACACCTATTCTGAATCTTGAAAGAAACATTAAAAGCCCCCATTAAATCATAAGTGGGGTTTTGTGTGGCGTCCTGTCCTTTTATATTAACTTTGAGGATTTCTATGTGTTAGCATACTAAAGTTCACAAAATGAATTTTTAGCATGCACACACATTTATGATTAACAGAAAAATTAACAGGATGAGTCATCTTGTTCACAGGTGCATATACTAGGCTAATTCACGTCCAATTACATGCTTTCTAAAATAAATGATAAATACCACCTGCCTTTGACTACAGCCAGTAGCTGATCTAGCTTTGTGAATGAGATTTAAATTAGAATATATTATGAAGATGATGATGAAGAATCAGTGCAAGAAAGTGTATAGGGTCTTTAATATTTTAATGCAACATTTAATCCAAACAGTGATTTCAGTGCAAAAAAGTTTTGTATTTTTGTATTAATTACAACTACAAATTTCACAATGCCGTTTAATTTTAGTATAACATTATACCATGCATTTTTTACTTTTTTTATAAATAAGCAATCAAACCAATGCATAGATGAAAATTGAGGCTTAATGCTGGATAAAAGCAATAAACTAAGTGTTTTCAGCTTGTCTATTTTCATCTAAAAATATGGCATGCAGTTGCTTCAGACAATGGTATAACACTATTCCAAACATCACTGATTATTGCAATTATTAATTGCAATTACAATTTCGAGTTGTGATTTGTCATCATCTCCAGGTATAATGCTAAGAAAACATTTGATGCATAAAAATACTGAATATCTTTCTTAAAATCACTGCTCTATGATAATGTGTAATATATGCAATGTTTTTAATGTCATAAAACCTTGATTAAATATATTAATATTAATATTTGAAGTGTTTCCACAAACTACTGATTTGTTAACCATTTTAATATTTGTAATGACTGAAACATTATTGCAAATGTCACCAAATAGTTTAGATAACACTGCATACACAGTTAGCTAAATGTGACAAATGGAGTGAAGTTAAAAGCAACTTTTTCTTGATATGAACGCAGATTTGAATTTAGCAGCTGATGATATGACGTGCTGAACATTCTAATCATATTAAATATAGAATATATTAAATCGGATATTTTTGTCTTTTGGAAGCTGCATTGTAAATCCACTTGGCTTAAAAATCTGAGGGGGCACTTAATGGAAACGAAAAACCTAAGGGAACCCTATGGTCACTAAAAACCCCATAACGTTACATGAAATGAGACCATATTCTTATTTATTAATCTTTTACAAAAGTCCTGACACTGATCTGTTGTACTTCTTCACTGTATTGAAATCACAGTATGAAATCTTACATTAACAGCGACCTATCGAACCTCTGGCTCCCCTCTGATGATCCCCAGCTTCGCGGGGCTACACGTTTCACGGAAAATGTCACATTCCATTTTTCTTCAGCCATTACCGATGTCCATATGCCAAGCGCTAACAGAGGCTTGACTGCAGACAGCTGTGCAGGCTAGGCGAAGCCTGCCAAACACACGGATAGGGCTGTGGCGGGGGGACAAGCCACTCAAAGTTCAAATGCAACTTTAAGCGGCGATATGAAACGTTAACAGACCACATAATGACCTCCAGTCTTGCTCTGTGATACATTCAGAAGACTTTCTCTTTATAATTCATACCAGTTATGCATATTTCATGAGGTTTGTAATGGGAATTGCATCCATACTTAATATTCTTTGACTAATCCCTGGGTGCAGAGGACCAGCGTGCATTTTAGCACAACACAGATGCGGTCTGCATTCTGGATGAAGTTTTGATTGAGTTTGGATGGCAAGAGCTGGAAATGTGTTGCCGGTTGGACTGTGCAGCCTGCTAAGATATAAAAAATGGAAACGGGAAGAAACGGGTAGTTTATACCATCCCTTATTTTTTTGCCACTTCCTTAGACGATCGTGCAATTTGCTAAGACAGTTAGAAGTATCTCTTGTGGCAAGCCTTCGAACTGCACCAGACATTCAGACAACTGAAAGTGGCTGCTGTCCAGAAGAGCGGCAGAGACGCATTAGTAACCTACACACCGGGTGTGACGGGGCTTGAGTGAGCGAGTGATTAATACAGACCTCTACTGTGACAGATTCCCCAGGAAATCTGTTCGACCCTGGTTTCTGTCATGTTTCCAAATCAAAGGTTATTTGTCTCGGTGAGTGGTCAAGGAGAGGAGTAAGTGTGGGTGAAAACATATGTTACTCACTGTCTTGGATGGATTTTATATTAAGGAATGGATTAGAAAACAGCAAATAGTCAGATATTGAGCGTGGCTTATGATTTTTTGGGATAAAAAAAAAAAAAAAATAAAAACTAAGATTGTGCCAATATTTCACTCCAAAAATCAAAAGATAAGTTCAAAATGTATTTATAAAAAATAATGTAATTTAAAGGGATACTCCACCCCAAAATGAAAATTTTGTCATTAATCACTTATCACTTGTCGTTTCAAACTCTTAAAAATTTGGTTTGTCTTCGGAACAAAATTTAGTATTTTAGATGAAAACCAGGAGGCGTGTGACTGTCCCATTTACTGCCAAGTAATGAACACTCTCAAGGTAAAGAAAAATATGAAAGACGCCAGAATATGCCATCAGTGGTTCAATCTGAATTTTATAAAGCAACGAGAATACTTTTTGTAGGCAAAGAAAATAAAAATAACAACTTTATTCATTATTTTGTCTCCTCTGTGTCTCTTCGCAATCACTGTAGCACCATTTTGGAGAATATCCACTGAACGCACAACATACACTGTTCTGTATCCGCCGTGCCACAAGGATGCGCTGTTTTTGTTCAAATCACAGTGTAAATATGCACAGAAATGTTTTTGCGGCTGACTGAAGAGTGTACGTAGTTTGTTTTTAGTGGATTTTCTTCAAAATGGTGCTACGGTGATGCAGAGAGACACAGAAGAGACAAATTAGTCATTATTTTTATTTTCTTTGTGTACAAAAAGTATTCTCGTAGCTTCATAACATTATGGTTGAACCACTGATGGAAGATGGAGTATTAAGACAATGATTTTCATACTTTTCTGGGCCTTGAGATTGTTCATTACTTGGCAGTCAATGGGGCAGTCACAAGTCTCCCGGTTTCCATCTAAAATATCTTAAATTATCTTAAATTGTGTTCCAAAGACAAACAAAGGTCTTTACGGGTTTGGAATTACATGGGGGTAAGTGATTAATGACAACATTTTCATTTTAGGGTGGAGTATCCCTTTAAGACTATTTATAAAATCATGCATGATTCTTGTTGCTGTCACTCCCAATTGTCTAACAAATTTCCAAAATAAAAATCTAAATGGTCAATACTGTAATATAAAAAATGCATTACTTCAATTAGAAGTCATGTTAGTATTTGTTTTACAGCCTAATTTTGCTTATTTAAAAAAACAAAACAATACAATATTGTATTACAGAGAAGCTAATGAGAAAAAAATATGTACACATTAAAGTTCTGAAAATAAGATTATATCACAGCAAAAGAAAGAAAAACAGTTTATTATGGTTTTATTTCATGTATTATGGTAATGTGAATGTGAGTGGTAAATGTGTTTACTAATGTCATTATGCAAACAAACAAAAAATGAACAAGTACATAAATAAGCACATAATAAAATAAATAAATAACTAAGTAAATGAATTAAATAAACAAATAAATAAATAAATAGATAGCAATGATCTTTAAAACATGCTGCCATTTCATGATGAAAAGTTAAATGTCTTTCATTTTTGTCTTTTAAATTTATAATAATATATTGCATGTTTTTGTGAGATGCAATTAATTGTGATTCTATTAAAGATTAGCCTGCATAATAGTATAGAGGTATTGATTGGGTAACACCATCTGCACATGGTGCTATAAATTCGTGCATCTGGGTCAAAGCAGTGCAACAAATGTGTTTTTCACATGCAGGTTTTCCGTATGAAATGCAGTTTCAATCATTTCGAAATAGTTACTGATTCAGACACAGGCTAATGAGCCTAAATGACCCATTCAGTGACATCAATAACATTAAACACTTATTGCACAAAAAAGTCAATATCCTTTCTTTTGTGGTGCCTGAAATAAATGGCCCAAAGTGCGCAAATGTTGACTTAAATAAACCGAGGTCTTGGTCATGCAGTGAGCTCTCTCGGTAACCAAGCAACCAGTGAAATACGTCTTTGAATTATAATAAGCTAAATTAGCAGTCCTGCTTCCAGAGATCTGTAGGGCAGCCATGCTGCTCACAGCGAGGGTTAATGTGATCCCACTGAGGGAACGTCTACAGCCTGCCTACAGGAGGAGCCCGACTCCATTTAAAACCCACACAGGAGCGTTTCAACCTGCGGTTAATAAGCAGTACGGTTTAAGGGACCTCTGTAATACCACCACAATCAAGTTCTCATTCCCCTGCTGCTAATCTTAGCTGGCCTTGTTATTCCTCTGTAATGAGGTGATCAGTTAGGAACACTTTCTGTTGTTTGTCTGCCATATAATCTGTTTACTGTTGTTCAGCTTACAAAAAAATGTCCCCCTTCTGCTGACACTGGGAAAACTCCCGGCAACCGCATGAAATCCCATAGCACACTGGGGCTTTCAAGAGCCAACAAAGCCTAATGACTATTAAAGGCTAATCTGTGGGCATTGTTTTGGACACAAACTATTGCTTGTGCTGCCTTCGCAAATGGCATTTTAAAATAAGCAGCTTGCTTCTTGTATTGCTTCTTATCGAAAAACTCTGGAAAAGCAATCCTGTATTTTGCTCAGACATGAAGTAAATGCATTTATTTTGACAAACAGATTGAGGGCCTCGTTCATGAAACACAAGGAGAGTGAATTTCAATTTGTAAATGCAATTCTTTGTATTGTCAGATTGAATAGTTTTTGATTGAGAAACTAATAACCTTAAAAAATGTGATGCTTGAATAGAACTTAAAAATATATATAAAGGCAACTGTCTGTATAGGTTTAACTGGGGTGGGAATTGACTAAATTACAAATTTAAATGGATAGCTCACCCAAAAATTTGTCAAAAAATAAAAATCACCCTCATGCTGTTCTAAACTCATAAGACCTTTGTTTTTTCTTTGTGCACACAATATATTTTCTTGTAGCTTCATAAAAGTAAATTTGAACCACTCATGTCATGACTATTTTAACAATATACTTACTACCTTGTTGCATTGCTGTCTATGCAGGGTCACAAAGCTTAAAATATCTTAGTTTGTGTTCTGAAGAAGGTCTAATGGGTTTGGAATGACATGAGGGTGAGTAATAAATTATATAATTTACATTTTAGGTGAACTGTCCTTTTAAGAGAAACAGGCTCATTCTGACATCAAAAGACTACACATTAATAAACATGACAATAAATCCAACAACTGAAAATAAAACTGGCAAACGGTCAAACACGACAACCATAAATATCCATCCCCCAGTGCAAGCTTGGAGAAAGGCAAATGGGTCTGTTGATTTTACATAAAATAAATAATAAAGGATATTGTTATTTACTCAAAGCATGAATTCAGTGTTAAAATTAGTTCTGCCCATGTTTCATGAAGTTAAACATGAGCGGAATTTTGTATTGTGATTTGATCACGATTTTATATATCAATTATCTAAGATCTGCATTGTTGGGTGACATCTGGAGATACGTGAGGAGAGCACTATAACGGATGTTATGAAGAAAAGCACAAGGGGAGCCTTCATTCACAAGAAAAAAAAAAGAAAGACAACTCATTTCTTATCTCTAGTAAAACCATCACCAATTCACTTCCTTTCCCATGTGGAAAAAACCCACAGCTGGTTTTTTTTTTTTTTTTGTGGGCTACTGCTTGCAGAGAAGGACATGTAGTCCTGAAACAAGCAGATTTCCAAGGAAATGTGCTCCTTGGTGAGAATGATCAGTCAATAAGCTTCAAAGGAAGTTTATTTGATGTGGAGCCAGAGAAAGAAGAGGTCTGGCTCTGGCACAGAGATGAACAAGACTGACAACAAATACTCATGACTCATGACAGGTATCATGTTTTTTTTAAGCTTGTACTGTAGAATGTGTTGCAATCTGCAATGCATGATGGCATATTTATGAAACAATACTTCATGTAAAAATTTACATTTTTGTAAATGAGTTTGTTAATCAGAACTGACTTGGAAAAATAAAGCATTACATCATTTGCTCACCTCCACTCTCTGCAGTGAATGGGTGCCGTCAGAATAAGAGTACAAACATCTCCTAAAAACATCACAATAATCCCCAAGTAACGTGTTGTTTTTCTTCAAACTGTTGCTTTCGACCATAATACAAGTCTTCTTCCCATAGTACTGCTTCCTCCAGTAAAAAACGTTGTCTTTTCTGAATCAGGAGAGAAATATTCACAGAAAAAAAACTGCAAAAACCGTCCTAAACAGCTCTAAACAAACAAGTCAATGTATTTTGATGTGAAAGGACAACAGGAGATTGACTTTTTCACTAAAGGAACTTACAAGACATTAACTGATGGACTGCAGTCTGTGGAATATTTATGGGTTACTGTGATGTTTTTATTTATCATTCTGACGGCACCCATTCACTGAAGAGGATACGTTGGTAAGAAAGTGATGTAATGCTAAATTTCTCCAAATTTGTTCTGATGAAGAAATAAATTAAAATCAAAATCTTAGATGGCCTGCGGGTGAGGAAATTTTAAGCAGATATTTATTTTTAAGTAAACTATTCCTTCAAATATCTGCCATTTTGGAACAGGTTTTAGTTCTAAGAATTCCTTAAAAGGCTGCTACAGTGGCAGCTCAGTAGGTTTTGGAAACTTATTAATTATTAAAAAATATTAGAGCTTATTAATTATGAAATAAGAAGTCAACCATTGAGGGTGAATAGTCTACTAAAAAACATTTCCCACTCTTACAGTCAAAAGTTGTACTGACACAAGGTCAGCGAGCAACTAATAGGCCAACTGTGCATTTCTAATTAAAGCACTTTGCCACCACTACCTGCAATTTTACAAGAAAATTACTGAATTGGATTTTTGTGTCACCGGACATCCACAACTGTGATAAAATGGTGTGCAAAAATCCATCCTTTCATCCGAAAGGACATAAATAGATGGCCAGAGTGCAAATCACCAGAGATCAATTAAATGCCGCTCACTGTCATAAAAATCAACCTTGTTGTGAATTTGTTTGTACATTGACATTTGATTTTCATTCATTTTGTGAGGTCGAACAGTGTCAAAGAGCCACAAAGGTTGCCATTTTAAAAAGCAATTCCATGAAAAATTATGGTCTAATTTTGAATCCTTTTCCTGCCTCCTGAGTCAGAAAATGGCCAGCGGAGAAACAGAAATAATAACATGCTGTTTAGGAAAAGCTGAAATAGCATTGTGAATTGTGAGAATAAATAAAATTGTATACACTAAATTCAAATCTTGTAACAAACACAGAAACATACTTGGGAAATTATAAATGCTGTGGTATCTTCAGTTAACTTGACATGCAGCATTAAAAGAACAACAATACAGACAAAAATATATCAAATATATTAATATAATACATTTTTATAATCATTTTGATTAGTGTTTATCATAAATTTTAACAAAATGATTAAACTATTCATTAATTATATAAATTAATTATTAATATATATATATATATATAGCAGTCAACATTTTAAATAAAAACCTCATGAATATTAATTAAGTGACGCAACGTTCGCCCAATTTATTGGCTTAAAAGGAAGAGTTGCTAACATTGTAAGTACATTAATTAATATTAATGAATCAATAAATATTTACTATATCAATTTAGAAAAAGATTACAAAACCTGGGGCCTGTTTCAGAAAGGAGGTTAAGTGAAAACTCAGAGTATGTTAACCCTGAGATAAGAGAAACTCTGAG
>JAUMHE010000055.1:4168802-4182892 GCA_032359235.1 Enteromius mattozi
CGTAATTAGTTACTTTTTTTAGGGAGTAACGCAATATTGTAATGCATTACTTTTAAAAGTAACTTTCCCCAACACTGATAACATGTAATTACTTTTAAAATTGTAATTAAATTTATTTTGAAAAGTAACAATAAACTAATATTATGCCTAAATATGCAATTCATTGGTGTAAGGGAATCATTTCAGCATCTGAGAAGTGGTAAATAAGAATTATGTATTTGTGTATTAAATAATACACTGCATACCAACTAGGCGTTTTGACAGTTTTTCAGCATGTACAAATATGTAACACAGGTACATAACACTGGTTTAGTGCTGACTGACAGGAAGCACTGTTGCATCATACAGTATGAAAGCAGAAAGGAATCTTATCAAAGCTGTCAATGAAAAAAAACATTGTTCTCTTTCAAACAGCAAAGAATGTTTTAATTGTTTGATAACTGAAGTCTTGCTCAATTCTAGCCATGGTTCACACCCACTGGAACTTCCCTGTATCATTGCACTTTTGTTCCTGGACAAACACATTTTGTGCAACGTAGGTTTAGTTTGGTCATGGTCACACTGATGAAAACAATTGCGGAACAATGACAGAGAAGTGAAGTGCCCAGTCACATGTTCATATAACTGAGAGAATGATATAGACCTTATATATTCAGTATATATATATATATATATGCATTTATTGATATACTTTACATGAGTATGCACTCATATGACTTGTACATTTTACACTTGTACACTTATATATAATACATGTACACTGGACAGATTTTACATGTTAATGTATTTACAGTAACTTTCATACAGCCATTACCACATATTTCTAAATATACATAAAGAGAGTAAAATATATAAATGTGTATTATTTGGCACAACTTACTCATTTTATCCCATCACATTCAACTCAGAGCAAACTCACAACCTGAGTAAAAAAAAAAAAGTAGTTTTGGCCCTAGCTTAAATAGTGCCACAGCATTGCTTCTAAGTCCAAACTGGACATTTCAAGAATCAAGAATGGTGAAGGATCGGCCAGTCCTGAAGAAGTTCTCAATCTCCTCCAGAGTCCGGCTCTTTGTTTCTGGCACGCATTTAGCAGTGAAAATTATATTTACTACAGAGACGACACAGAAGAACAAGAAAGGTGCAAAGAGTCCATAGGCCTCCTATATAAAAAAAGATACATGTTATCAAGTTTTCCTTTTATAGCTATACTCATGAAAAGCTCACACAACGATGTATATGAAAAATACTAGAAATACAAACAATACAAAAAAATCTGAAGAAACATAATCATGTATAACACAAGTATTATCAAGAGAATCTTGCATTATCTTTTAATGATCTTGAACAATGATATTGTTGCTGTATGTGCCATTAGGTAACATAAAAAATAGGTGTTTTTCCAATTCCTGTTTCTATGTGTGTAAGAAAGAGATTTAGCTTACCACCACATGCATAAAGAGTTGCGTCAGAACAAAGGCTGTGATCCAGCTAACACCAACGCACAAACCAGATGCTACACCACGTGCGCCCAAAGGTAAAATCTCTGACATTAGCAGCCATGTGATTGGACCCCAACCCATAGCATAACCTGCATGGGAGATTTCAGTGATGTTATGCTGCATGTTATTTTACATCAGGAAATAGAACTAGAACTAATTCTAAAAGTGTTTTAAAAATCAATTTTAAGCCATGTAAATTACTCCAGTGTTGTAATAATAAAGTTCCTTATCTGTCATTTATGAGATCCATGAAAAAGCTTCAGTGTGGACTGGTCACACTGTACATGAACAAACTTCCTGAAACCAAGAATACTCACCAAATATGATGACCATAGTGCTTATTAGAGGAATTAGAGTTATTGGATCAAAAGCAGGGCCTGTTAAGCCTCCAAAAGTGGTCTTCAAGCCCTCAGCTACAGTAAGATTGCCATGGTTGCACGGTGTTCTGTGAGTGTACATGGTCATTGAAAGCATGGCTAGATACATCAAAAATCCTGAAGGAGTAAAAGATGATTGTGTTTTAGTTTTTCCAAAAAATTACATTTACCAAATGTAATACTTTTATTGTTAATTCTACACAAACCTGAGGTGAAGAGTAGAGCTTTTCGACCTGCTTTGTCCATTAAACTGGCTGCGATAGCGACTGACATCAATCTTACAGCTCCCACTAACGCTGCATCATATTTTGGTTCCTGAAATGTGATAAAACAGTTTTTTTAGATGGATAAATGTGCTTTCAGGTATTTCACAGTGTGAATGAATGAATCTTTGATACATACCAGTGATATAGCTGTCATTTGAAAGATGGGCTCCAGATATACCAGAATTGGGGTTATACCAGTCATCTGCTGCAAGAATCTCATGAAGACTGAGATTAGAATTGGTTTATAGTATAAAGGTGTTTTAAGATCACTCCACTGAACGCGCTGTTGGAGAGAACATGCAAGTAATTAAATATTCTATTTTTATATAATGCATATAAATGAATAAATATTTTTTTTATTTATTCCAAGCAATGGTGGGCAGCAAACCCTGCAATACTGAAAATTAAAATGACCAATATCTTTAAAAAAGGTTGTAGTATTGCTTGCTATGCTAATATGCAACAACTAATCTGATTTTTTTTAAAAAATCAGTGCAATACAACTGATCCCATTTTCTCTTATTGAATTCTACCTGCTTGACCTTATAAAGTTTTATTGCAAACACCCTGATAACATGATGTAATCCACCGCAATGTGCCTTTTACCTGAGAATTGATACTGCGCTCAATCTTATTGAACTCGGTCAAGTAATCAGAATCGGGGCCTCTGAGCCATTCTAGCGATTTAACTGCTCTTGCACTGTTTCCTTTCATGATGTGGTAACGTGGGGAGGTAGGCATGAAGCAGAGCAAAATCATCATGATAACGACAGGGATCTCCCCAGCCACTGCCAGCCACCTCCATGGCAAAACTAAGCCTGGAGAGAGAAGATAAAATAGCATCATTTTCAAAGGACATATAGGATAATATCTCTGAAAAATGAAAGCTGAAGGTGTTGGAGAAAGCGTGTTTCATCATACAACCAAAACAACCCGAGAAATATGAGCTCTCTCACCAAAAGCATAGAGTGCTAGACTTCCAAAGACAGCTGTGATCTGAGGACACGAACCCAGCATACCCCTCACAGACGGGTGTGAAATCTCTGACACATACACCTGTGTAAAAAGATATCAGCTAATGTTAATGAGATTCATTAGGCACAAATCTGCAATCACTAATATATTATGATGTTTCTTTAATTAAAATCCCATTTGTCATAATGAAATACTTATTTGTAGACTAACTACACGTCACACAAACATACAGACAGAAAGTGAATCAAATCTTATGGATTAAGCAAATCACATTTATTCACTTAGCAAACGCTTTTAACCAAACAACTTACAACTGAGATATATAATGAAAGAAATAACTCGAATTCAGACTAATACAGGGATTATGCAGGATTATGAAGGTAAATTTTCAATTTCCTCTTTTATATCAATATGTTATTTAAATGTAATGAGGTGCATCAGCAACACTTCAAAGTTTAATACAACTTCCTACTTATCTCGTCCTACTTATAGTTTAAGGCTTGAATACATCTGCTCCCAAATACTAGAATAAGAAAATAACTTTTACTGTACCAGACACTTGTGTTTTAAGGAAACTCAGTTTCTCAGAAAACAAAACAATCTTCATTTTGAATCTCAAGTCAATGTAACTTAATTTAACGATGTTTAGATATCTACACTGGAAAACAAGCGAAAAATACTGAGGAAGAGATTTATTTTAAGCAATGCATGCAACATTTAATGCCATGACTTTATCAATTTAAGACTGTGCTCTGATTTAAAGGGTTAGTTCACCCAAAAGTTTTGTCATTAATTACTCACCCTTGTGTCATTCCAAAACCCATAAGACCTCTGTTCATCGTCAGAACACAAATTAAGATATTTTTGATGATATCAAATGATGATAGACAGCAATACAACTGAAATGATCCCAGATCCAGAAACGTTGTAAAAACACTTGTAAATATCAGTGGATCAACTTCAGTTTTGCGACGATAGGAGAATACTTTCTTTTACGCAAAGAAAACAAAAATAACATATACTCAACCATTCTTCTCCTCTGTCTTACAGCTTCTGCCATTTTCAAGAATATTACTGCGTAAGCGTATGCTTTCTTCTAGGCGCAAACAGCCGCAGATTTCATGCGCGTGCTTTCACCCAGATGTAAACAAGGCTGATTTCATCAAATACGCTAAAGTGTGCGTATTCGGTGTGTTGAGAATGAAATACTCAAAAGTGGCGGAAGACGTAAGTCACGAGAGAAGAGTAAATGATGTTATTTTTGTTTTATTTGCGCAAAAAAGTATTCTTATAGCATCGCAAAAGTGAATTTGATGTCTGATGTCACATGGACTGACTTACCAATCTTTTTACTAAGTTTCTGGATCTGGGATCATTTCAGTTTTGTTGCTGTCTATGGAGGGTCAGATGGCTCTCTGATCTCATCAGAAATATCTTAATTTGTGCTCTGAAGATGATTTTCATTTTTGGGTGAACAAACCATTTAAGACCTTTTAAAACCTGCAGAAACCCTCTAATAACCCACATATTTAAGTCTCTGGGAGTTGATTGATTCATTCATTTCGTATTTGTTGGTAAATGAATAATTATAGTGTTTTTGTATGCAGCCAACATACATGCTTATTGACAATATTTATTATTATCATTACATGCCATTCAGCATTTTATCTCATAAGATTTAAATCAGACTGCAAACTTACTAAAAAACTAAAAATTACTTTTAGCAGTGGCACTATAGAATTCATACTGCTACCTCTATAAACGAGATGGACAAACAGAAAACTTACAGGAATAGATCCAGCAGTGATACCACCAGCAATGCCAGTCAGAAATCGTCCCCATAATAACATCCAAAAGTTTTGCGCAGACCCCATCACAAGGAGACCTAATGCAGACGGAACTCCTGACAACATGATGCTAATTTTTCTCCCAACTCTGTCAGTCAGCATCATGGCACTTACACCTCCTAAGGCTGCTCCAAGGGTGAAAATTGACTAATAAACAAAAGAGAAACTAGTTACAAAGATGTATTTTACTGTATGTTTATACCTGAACATATCTTTAGACACATTAATGATCTTACACCAAACCATGATATCTGATGGATGTCCATCTGCAGCCGAGGGTCATCACCCTTTTGAAGCTGGGGGATGACAGGGGAGGGGAACACTAAGGCAAACCCAAAATTGAAATTGCCCAGAACAGCTGAAAACACCGCAAGGAAGAGCTTTCCATGTCTAGAAAGTACAAACAATCGAAACTCATAAAATAAAGTTTCATTCAGACAGCATAAATCAAAAACAATGAAGGAAAACGGAACGATTGAGTCACCTGAGACGGGCTGGTTTGTTTCTAATTAACGCGGTGGTTTCTTCCGGACTGTCTTCCATCTCTCCTCCGCTTCACCCTGGACACTGAAAGGCTTTAATGCTCGAATAGGTATGACTGTAAGAGAGTGAAAGCAAAAGCCCATTTTTGCAATCCTGGAATTTTAGATAGGGACAAAAAACAAGGAAGCAAACGACAGAACTTCCTCAACTCAGATAAGAGATGTGTTAAGCAACCAGAAATTTCAAGTCAGCAGCCACCCGCCGTTCAGAAAGAGAATACGACCCGCTTTTGACACTATCAGATGGTTCGCGTGATTGCGGTGACTTTTGAATCAACCCAGTTTTTTAAATCTTTTTGATCAGTTCGGTGCATAGACATAATAAATACCAACGGAACAAAAACGGCCAGCGAGACGTTTTTATTATGTCTATGCTTCGGTGCACTTAAAATAAAATAAAAATAAAATGATTCAGTGAATCACTCGCTAAAATGTTGCCCCTATTATGGGTTATAAAAGGTTCATATTTTGGTTTTGGGATCCCAAACAACAGGTTGACATTCATGCAAAGCCAACAAACACTTTCATTTTCTCATAATATGTATTTATTTTGACCTTATTTGTTCAACGACTCCCAAACGTTTTAAAAACGACTCGTTCTCAATGATTCAGAGTCGACTCTTTCTTTTGAGAGACAATAACTGCATGAGAGATAATTTTCAAAAATCATTTTTTTTTATTTTTGCACTTTTAAATTTCTACCACTACATATCTACTATGTAACTTTATCTGTTCTCCTTTTTGTCAAGTGATATTATATTGAATATTAAATTCAGCACAGATTAATTAATTGTAACATATACAAAACTGCTGTAGTACAAAACTGTTACTTCGTTTGTTCTTTGATATGTGGGATATTTTTTTTTATTCCTCAACTGATTCAGTGCGATTCACATTTATTTGTGTAGCGCTTTATACGATACACATCACTGCAAAGCAGCTTCACAGAAAACGAAGGTTTCCGCTTTAATAGTTTAGCATCCTGCAACCGTTGATCAAACTTACGGTAATGTAAGGAAAATTTGGTAGTTTTGTATGTTGATTAGACTGACTACTGTCAACACAGAGCACAGTCATCAACATGTTTTAATTTTTGTCTGCAGCAACAACCTCCCGGCTTCCTCCGCTTATTGCGGTTGCTAAGGTTACCTCAACTGTCCTAGCTCAAGCTCTGAGACCTGCAGCTGCTCCAGCCAATCCTGGCACAGGGGGCGGGGATTATGGCGTAGAACAAACACGCAAGGCGCGCTTCCCCTGCGCATGCGCCCTGAACTCTCTCCCTCTTTTATGTCTGGCGCTGTGGCCGCCTCCCGGTTTTGAGCAACACGGAACAACAAATGTGAAAAATTCAAACACAAACACTGTTTCTAGTTCCCACACACTTGTCTATTTGAGTATTGCCTTCGTCCCATGAATGAGCCATGGCGGTGAACTTCGGCAAGATCGTCGTGGGGATTTATGTGGAGATAAAGCGCAGCGATGGTGAGTTCATATTTGGGTCGCTTGTAATCGTCCGTTAAAGTCGTTGCCCCGGTTCGGCTAACGAATGCTAACATTACCACTCCAAAAACCTGCCAGAAATGAGTTTAAGGTGGTCGGGCCTGCTATAAATCCATATACTGCGTTAAGTTTGGTCTGTTGGTGCTGGTTGCCGAGGTAGTTAACGAGCTTGTGTCAATCAACAGTGCAACTGTCGGTTTACGTTAGCCACCTGCTAAACCCGGGTGGAGTTTGTTTAGATTCATAATGTGTGGGATCATATTTGATTTCAGCTCATTAACTGGCTTACTTGATGTAGACTAGTTGGGAATTATTTATGTATTGTATTGGTAGAGAGGATAATCATGTAAGTATTGTAGATTCTGGATTTATGTGAGTTAGCCATCTTAAGTCACTTGCAAATTAATGTGTTGTTTACTGATTTTTTGTAAATAAGTGTGGACAGAGGAAAGCTGCTGGTTTCATTAGCTTGGAGTCTTAAACCCAACAGTTTCGGATGCCATTCACTTCACATTACTCACTCATTTAAAGTTATAATTACATTAGAGAGTTCCATAGTTATATTAATTTGACTGGTTTTTAAGAGTAATGATTTGAAGATGACAGGTCCTTCAAGTTCTTTGAAGGTATGTAATGTGTCCTCTTTTGGGTTCAGAGATTAAACTCCATCCTAGAGGCCAAATGAAAATATTGACAGCTTGAGATTAGTTGCATTATTATAATCAGATGTATATTACAAATATTCACACTTCAGTCACTCAAAAATAAAACCAAACAATGGCTTTCACATGGGAAGTAACCTATTTAATGTACTCTTTTTGGACAATTACTTACATTTGTAAGTAACAAACTTTTTTTTAGGTTAAGCAGGTTTATAATTGATCAAATACAAAGATGAAAACTTTTTCCATTTAGAAAATGAACAACCACAACAACTTTAAATAAAAGCAGTAGTAATTCTACTAATAGGCCTATTACTTTTACTGGTCATCATTGTTGTTGTTTTTATTATCATTAATAATATTACAGCATTCACTGAATATTATGTTTTAAGCATTTGTAGATTAATTGTCATTTTTCTGAATATGTTTAAGGATCGAAGTGTCAATTTCTGATGATGTCTCCATACAGAGTTAGTAAATCTGGTGTTAGCGTCTTGTGTGGATTCAGTGGTTTTTCAATGGTATTGAATCATCAATACAGTTTGGAAGGCTGTCAGAAGAGATTGTGATTTTATCTCTTTGAGAAGGCTGTGTTATATTTAACTTCAGCTTGTAGCAAAGAAACAAGTGAGCCCGGGTCTGTTGACGTGTTAGACAAACCACTCCTGTCTCTTTGAGAAGTTCCATGTATTGCATAATAGAGATGACTCTTGACATGCTCTCTGAAGATGAACAGTGTATGTGACAGAGGAGGTCTCTAACATCATAAAGATGTGCCTTTACTTTAAACTAGGTCTTAACTTTTCTTGTGGCCCGATGCTGAATGCAAGTGTTTAGAATAGCTTGTTTTATGGCAGGATAATATGTGCTTTTTCTTGCTGATGCCGCTGTTGAATAATTGCAGGGATGTCGAAGTGTGAGTAGGAATAGCTCTGAATAATAGATACGGAACCATGGCTGTTTGTTTTCAGTGATGCTCTCATAATTTTCAAAGCTATGAACACAACTTCTGAAGTGTCCTCAAAGTAGACTGGTGTTGACTTGCCATCTTGTACATAAACTCTTTTTCAAGTTCCATTCGATGTGTAAAATTTCAAAATGGATACATGAATGTTTTGACACTTAGAGGTGTTGTGTTTCTTACAGGGCGAATACACCAGGCCATGGTGACCTCTTTAAACGAAGATAATGAAAGCGTAACTGTGGAATGGATAGAAAATGGAGACACTAAAGGAAAAGAGGTAAGTCTAGCAGCCTCTCAGCTGATTGTGTTGTAAATTAATAATGGATGGAACAACATTCTGGTGTTGTTAGGGTACAGTATGAAACTCTCATGCTGTGTTTCTTTTAAATATGAATTATGTTATGTACCCTGTACCCTTTTTCTCTTTGGATAACCTGCATGATTTGGGAAAAAAGATCAGATTTCTTGTAATGTTCACAACTTGTTCATTTTTTCGTAACAGATTGATTTGGAGTGCATATTCTCACTAAATCCAGATGTTGGTCCAGAGGAGGAGATTTCCTTGAGCCCTGTTACACCACCGCCTCCTACACCCAGCTCTGTGAAGGTCAACAAAATCCCTAAGGTTTGTACGAAGCCAGAGTCAAATGTTGAACTTGCATTTTAATGGTTTGCAACTTTTGAACCTTTTTGTACACTTGTTTGTGTGCAGAATCGTAGAACGATTGCACCGGGAAGGAGTGAAATCCCATGCAGAGACAACAGAGGTATATTTATTGTTATAAGATTTAGAAATAGGGCTGACAATAAATCAAAATAAGTTATGAATTGCATTATGGAAATGTGCAGTTATTAATCTGCAAAAGTGATTTCTGGAAAAAATGTAGTGTGCACGTGCTGGGTGCTTCAGAATGAAGGGGCGGCACATGTACGTATCAGGCTCATGATGCAGTGTTTTCTGAGAGTGCACACTCCAAAGGCACTTCATTTTGACAGGGTACTCTGAATTTGTTATGACACATGCTAGGGATAACTTTTCCCTCATTTTCCCAATTGTAAACATTTTAGTGCTAAATGTTTCTATACAAATCTAATGTACTGTATTAAAATAATTGGCTTCATGAGAAGTCTTTAAAACATGTTTTATTTTAAATAGTTAAAATAATATTAGGCAGTGTTATTCAGAAATTACCTAATGGACATTAAAAGAAGCTTCTCTTAATATTAAAATTTTAATATATTAGAATTTTTTTTAACAAAAATAAAAATTGATACAGTTTGTTGTTGTTTGTTTGTTTTCGTAATTTTGTATAAATGTTTTATATAATTCATTGAAGTATTATTTTTTAATTTCTTACTCTCTTTCTTACACTGGGTTTGAATTTAGCCTTTGATGTTGATATGATGTGAAATGATACATATAAATAATAACAACTGGGATGGGTAGAAAAAGGGGTCAAGTTCACCAGAACTGGAAGAAAGTGCATATTAAAAAAAGTACACTAACTCAAAGTCTGTTAAAATTAAGACAAATGAAAGGTCATGACAGATGTATATTGTTACTATACAAAACAACTTCTCTTTTTTTTCCGTACAACTAATAATAATGTAGGATTATTTTGTTCAGTTAAGAATAATGGATGTTAAAGTCAACATGAAACTAAAATTCCAACCCATAGTATTGCATTCAGATCTGCTTCTGTGCAACCGATTGATTGAACCAAGTCCTCCACTCCCCCTAAATTATTTTACTTGAATGTAAGTTACAGTATGGAAGAAAATATCTGTCGTGACCTCGACAGAAAGTCTGCATGCTCAAACAAATACAGTGATGTTTTAAAAGTGCCAGAGTGTTTTACTTACAATGACTGTTTTACTACACATATTATAGTTTTACTACACAACTTATAGTTATGTCAACATGCTAAGATGGTTGTGTTTGAAAACTTGGTGAGCTGTCTATCTAAGCAGCATTTTTGTCCATCATAGGCAAGTTTGAGTGCTCCTGTGATGTCTCTGTTTTCGGACAGAGTGTGATTTGCTGACTCTTATGTGTTCTGTTTTAAAGTTGGCTCGACTCGGGGACGGCTGGCCCAGCAGCAGCTACAACCAGAATCAGCACCCCTTCCACCAGTTCAACAGCCCTCTCAGACCACACAGAGCCAGACCCAAAATCAGCTAGCTCAGCAACAACAAAACGGTAATATGACACTCCTCAGTGCTTTTCAATATGTTCCTGTCAACCCCCTTTTCCCCACAGGAAAACACTGAAAGGAATGAGGCCTCCTGCGCAGGATGGGCATAATGCATAAAGAGAAAGCATCCTTTTAGAGTCAAAATTTTGCTGTAAACCTAAACCTGGCTCATCTGTCTGTATCTCGGCTCAAATCTCGTAGGGTGTGGTTTGGCTACCCCAGCCGCTCCTCTGAATGTCAGTGACTGTTTGTGACCGGGCAGGCTTGACCTGACTCTGAACCTCCCTGATTAATCCTCTTGCTTTGAATTTATGAAGCTTACAAGAGTCTGTCTGCTAAATTAATCTGGAATCAAAATGCTCAGACTGTTTTCTATGTGCAGCATGATGCTGCTCAACACTTCCTCCAGTGAAAAACTCCATTCCCTGTTGTCCTCTCGCATCAAAACACATTTGTTTAGAACTTTTTAGAACTCTGTTCACTTGTGCACTGTGCTTGATCTGTGCATTTTTATAGCTCATTTGAAGTTAAAAACATTTTAATGAATTGTTCACTACAAACATGCAGCTTTACAGGATGTTAACTGAAGTCATGTGGATTATTTGTGAATTGTGAAGTTTTTATCAGCTGTTTGGACTTTCATTTTGACGGCACCCATTCACTGCGGAGGATTCGTTAGTGAGGAAGTGATGTAATGCACATTTTCTCCAAATCTGCTCAGATGAAGAACAAACTCATCTACTTCTTGGTTGGCCTGAGGGTACATTTTTCCTTTGGGGGTTAACTATACTTTCTAATCAAATCTAGTCTAAAGATTCCCACGCCTAGTTTGGTGTTGCAAGTAATAGTAGTAATGTAATAGTAGCAGGGTTCTTTGCAGACTGCAAGAGTGCATAGATAAATGACTTTGGAAAAGGACTGCTCAGAGAATAGAGCTCTTTAAGATGGAGAGGGCTGTTGGCGCTAACATGTGCCAGCTGCCAGAGGCTCTGGCATGCCTCTATAGCCACTCTGTCTGCACACATAAACACTTATATTAGAGAGAGATACAGAGTGGGAGGAGGCGGGCTGAAGAGAGGAAATGGATGTTGCCTTTGTTTAAATGGAATTGTGTGTTGTTCTGCTCTCTAACAGCAAGGAGGAAGTCAAACTGTGTGAAGGAAGTAGAAAAATTGCAGGAGAAGAGGGAGCGACGCAGGTTACAGCAACAGGAATTGAGAGAAAAGCGAGCACAGGTAAGACTTCTTATGTTTCTGTTATTATCTGTCATCTCTCTGCCTCATCACTCAGCTTTTAATTGTGATTTATTTGTCATGTTTGACTAATAGAAAAGTTCACCTGGTGGTGTTTCTATTGTGAATGTCCTTGTTTCGTTTTAAAGGAAATTGATACAACAGTTCCAAACTATGAAATACTGCAGATGATCCGAGACTTCAGAGCAAGTTTGGACTATCGACCGCTAACCACGACAGATTTGGTAAATATGTCTGGGTCATATTTAAAATAAAACAGAATAAATACAAGAAAGGATGAATTAATTTAATTTAACAAACACAGCCATTTTGTGTTGTGGGTTTTTTCACATTATTTTTATGTTATTATTGTTATTTAATTTTTAATTTTTTTTCATTATTTTTATTATAATAATGATTATAAATTCAGAATTTGTTTCTCCATATGGGCTTTGGGGGGAGTGCGACCCAGACATGTTCATGTTCATGCATTTGAGATCCACCCTTTTAATGATAATAATAGTAATACAAAAATGTATACATGTAATTTCATTAATATAATAAAATATATTGATAGTAAGAAAAAAGTACTTCATTTTTGGATGTTAAGTAGAATAATTTTTAAGAGAAGTAAAATGTGATTCATTTTTTCAACAGATTGAGGAGCACAGAATATGCGTTTGTGTTAGGAAACGACCCCTCAATAAAAAAGGTAACGCCTCAGACATTTGTACTTCTTATTTTATTCTTATTTTTTAAATTGCCCTTCATTTGTTGTAATTTATTTGCCATTTGTGTTGTAGAGGTGACTGTAAAGGACCTAGATGTGATCACTATTCCAAGTAAAGATGTTGTCATGGTCCATGAACCAAAACAGAAGGTGGACCTGACTCGATACCTAGAGAACCAAACATTCCGCTTCGATTATGCTTTTGATGACAGTACAACAAATGAAATGGTTTACAGGTAGAGGATGATTTCCTATGTTTTTCTTTTAAAACGAATCTTTAACTAAAAATTATGTCCGGAATTAGTCACTGTTGGAGGGAAAAAAATCTTTTAACTATTTTCTCCATAGGTTTACTGCAAGACCCCTTGTGGAAACCATATTTGATAGAGGAATGGCCACATGCTTTGCTTATGGTCAAACAGGAAGTGGAAAAACTCATGTAAGAAGTATTTATTTTATATAATTAAGTTTGTACTAGTTTTTGTTCTGAAAAACTTTTTTTTCATATATTAGTGCAAGAAGACATAAATCTCAGATTTATTTATTTTCTTTTTTTTAGACCATGGGTGGAGATTTTTCAGGAAAGAACCAGGATTGTTCAAAAGGAATCTATGCATTAGCTGGTAATGGATGTTTTTTTTTTTGTTTTTTTTTTGGTCTTATAATTTCTTCAGTCTTTTGCTTTCAAGCAAACTCATTCTGTACATGTTCAACACAAACAGCTCGAGATGTTTTTCTCATGCTGAAGAAACCAAATTATAAGAAGCTTGATCTTCAGGTTTACGCAACTTTCTTTGAAATTTACAGTGGAAAGGCAAGTGGCTCTCAGTTACATTCACGTTTTGTTGATCAACATTGTACACGTCCATTGATTGATTTATTTTTGAAAATGTATGACTACTGGTTGAGACAAATTAATGTCTTTCAAAGTCTTTTTTTTTTTTCTTTAGGTATTTGATCTGTTGAATCGTAAGGCTAAGCTACGCGTGCTAGAAGATGGAAAGCAGCAGGTCCAGGTGGTTGGCCTTCAGGAGCGTGAGGTCAAATGCACAGAGGATGTCCTTAAACTCATTGAAATGGGGAACAGTTGCAGGTAAAACCTGATGGATAAAACAGTCATGTTCACTGAATATTGCTCTAGTTGTTTGCTGCTGTATCTTTTCCTTAAAGGGTTAGTTCACCCAAAAGTGAAAACTCTGTCATTAATTACTTACCCTCATGTCGTTCCAAACGCGTAAGACCATTCATCTTTAGAACACAAATTAAGATATTTTTGATAAAATCTGGGAGCTCTCTGA
>JAUMHE010000055.1:4182992-4200993 GCA_032359235.1 Enteromius mattozi
TCGTTCCAAACGCGTAAGACCATTCATCTTTAGAACACAAATTAAGATATTTTTGATAAAATCTGGGAGCTCTCTGACCCTCCATAGACTGCAAGGATACTATCACAATCCTGGCAAAGAAATGTAGCAAGTACATAGGTAAAATAATCTGTGTGACATCAGGGGTTCAACTGTAATTTTACTAAGCTATGAGAATACTTTTTGTGTGCAAAGAAAACAATAATTACGAGTTTGGAATGATGTGGGATGGGAGTAATTAATGACAGAATTTTTATTTTATTATTCAACCTTTTTAACAATTCATGATCTTTGATGATCTGTAATTATACACTCCTGACTTGAATTTCACCACCTTATCTTTCTTTTTAGGACCTCAGGTCAGACTTCAGCCAATGCCCACTCATCCCGTAGCCATGCCGTCTTCCAAATCATTCTACGAAGGAAGGGCAAGATGCATGGCAAATTCTCACTCATTGATCTTGCGGGTAATGAGCGTGGAGCAGACACATCCAGCGCTGATCGGCAGACTCGTTTAGAGGGAGCTGAAATCAACAAGAGTCTTTTGGCTCTGAAGGTCAGCATCTTAAAAATGCCACCCAAGAGCAACCATTTGGTCACGAAGCATCATTGTGAAATAAATCACTATGATCTTGCATGTCCCATGTATTAGGAATGTATCAGGGCTCTGGGCCGTAATAAGCCTCACACCCCATTCAGAGCAAGCAAGCTCACACAGGTCCTCAGAGACTCATTCATCGGCGAGAACTCCAGGACATGCATGGTAAGTTTGATTAAGCTGTTCTTTTTGAACATTGGGATTTGGCTAAGTTTACTTTTGCCTGTTTGCACGGCTCTAATTGTGATTTCTGTCTGCTCAGATTGCCACTATTTCTCCTGGCATGGCTTCATGTGAGAACACGCTGAACACTCTGAGATATGCCAACAGGTAAGGACATGGCACTGTGTTGAGCATTTATGAAATTTATGAGTAAAACTCTTGCCAATGTAGATTCTAGCTGTTTAAGGTGATCTAAATCAAGTTATTGTATTTACCAATGAGTTCACAAGCTAATGCCAATGGGGAAAAAGTCTTGACATAATTATATGTCTCTCCTGATTGGCTGTGCTCTTCTCTCTGTCTTGCTGTTTTTCTCTTTTCTCTCTTGACTGTCTTCAGAGTAAAGGAGTTTGGGATTAGCCCCTCTGACATCCCCTTCTCTCAGGGGGGAGGAAGTCGCTCTGAACCCTCTCCTACCTATGAGTATGAGCACATGTCTATGCAGCTTCCCCACATTATTCTTAGATACACTGCAGCAGTGTTGGGGACTACACTAAAACTAGTAATAGAAGTTACTAACATTTTTCAGTAGCATAATAGTAACCAAACTATTTTCAACATTAGTTTTTTTTCCCCCTCTCTTAACAAGCAGTGAAAAAAGACACCCCTAAATCATTCTTTTTATTACACTGTAGAGAGATTCATTCACACCAGTAAAAATAATAACTATTCTACCGTCCACAACAACGCATGATAATGTTTTGTTTATTATAAGCATGCACTGCAGTACTGTCTTCTGCCTCTTTAAATGCTCAAACTCTTTTAAGCAGGATAGATTCTGATTTTTTTATCATTCATCAGCTAGAAAAATCAACAACTTTGAAACATTTAATTTTATCAAATCATTTTATTCTGTCTAGGGATGTCAAAAGTATCACTAATTCAAAAAAGTTATTGAATATTGTCAAATTTCACTTATTTGCTACTAAACGTTTAGTCATGAGAACCTTAAAGGAATAGTTCACCCCAAAATGGAAATTCTGTCATCATTTACTCACCCTCAAGTAGTGTCAAACCTTTATGAATTTCTTTGTTCTGCCGAACGCAAATGAAGATATTTTGAAAAAAGTTTGTAACCAGGCTGTTTTGGGTCTCCATTGACTCCCATAGTGTTTTTTTCCTATTATGGTAAAAAGTCAGTGGTGACCCAAAACAGCCTGTTTTGTTGTTGTTGTTGTTTTTTGGGGTGAACTATTCCTTTAAGGATGTTTGTCATCACAACCTTAGATCATTTTAAGTGATTTACTTCCAAAAATGGTATACTTATTCACTCTGTAATCTCTGTATAAAATTTTACGTTTTATCCATACGTTTAGTTTAATTGTAAATGAGTTATTCATGTTTTCAATTGAGTTGTTTAAATAAATAATGTTTTAGTCTTGGAAAAATATTGCTCTGGTTCCAAATATAGATCAATTTATTATTGTTGTTATTATTATTAAATTATTGTTATACAATTATAACTATATATTACCATCTTAAATAGCTTTACTCTTTCGTTTCTTTTCTTTTTTTTTGTTAGTAACTTGTAGTGTAGGGAACAATGTTTTACATAGCTTGGCAATCAGTTTCAGTGTAGCTTTCCCAGCACTGCTCAGTACACAACCAACATCCCGCATTGGCTTGTAACCAATGCATGGAAATACTCATGCACTGCAATGTATATAACCACAGTCTCTTTCATTTTAGTAGAAACATTGGCTGCATTCACGTCTATTGGCTGTGCTTTTGGTGTAAACATTTTTCATTTCCCCTCTGATTTGCTGTCATGTCATTTCTCTAACCCTGGGAATGTCTGGCATATCTGTTGTGCTGTCATCCTTACTTCTCCTTTAGAAATATTTCACAATGCATATTAACACACATAAACACTGTACTCAATTAATAAAAATGAGATGACACCATAAACAGTTAGGTGCATAAATTGCTGCAATTTATATGCCCAACTGCACCTATGGGAGCTCTGATGTCTATATTTTATAGTTGTATTAAAAAACAAACTGTCATAAAATGCATAAAACATTTTTTAAAATAATGTAAGGTTCTGTTTTAAAATAAGGTAAGAGTATGCAGTGATGCAGCCAAAACGAGTATCTCCCCAGTTGAGTCCTGTGACCTGTGCGTGGTGTCATTTAGGTCAGCATGATTGCTCTAAAAACATCATCATAAATGCTGTCAATCTGTGCATTTAGAGTGAAGGAGCTGACCGTGGATCCCAATGCTGTGACAGAGGGAGTGCGCCCCAATGTCAATGCCATCAACCAGCTGGACATCATGGATGAGGAATGGGATTTGGGCAACTCCCCTCAGAGAGATGACCTCAAACTGCTCTGTGAACAGAATGTAAAAACACATCTGTTCCTAGTCTTTCCACTGCTTTACAATGCATGCATGATGATAATGTCACTTGATAAATTTAATACATCCTTTCTAAATATTAAGTATTTATTTTTAAAAAAGAAAGAAAAGGAAAGAAAGAAAAACCCTCTTAACCCTGTAGTTTTCCAACTAATTATACCTTTTTGTTTTCTCTGCAGATTCATGTATTTTTACAGTTCAGAACTTATTGTTATTTTACCAAAATAAGGGTATGAGGGATTGTACAAAATGCATGCTATTGTTTATTTAGTACTGACCTGAATAAGAAATTTCACATAAGATGTTAAAATGCTCACTGATGCTCCAGAATGAAAAAAACATGCAAACATTCTTCTCCCCTGACTTGCAACTTCCGCCGTTTTAGAGAGTATCATTACATGTATACGCTTTCCACTATGCGTAAACAACCGCAGATTACATGAGTGCATTTTCCCGCGGATGTAAACAAGGCTGATTACCCCGTATACGTTAAAGCAAGCGTTACGTTGTGATGTTCTCTAAAATGGCAGAAGACGTAAGTCAGGTGAGAGGAATGGTTGAGCAAATTGTTACTTTTCATTTCTTTGCACAAATGGCATGAGGGTGAGTAATTAATGACAGAATTTTCATTTTTGGGTACTATTTTCTCTAGTGGACTAAATGTAAACACATTTCATGTGAAATATCTTATTCAAGTCAGTACTAAATAAGCAATAAACAATCCCTCTTATTTTGGTAAAATAATTAACAAGAATCTGAAAGGAGGATGTAAAGTTTTGACATCAACTGTATGTGCCTATAAAGGCTTTTTATGTTTTGTTATTAGTGTATTTATGCTTTATATGTTGTATATAATGTATTCAGCATAAGGCTGAAACCATAAACCGGAAAACTAGGCAGGCAATCGATTTGTTGTCTCTGAGATTGTGGACCAAACACCATTAAGGTTTTTTTAATGTAGGTAGGATAAAAGCTTATGTTTGAATATTGACAGGAAGAGGAAGTCTCCCCTCAGCTCTTCACATTCCACGAGGCGGTGTCTCAGCTGGTGGAGATGGAGGAGCAGGTTCTGGAAGACCACAGAGCTGTGTTTCAGGTGCTTATTCCTCTAAAGTCCCTTTCACATTAGAGCTTTTTATTCCAGTTGACGTCAGCGTTTGGTTTGTTGTCCTCCTTCACTTTCACTTCATTTTCAGTCCAAAAATTGAAAAAGGGAATCGCTAATTGTTTACACTATATGTACTAACAGGAGTCTATCAGGTGGCTTGAGGATGAGAAGGTTCTCATGGAGATGACTGAGGAGGTGGACTACGATGTGGACTCCTACTCTTCTCAGCTGGAGCAGATTCTTGACCAGAAGATTGAGATCCTTATTGAGCTCAGAGGTAAAGCGTCCTCTAGAATGTTCTTTCCTTTCAGTGTCCCCTGATGGAATGATTATTAATGGATGCGTGTCTGCTTGTATTATCAGATAAAGTGAGGTCATTCCGTTCTGCTCTCCAAGAGGAGGAACAAGCCAGCAAGCAGATTAACCCCAAGCGGCCCCGTGCGCTGTAGCCTGAAACACTCTCATGGAGAAACAACAAACACAGGAGTCCTGTAGGCTTCTTGATAGTATTCAGAAGTATTCTGAAGAAACCTTTCCTACTTTCACATGTGAAATAAAGCGTTAGGTAATTCTCTTACAAATCAGCAGAGGATAAAATAAGGGGATTTTTCTGATCATTACAGCCCTTAAATGATTCTGAGGAAAGCTTTAGAATTTTTTTATTAGTATGGATTTTATTTATTTACTTTTTCATTGTAGGTTAAGGGTACAGACTTGTATCAGTTGATACTCACATGTTCTACCCTTTGGGGTTTGTTTTGTTTTTTTTTTAGTTGTACCACTGAAATCCTTCCTTCGAAGTTGTATGCATGAACACTCTGCAACAGTTTATCACTCCGTTCCTCGCATGACTGACTTGGTTCATCTGCACTTTAAATAACCTTGTTTTTTGGGGGTCCGTTTACCGTACTTGGCACGGTGTATGTTTCTGTTGATTGGCTGTTACAGCATTTTACTCTGTTTCGCTCAGCCATTTTTTGAAGGCTTACTAGATGAAGTTAAAGAAGTTCTCGAAGAAGCATAAAATGCACTGGGAGAAAATCTTGAGGTTATGTAAATGAATGTGAGAATTGTCAGCAGTTAGTTTTGTTGGTTTATCAATGACCGCTGTCACTTTTCCACACGATATTCTCTTTGCCATCTCTCTCATCTGTTCATCTGTAGAATGCTTTCGTGCCATATCATGTTTCCTTGTGGAAAGGAATTTAACAGTCCACCAACATAGTGTTTTGCTTTTAAAACTTCCCAACATTCTCGCATCTATTAATATTTGTACAATGTTATAGCTTTCAGCAAGATTCTCATAACAAATGGGGAATACCACACATCTGCTGCTGAGGTTTTCAGTGTTGACACCTCTCAATTCAGTGGTTGCTAAATAAAGAATGATTCAACAATATTCTGCATTTTATTCTGTTTCTTGGCTTTTTTTTTTTGTGCTCTTTTTTTAATTCCTGTTTTAAGAGTTCTTAATTTGTGATTTCCTATGTTTGTAAATATAGAGGAGAGTTTAATTTAAAGATTGAGGTGACTTTGCCCAGAAGGAGATAGATCTATATATATATAATAACCTAATAAAATTTACAATAACTATTAATGTAACCAAAATTACAACCAAAAAACAACTAATATAATAAAAACAGTATAAATATCTGATACTACCATACCTATTGATTCTTCACATTTATTTCTTTTCTACTTTTTAAGCAGGACTTTTCAAGCAACTGCATTGAAGTCGTATGCTGATTTTAATACCGGTTTGAGTCGATGCAGTTCCAAAGTTACTGGCTTAGGGGGCGCTGTTTACTCAGGATTCGGTCCCTTTATGGGAAGAAAAGGGGCTTTGGATAAACGATAAATAAACAAATAACGGCGGTATATAAAAAATCAGCCTCAAACGAAACTCTAGATGCACTGTCACATTTTACTATTATTAATAAATTAATTTTATACAAAGAATAGAATGTAAAAGTAGATTTTTACACATCGCTGACATTCATGAGAAACCATACCATCTGTTTTTGTTGCAGTACTAATGAGCGACTGTCCATTGTTATTCCGTATTTAAATAATCGAATTTTAAAAAAATCCACATATGTGATTAATGTAAAAAGAAGTGATTTGTAGTATTATATATAAAAGATTAAAATATATATTATCTGTTGCTTTTATTTTGAAATGTGTACTTCCGGAAGGCGTTGTCGTTGCGTCGTTGAAGCGCCTTTCACGCCTCCGCATCTCATCCACGCCGTTTATTCTGCCGTCGGTTAATCATCCTTCGCCTAAGCGTCTTCTCCGTTTATTCGTCCCGGAATTTCTTTTACTTCACTTATAACTCATTTAAGAATTCAACTTTTGGCATCACAAGGGCATCTCCAGTGTAATGCTGCTGGAAGAAAACACATCTTCACCACGTAAACAAAGGTACTGTTGATCACAACCCAACTTTATTATTCACACTGCTTTTAAAACGTGTTTGACACCCTTTAAACGTTTATCACATGTATCATCTTGTCTGACACGTTTGACAGATCGCCATCAAGCTGACGACGTCACTCTTCGGAGTGTTATCAAGCTGACGTCATCTTCCAGATTTTAATGGGCTGTTATAAATCTCATAAATACAGTCAACTTGTGAGTACATCATAAAACATACCGATGCCGAGGGTTTGGTTTTATTAGCTCCCAAT
This sequence comes from Enteromius mattozi, assembly GCA_032359235.1. NCBI lineage: Eukaryota > Metazoa > Chordata > Actinopteri > Cypriniformes > Cyprinidae > Enteromius > Enteromius mattozi. The sequence continues at coordinate 4,189,987 of JAUMHE010000055.1, forward strand.
TCATCATTCTCCTGTAACTGCCCTCTTCCTGTACTGTGTCAGGTGTGTTTTGGGGCAGTGGGTTAACAAAGATACTGTTGATAACCGAATTGTATTAATCACAACTTCTGAAATGTGTTTAATATAAATATAGTTGGAAAAATATTATATATATATATCACATATATATTTGGTATTATGTGACCCTGGACCATAAAACTAGTCATAAAGGTCAGTTATTTGAAATTGAGATTTATACATCATCTGAGGCTGAATAAATAAGCTTTCAATGTTTTGTTAGGATAGGACAATATTTGGCCAAGATAATTTATTTAGAAATCTGGAATCTGAGGGTTTTATATAATAGGTATTTCTATATTATTCCTTAAAAGGTGTCTATTATAATGAAATTTTCATAGCCTGACATTTTAAAATGTAAAATTTTAATTTAATTAAACAATTTAATTCAGAAAAAAGTATAAATAAAGTGAATTCAGTTAATATCAGTGTATGTGTGTGTATATATATATTCAGTTTAATTTTGATTTAGTGGGAGAAAACCTCTTTAAAACTTGTCCTTGAGCAGTACGTTTAACGTGTTGATTGTTTCAGACTGTAGTGTAGCTTGACTGTAGCATATAGAAATCATTTACTAAATAGTCGTTAACTAAGTAACTATTGCCCCATCCCACAAAAGCTTATTAGAAATTCCAGTTTTTCCAGTAGGTCGGAGTTCTTTCATTTGTTCAAAAATTATTTATACATGCCACTGTATTTTCTCCCATAGATCTAATCCCATAATCTCATTGTGGATTCAACGCTCACCACACCCACGCAGAGAAGGATGACCTCTCACAAGAGACCTGTCCGGGCTCGGTCCGATTCCGACAGCAATTTCTCCGTAGCCCGTGACCTGAGCGCACCAGGTGTGGAAGAGGGCCCTGGTCTCCTGGCCAAGCTGATGGAGCTTCCCGTATCCCGTCTGTCCCGGCAGCAGCTCAAAAGGCTGGAGGAGCATCAGTACAGCAGTGCGGGACGGTCCCTCCTGGAGCCCTTCATGCAGGGATTCTGGTGCTGGCTGGTGAGCAAAGTGCCTCTCTGGATGGCGCCGAACCTCATCACCATAGTGGGACTTGCTACTAATATTATCAGTACTGTGATACTGGTGTACTACTGCCCTACTGCCACCGAACAGGTATTGTTCACCTCCACTGCTTCAGTAGATTCCATTACAGGTTTAAACAGATCAGCTACAAATCCTAAATCATTTTGTTTTCACTTGCTAGCAGTGCTAAAGTCCAGATTAAAAATAATGCAAAATGTGATGAGAAAAATATTTTGAAGTTACTTTAGTTATTATTCATAATTTTAAAATCAGTTTTAGTATAGTTTTTATTATTTCACAGCATTCACAGTGGTCAGTTACATTAGGTCTTGGTCATATTTGCTAATTTTAATGTATTGTTTTAATGTAATTATGAATTTTTAGAACTAAACTGATTGCAGTGGTCATTATCAAGAATTTTTAATGACTTTATTGATGCTTTTAATATCAGTTTTGATCGGATATTTAGTAGCTTTTGCAGTGACCACTTTTAGGAGGTTTTTTGTTGATGGTTGCATTAAAATTCAGTTAATTTATGAATACTAAGTTGCTTTTATTGTCTTAATGTGGTCTTTTACTGATTTTTAATCAGTTTTTATTTATTTATGAATATTTAACAGCTGTTACAGTGGTTTTGTATTAGGACATTTTGTTGTTGATTTTAATATTAGTAAATATTTAATTTTTGTTTTGTTAATATTGTTATTGTAGTGGTCGTCATCATGATATTGTATAGTATTAACAAAATATTTAATATTAATTTAGTTTAGTCAACTTTTAAGTTTATAATAGCTATTACAGAATCATACTTTTTGTTGTTAATTAATTTTAATTAATCCGATTTAAGGTGCGTTTTTTATAAAATTATTAATTTTATTATTAGGAGCTATTATAGTGGTCACCATTAAAACATATGAACATTTTGATTATTTAAAATCTGTTTTATTCAATTATTAATATTTAACAGCTGGTCAGTGGTCACCGTTAGATCACTGTTTTTTTGTTGATTTATGTGTCAGGTTTAGATTTAGTTCAGTTATAGCAGTAATCATTGGGATCTTTTTGTCATCTTTAATATTAGTTTTGTTTTACTTATGCAGTAGGATGTGGTCTTTTTTTCTGATTTTAAAATCAGTCTAAGTGTAGCTATAAATATTTAGTTGCACTTGCAGTAAATTCTTGGCTGTGCTTCTTACCCTGCCTTGTATATAGTCTATGAAGGCCATAATTTAGTATATTCTGAGCTCTCCTGAGGAGGTAATTGCTGTGGGCTGTTTAAACAGTGCAATAAGACAATGTGTATTGTCAGACACAGCTTGTTCTGTCAGCTGTAACAGCCTGTGTTTATCAGCTATAACAGTCTTATGATTCCTGCTGTTATGGAAAGCATGTGCATTGCTCAAGTCTGCAATACGACACCCTCTCTCTCCCTGTATCTTTTGTATCCACAATTAGGTTTATAAAGATAAAAGAACACATTCATATCCACCTTTGTGGCAGCAAGTATGAAGTTGAGTGTTAGTCATTGGTTCAGTGCCAAGCATCAAAGTTGACATAAATTTAAGCCCTTTTTTTTCTTTTTAGGCACCAACGTGGGCCTATTTAGCCTGTGCTTTGGGTCTGTTCATCTATCAGTCACTGGATGCCATAGATGGAAAGCAGGCACGACGGACCAATAGCAGCACACCACTTGGAGAGCTCTTTGACCATGGCTGTGACTCCCTCTCCACAGGTCTGCTTAAGTTTGTGTGTGCAAATACAGTCAGCTACTACAATACTACACTTTATTATTACATTTATTTAAAAGATTGAGCTCTATACATTTGAGTAGAGATCTTTAGATCAAAATGTATTATTTATCAGTGTATAGGAGCCTGTGAGATGTTTTATTTTTTCCTAAATTCTGTTTAATTTTTGCCAAATTAAAATTTGTAATTTTTAATTTGTCTGTTGTTTTGTTTTTTTTCATTTAAAATGTTTCTTTTTTTAAAATGGTTAAACTGAATTTTAGCATCTGTAATTAATTATTATTTATAGGGTTTTTTTGGGGGTTTATTTTGCTAAATAAATTCATGTAAGTAATTATTCTGCTAAATATTCCTTAAAATAATGTCTTCATAATAATTTAGTACTATCGTTATATTAGGTGATATATTTCTCATAGTTTCAAGTTAAACCAAACATTTGTTTTGACAGGTTGCTGTGAAGACCTTGAAGTGTCTGTTTGTGTATGATATGATGATAGTTTTTCTCAAAAGACACTGTAAAATATTTTGCATTGCAGAAGTCCTAGGTGCCTAAATATAGATAGATTATATTACCTAAAACCTAAAATTCTAGACACAGTGGGCTTAAAAGCAAAAAAATTATAATAATAAAAAAAACTTTGTCTATTATAAAAAGCTATTCTATTCTAATATTCTATATTTTTATGTGTATTTCTTAGTAGAATAACACATGGACTGGTATTCTATTTTAAAAAATATTGTGGAAAATTCTTAGACTCCTTTTTCACCTATGTATCATCTATTTTAATTTACATTTTTATTAGATCCAATTTCACATGTACTCACATGTTTATTATCTGAAAGTTTCTGTTATTGAATGTTAAAATAACAGTTTTTGGTCTTATTTTTGGGACATTTTTCTGTGCACATCCAAAGAGCTATATCTATCAATATATATGTGATCCTGGACCACAAAACCAGTCTTAAGTCACTGGGGTATATTTATAGCAATAGCCAAAAATACACTGTATGGGTCAAAATGATAGATTTTTCTTTTATGCCAAAAATCAGGTCATTAAGTAAAAATCATGTTCCATGAAGATATTTTGTAAATTTCCTACCGTAAACATATTAAAACTGAATTTTTGAGTAGTAATATACATTGCTAAGAACTTCATTTGGGCAACTCTAAAGGCGATTTTCTCAGTATTTCGTTTTGGTTTTTTTTGTTTTTTTTCAGATTCCAGATTTTCAAATAGTTGTATCTTGGCCAAATATTCTCATATCCTAACAAACAATATATCAATGGGAAACATATTTATTCAGCCTTCATCTGATGCATAAATTTTGACTGCTTATGACTGTTTTTTTTGGTCCAGGGTCACATATATTATGTATTTAGATCTTATGTACACACAATATATATGTCCGTTACTGAGACATATAGACTATTTGTTGTCTTACTTGTTGTTTTGTGTAATTTTCTGCTGCAGTGTTTGTGGTCCTGGGCACCTGTATAGCAGTGCAGCTCGGTACTCACCCTGATTGGATGTTTTTCTGTTGTTTTGTGGGCATCTTCATGTTTTATTGTGCCCACTGGCAGACGTATGTTTCTGGAACACTGCGCTTTGGCATGTGAGTGAAAACACTGTTAATCATTATGGCTCCTGTACTTCACGTTCAGTACACGGATATATTTAAACATTCTTCTCATGGGAAACCAACAGCTTTTAGACAGCTGTTGTACTGTTGATAAAATTGAATCTTTTAATCAGTTTTTTTGCTATTTGCTTGTGCAGAATTGATGTGACTGAGGTTCAAATCTTCATTATATCCATGTACTTACTGGCTGCCTTTGGAGGAACTGCTTTTTGGCAATCTGTGGTAATTTAAATCAGTCTTAATTCTTTCGTGCTATATATTGGTCATATGATTAGACCATATGCTCAAGGACAAATGTGTTAAATCTATCATGGTCGGTCAGGAAATCTGATTCTCTTACATGTTGCATGTGTTCAGTGAAATACAGAATTGTTCCAAATGCACAAAGAAATGCACATTTATCATTGGGGGGAAAAGTATATGAGAGATTTGTTTTCAATCTTTCAGATCCCTGTGATAAATATCCAGATTAAAATAATACCTGCCCTTTTCACACTTCTGGGTGCCGTTTTCTCCTGCACAAACTACTTCCGGGTTATATTCACAGGCGGAATGGGCAAAAATGGATCTACTATTGCGGTAAGTTAATACTAAAATAGATTTCTGCAGAACTAAACAGAAATGCTAAACTAAAACAAAATGAAAAATATCAGTCATTCATTGCTTGGGTGAAAAATTTCTAATTTTCTTTTGTTTAATGTATTTTTATATTTAATTTTATTTTTGAAATAAAATTTAATTGAAATAAATTTGTTTTAAATTAGGTTAAACTGGACCGGGCTAAATGTTGTTTATATATAATTTGAGTTGAAGTATTTTAAAGTATATGAAGAAAATGTTGTTTTTTAAATGCAGTATATATTTTTTCATGTAAGTATGGATTAGACACATGCATTGTTAAATGTACATGATGTGAACTAAAAAATATATATATATTGTTACTATATGTCTCTCTAAATTAATCTCACAACTGTTTTTCTTCTTTTATTAGGGAACAAGTGTTTTGTCTCCATCTTTCCATATAGGAGTGTTAATCACACTTGCTCTAATGATCTATAAGAAGTCATCAGTGCAGCTCTTCGAGAGACATCCCTGTCTCTACATCTTAGCGTTTGGTTGTGTCTCAGCCAAACTTACCAACAGACTGGTGGTAAGATCCTGAATAATATCAGTATACTGATATATTTATTTCAACTTCACTGAATCAGTATTAAATTAAACTGCTTCTAACACATTCTGCATGAACATTTAGACTTAGATTTTTTAGCTGGTAGGAGGAATTATGGCTTGCATGCAAGCATAAATCTGTTGTTGGTAAGATTTTCTGCGTATTTTGATATAAATACTAAACATTGTTGTCTGTAGCTCTTATCTGTAATCATCTGTCACACTCTGTCATGCTTTAGCATCAGTTAATGTAAATGTCACTACAGTCACATCTGTTTTGTTTTCCAGGTTGCTCATATGACAAAGAGTGAAATGCATCGGAATGACCTGGCCTTCACCGGACCAGCTCTGCTGTTTCTGAATCAGTACTTCAACAGTTTCATCAATGAGTACTGTCTTCTGTGGGTCGCTCTGGTACGTGTAACATCTGTCTGAAAACATGGATTTTCCATGCTCTTTTGAAATAAAGAGCTCAGTGTAGCATGTAGACATACTTTCCAAACCCATAGGACCATCATTCATCTTTGGAACACAAATTAAGATGTTTTTGATGATATCAGAGAGCCATCTGACCCTCCATAGACAGCAATACTACTGAAATGATCCCAGATCCAGAAACGTAGTAAAAACATTGGTAAAACAGTCCATGTGACATCAGTGGCTCAACTTCAGTTTTGCGACTCTAGGAGAATACTTTTTCTTAAAAAAGAAAACGAAAATAGCATATCATCAGTAGGGGTGTCCTCCAATAGTCGACAATTTGATGCCTCGATTCAAGGAGCCTGATTCGACTCCCAATCTCAGAGTCGAATATTCGCGGGGTGTTATGATCATACCATTTGACTATTGGGTGCTCAGTGTCTGATTTCACATAGAACTACCGGTTTTCTCCCAACATGTTAATATACAGCCTATTAAAATAATGCTGTAGATAAGAATCTGAAAAGAAAGAAGCTTTAAATAAATATTTTAACCTGTGTGAATAAATCCACCCAACCCTATGGATTTAAATTTAAGTTTTATTTTCCATAATCCGTGACCGACAGAGGAGCATCTTGGCAGCAGGGTTTTAAATCTTTAACGAGACTCAAATTGAGGCAGAGTGAAAGACTGGATTTTTTTCGATCAGGTAGGGTACAAGTGATTTCAAAACATTTCGGCTGGTTTATATATATCGTGTATATTATTTATGTTGTATAAGATTTGGTTGAGTTACGCTGCATAAAGCCCTTATCTCTTCCGCGCGTACCGCGAGCAGGACAAACAATGAAGAATAGTAATAACTATGACTGGAACTATCATATGCACAACATTATAATGAGAACACTATTATTATAAAACGCTGTGAATTTTTAGAGTTTAGCTGTCATGTTTCTGCAGGTTGTTGCGTGAAGAACATATGATTCGTCTATCAGTCGATTATTGGCAATATTCGAAAATTCCAATTCGACTGAAAATCCTTAGTCGGGGACACCCCTAATCATCAGCATACCTTTGACTTACGTCTTCTTCCATTTTACGTATCCGTACACCTTCCTCTAGGCGTAAATAAACGCAGATTATGATTGCGTGCTTTCCCCCGGATGTAAACAAGGCTGATTACGTTAAATGCGTTAAAGCATGCATATGCATTGCATCGAGATACTCTCTAAAATGGTGAGTAATTAATGACAGAATTTGAATTTTTGTGTGAACTAACCCTTTAAAACTTGCCTTTTTTTCCTTCAATTCAGATTTTTTTTCTCAGAAATACATGAAACTCTCAGTTGCGAATTGAGTTATAGAATTCACAGTTAAAATTCTGAATTGTGTTATAGAAACTCACAATTGTGAGCTACAAAGTCAGAATTGCGAGATATATACTTGAAATTGCAAGACAGTATCAGAATTAGTGTCAGATTTGAACTCGTAAGAGCTAATTCATCAGAATTGCAACAATAAAAAATTGTGATTTTATGTCTCACAGATCTGATTTTATTTCTTGCAATTGCTAATTTACATTCGATAATTTGGAGGAAAGAAATATTAATTCGCAATTCTGAATTTATAATAATTGCAACTTTACATCCCACATTTCTGACTTGGTAACTTGGAATTGCGGATTTATGTCTCACAATTTTGAGAAAAAAAGGCAGAATTGCATGAAAAAAGGCAGAATTTTGAGGTAAAGTCGCAATCAACATATTTTGTTCAGTGGCCATCTTTTTTTCGCTGAACATCCTGTTTCACCTGGAAATATATTTGATTACCAAAAGTTAAATAGATTGCGAGTGGGTTTTTTCATTGACTTCAACATTTCACCATTTCATTTACCTATTACTCATTTCACATGTGAGGATGTTTGCTAATCATATCAGGTATAGAAGTCTTAAAGTTACAGTAGCATTAGCAGTAGCAGGTCAGTGATCATTTTGTAAAACTAAATGATGACTGTTTTGGTTCAAGAAACCTTAAAGGAATAGTTCAACCAAACATTTTAATTCTGTAAATTTGTCAGTTCTCTCTTTTCTCACCCTTGAGCAGTTCCAAATCTGTATGAATTTCTTTGTTCTGCCGAACACAAAGGAAGATATTTTGAAGTAAGTTGGTAGGAAAAAAATACTGTGGAAGTCAATGGTGACCCAAAACAGCCTAGTAAATCATGACAGAATTTTCATTTTTGGAATTTTCAACTATTCCTTTAACTAACACAATCACAGGAGAAAAAGCTATATAAAAGTCTAGATCTTAACTTTGTACAAAGAGCATGATCTTCACCTTTATTTAACCTCAAAAAGCATACTTCTGATAAAAGCTCAAGCAATTTGCCGCTTTTAAATTTTTCATCTTTCATCAAAAATGCATTTGCCGTGCTTTAGCTTTTTCCTTTCTGTTTGTAGGTGCTGTCAGCGTTTGATCTGGTGCGGTACTGCGTGAGTGTCTGTAACCAGATCGCCTCACACCTAAACATCCGTGTGTTTAGTATCCAGCCTCCATCTCCATCCAGAGTTCAGGCAGACAGAAGAAATCACCACTAACCTCGCGCCCGCTCTCTCCCTCAAACACCTCCAGTAGGTCACGCACTTCAGTGAATGTACAACACAGCTCACAGAGACCCAGCCCAAATGGCTGTAGTTACGAACTTTGTTCTCATAATGAAGAGAGAAGGTATTTGAAGGACGAAAGGGAATATTAAATAGGATATACTTCCTACGGTTAGTACGCCATTCAGCTGTCAGTATTTTGTTGTTAGATGATCGGTTTCATTTGCCATAATTAGGTTTTACACAACTATGAATGCCTAATATTTTTTGTGTGTGCGTTTTTGTTTCTTTGTTTTGTTTTACTTTCTTTGTTTTGGACCAAGTATTTTGCCCGGCAGTGTAGAATTCATTCCATTAACAGACAGCAGTCCATCTGAATGTAATTACGTAATTACAGAACGCTATAGTCGACACCTGGAAAATGTGTGGCCATTTACTGCAAAACGAAACATCAAAACTTAACTTTAAATGCCAGTGTCACTGTTGCCAGGACAAAGCCGTGCTGTCGTCGGATAGAATCAGATCTTATGACAAGAAAAACAGGTACAATAGTTTCCATCAATATTTCAGAGATATCAAGAATTTAAAAATCCTGCTCGGTAAACCAATCTGTACATCTATACAGTATGTATCATTTTTCTTTCTATGCATATGTTACTTTGTGTTTGTAGTGTTTTGGGGATTATTATTATTATTATTATTTAGGTATACCAATGACACTAAATGATAAAAACTGTATTAGAAACAGTATTTTGATAGCGCCATATTTTCCTAATAATAACTGGGGCCAAGAAAGACGTGATTGAGTTACACTGTACATATATGAACCCTTAATAACAGACATTAAAATCTAAAAAAATCAGTGTTGGTGGTCTAAACACTTTAGTTAATGTGAACTTGTGCTAATTTATTCTTGTGCCTTTTATTTGGTCACTGTCTGTATACTACTCTATGCACAGTAAAAGTTGGACTCAGCGATTTTGATATTTTTTAACTTCTTGTGTAAATCATATTTTCTTTTAAGCATTGTACTCAACAAGGATGCAATTTCATATTTCTGCATGTTGCATTATTAAATCAGTCATTATGTCTCTTTTTTTACCTTCATGCCAATTTGTTTTAGGGAAAACTGGATTTTTTTAAACTTATTTATATTGCAAAACAATACTCTGTAGTTCTGTATCGGGTGCTTCCAAGCGTAGAATATGAACAGAGTGGCCGAACTCCATGTATATTTCTCAAAATATGTTATTGTTTTGCATCTACCTCTGAGCAGTTGCTTGTACGTGTTATTTTAGTCTCTCTCGGTTTGAGACTTTTATTGAAAATGTTTTAATCCTGTTGTGAACGTTATTTAAGTGGGTTTCTGTGTATTTGTGTTTCTCCCTTTTTTATTGTTATTTTTTGAACACATTATCCATTCACCCGGGCCACTCTGAGGTCAACCAAAGCTGCAATACACACATAGTTGGAAGAAAATGATGTCTGTCACTGCTTTAACAAGACATGTATAAATTGGACTTTGACCAGGATTTTTGTTGTTTTGTTGATTTACAGCAAATGCTTTACTTTGTAATAGACTAATGGCCATGAAATAAAGATTGTTATATTTATGTTAACAGATTTCTTGATCACTGCCTCAGTTTGTTTTAGTATAACAATAATTTACCATGAACATGTCATAACTAAAACCATAAAAAAGACTAAACCTTTAAATTAATTATATATATAGACACATTAAAATATTATAAAGACGCAAACAACCAAAACAAATACTGAAATGTAAAAAAAAAAAAAGGAAAATGTATTAAAACTAATTAAAAAGTAAACATACTATTAAAGATTTTAGTAATATTTAATCAAATATATTAAAATAACACTGCATAGTAGTAATGTTTTACTGTGAAGTAAATTCTGGAGCAACATATTTGTTTATATAATTAGTAAGTATTCTCTTTATTAAGTCACATTGGTAATTTCATAACCCTTTAAGTATTTTATAAGAACTCCAGTACTGATTATTTTGTAAAAGAACAGTGTATCTTTCAGCTAGTCAGTATTCAATAGTGAATCATCTCTATTGTGCAGCAGTTAATGTGGGCCAAACTGCCTCCAAACTCTAACCAACCTAACAGTGTTTGGTGACTCTTTCCAAATGGGGCCTTTTAATCCACATTAAATGCATGCACTTACTCTACAGTTACTGTAAAAGTGTTGATTTTAACATCTTACACAAAACTGAAAGTCATACATACATAAAGTCATACAGAACTGTGGCAACGTCTCCAAGATGCTTCAAAAAACCTACCTGAAAAACTATGGGCAAGTGTACCTCGGAACAGAA
>JAUMHE010000055.1:4221048-4232169 GCA_032359235.1 Enteromius mattozi
TTTGATTTCACAGAAGTGTGATTGACTTGGAGTTACATTGTGTTGTTTAAGTGTTCCCTTTATTTTTTTGAGCAGTGCACATTTACTGGAAAAACGTGTTCATTTAGAAGCACCTTAACTAGGGTGGCCAGGACATGTCCGGGGAAAATGGCACGTATGGTCACCCTACCTTAACCAGGTGGCAATGCTTTTAGGATTAGTCTGAACCTTTTGCATTTAAAGGGATTGTTCACCCAGAGTTTTCAAGGTAATTATGACTTAAGAGTATTTTTATTTATTTATTGTGTAAAGAAGGCACAAGTCATTTGGTTTGAAAAAATTTTTGATTTGATTTTTTGCTAAATTTGTTTTATAGAAGACATAAATGTATTCATTCATAAAAGCACTGAATGAAATATAGTTAGAAACAACAGTTGTCTATGTATATATGTTTAAACTAATATTTGAATGATTAAATCCACGTAACCTCAGGCTGTTTCAGAGCATGCGTCAACTCAACAAGAGCGAGCGCAATACTAGGTATGTTTGCAAAACAGACTTCATAAAAACAGTACTGGTACGATTTAGGTCCGACTAAAGTATTGCTGACTGACATTGAGCGTTTAAAGTACAGGTAAATGCACGCAGCTTTGTACTCTGTCACAGAACCGAGACAAACTAAACAGAATTTGAGATCTGCTCTGAATTGACTGTTGTGCCGCGGTTAACGTCAGCCAGACAAGCACCAACACGTGTGAGGTACACACCCTCACCTTAAAACGGGTGATTATTTAATGAAAGCATCTCCTTTCAGTGCTGGAGGGCTTTTGTTCAACACGACACGGACTAAAGCAGGTCAGATGTGTCGTGTTTTACGCACTTGTGTTGTAAAGGTCCTGCTTGTAACAGAACATAATTCTTAATTCATAATTTCACCACAGTGTCATTTTGGCTAAAGTCAAAAAAAAAAAAAAAAAAAAAGGCTAGGCCAGTAAAGGTTACATAACTTTACAATAAGCTCTCTTACCGTACAGGTCTAGAAAGAGGACTGAAATAAGTTATTTTTTAGACTACTTCCCTAAACACTTAAACTTAGGACCAGCTTGCCCCGACCTCTAGAGGGCAATATAGCACAACATAGCATGTTACTCGAGCTACATTATGTTCTTATTTTCCATTACTTTGATTATTGTCAAGTAACAAGATTTTATATATGTAGAATCTAATAGGGTTATTGATGGAAAAAGTTTTCTGAAATCCTGTTATGTTATATGAATTATTTTATCTTGTCCACTACAGTGTACAGTGAGCTTTTAGCATCAACAGTTTTTTTTTTTTATAAGGAAGTTATAATATTTGTACTGTTCTCACCACAGGAAATGCACAAAAGTCACATAGTGGGAGTGTCCTATGAGTAAAACTTAGTTTTTAACCTGAAAATAAATAAATATATTATATATATATATATTTATATAGATATTTTTATCATATGTATTTTATTTTATTTTTTTAATCATGCATTGCATCAGTTATTTTGGCAAGTTTGATTTTACCAGGTCTTCCTGAAACTCAAGAAACTCGAGTCTTTGAACAGACTGTTTCTCCATAAATGCAGCAACTCGTAAAATAGGCAAATATATAATTTTGCATGTAAAATTTTTGTGCAAATGTGTGCACACACTTATTTATGTGTGTGTGTGTGTATATATATATATATATATATATATATATATATATATATATACACACACAAACATACATATATAGTTTATTTTTATATAAAATGCACATTGATGTGTTGTTTCAGGTAAATGTGAAAACAACTGCTTCTACATTTGGCATTTCAAAAGTTTTGCTGTCCACCTGTTCTCATAAACATTGCATAATGTCTCCTGTTTATCAGTTATTTACTTGTTAGTTTATATTTAACATGTTAATTAACAGTAACTTTCAGGTGGTGTACCGACAACTAACAGGTGTTTCTACAAAATGAAAGCAAGCATTATAGACAAAAAAGGACATCACACTCGTGGTTTGTAGTATAGAAGCACAACATGTTCAAGGTGACTTACCACAGTGCAAACTTTCTCTTGTGTCTCCGATTTGTAGGTCGAGAAGGTTGGAAATCTTGGTTTGATTAAATATTTACCACATCACTTCAGCGTGCTAGCAATCCACAACAGCCGTTTCATGTCGGTTTACCAGCTGAACCAGTTTCGTCTATTTGCTTTCTCCTTACCCACCTAGATCTAGGCAAGCTCTCACTACCATGTGATTCTTTTCACTGTCTTTGTCCTTTCCCATTCACTGTACAGTTTTTGTCTTGTGTGTGTGTGTGTGTGTTTGGTGTCTTGAATCACTTTGCCGCTTCTGCTTTCATTTAGAGGAAGTGTTCATAAAACAGAAGAACCGAAGCGAACTGGCAAAGAGCAGTGAGGGGATTTCCTTTTGCAAACTTTGGTGCTTACCAGGCCTTTCACTTACAGGTGTATCTGTGGAAATAGACAAAGCTGTACACAAAGTTTGCTCACTGAGATGATAAAAAAATATCTCCATCACTGAACATTGATTTAAACAATTTGCCGGTTTATTTGCAATTTTAAATTAAGCATCTTTGTGAGCACACAAACGATTAACAAAGAACAGCAAGTGCAGTGTTTTTTTTCACATCTGCTGAATCATTAGTTACCACATGTAGCAGCTTAATAAGCATTTCCGTTCACACCCATTTAATGTTTTTTCTTTTTCTTTTCAAGAATATTTCAATGTGAAGGTTTTCAGTTTCAATATTAATCCCCCCCCTACGGTTTTCTTAAGATGCTGTAATTATTCTGACTTTGGCAGACCTGTTTCAATTATTGCAATAAATACTGTGAATGCCTGAGAACAGCTATTGGTGAACTAATTTTAGTAATACTTTATCATGTTGCCTACATATTTTGGGGGGAAAATATTTGTCTATATTTTGTAATGACTGGATTGGTCTGAGATTAAAAAAAAAAAAATGCAACTTTTGATATGGCATTTTGATGGCTTACACAGTAAAATTTTTGCACTATTTTTGGAGGGAGACATTTTCAGAAAATGTTGAATAATAACAGATGCCTTGGCAAAGCTTCCACAAGTTTTTAAATGCATCTGTATTTGTAGAATCAGCTTAAGTAAATTCTGAAGACTTTCCATTTAAAATAATACTTAAGTATTATTGCTGTTTTTTAAACTTCACAAGAACTACTTCTGCCAGATGAGGAGTCTGTGGAGAAGCGCTGCGCTCTGGGGAAGGGTGGAAGATCCCGGGAGAGTGAGCTCAAGTCTAGAGCCTAACAGAAGACAAGAATGGTGATATAACAGGTCTGCCTGATACATCAATGTTATAAATGTTGATATGACCATTTTTATTTATATACATGCTCTGTGTCAGAACAGCTAATAATTAAATCGTAAAAATGTAAGATTAAAATAAATAATTAACAATAAAAATACGCAAAATAAGACGCTTCTAAAAAATCTTAAATATTTGATTTGTTTAGCTGCATGTCATGTGACCTGCGTTACATTTTTAAAATATTATGGTGAATATTAAAACAAATATTTTAGGATTTTACTGACAAAAAAATTGAATGCAGACAAACTGGTTGCTATTAAGCTCTTAAGAAATATTCAGACGGTTGTACTAGCCTCATTTGTAAAGAGTGACATTTCCTTCAGCTCCTTGTGAAAGTATGGAGTAATGATATGGTGTCTGAGTGCGTCTCTGTGTCTTCTCTGCTCCTGGAGTTCTTGCCTGAAGGTTGAGCAAACAAAACATCTTTGCATCGCCTTCTTTCTTTCAGAAATCGAAACCATTTAAACAGTATAACTGTTTACCTGTGCTGGTTAATCCTGTTTTCCCACAGTGACTTTTGCTTCTTTTTACTGCCACTGCAAAAGCAGAAGTTGAAAGCCAACCGTATAAGAGCAATTAGTCACTATGCTTTTTCACACCTTCTGTAACATAATCTGTGGTCTGTTTTTATCTATAAATACTAGTCCATTGGTTAAGCAAATTTGTAGTATGATATGAATAACTTATTCTGGTGTATATTTTACATATTGTACATAAAACAGGAGATTACCACTTGGAAACTTTCTCTTCTCTCTTTTTCTGTAGCTTGTGTGGATATTGAGTTGCTCGCACTGCTTGAGTATAGAGAGACGCCACATCAGCTGCGGCAGAAGCAAAAACAGGCAGCTTCACTATGAATGACAGAGTTTAACAGAGCTAAAAATCATCCAGTAGTTAAATGTCATTACTAAAATTCTTACTTTTTTTTTATTACACTTTCAGGAAAAAAAAGGTACAAAGCTGTCACTGGGTCTTTGTACCTTAATTTACCCCTAAATTAAACACTTTAGAACCTTAAAGTAGAGCTGTAGTCAAGTCCAGCTTTGTCGAGTCCAAGACCAGACCGAGTCCAAATAAGAGGGAAAAAAAAGGATCCTCTTCAAGACCACGTACTTAACTATTGATAATGTATGCAATGCGAGAGACAGCATATTTCCTACTCTAAGAAAATCTCAATTTTGCATTATTATTTGTAATGATCAAAAAGCAGGGGTTCTCCAAACTAGATCCTGGAGGGCCCACACCTTTTTTTTAATTTTTATGGTAAAATTTCATATCCATAAATGTAAATTCTCAGGAAAGCATCCATGTTTTATAACATTTAAAAATGAAGTGAAGCTTTATATTGAGTACATATTGCTCTCGAACAAAAAGCTGTACATTCTTCAATGTTTTCCTATAAAATTGTTTATATCTCCCCCTAGCATTTGAAATTTGAAATTGTTTTTGTATTTGTTGTATTTGAATTCTATTGAATGTATAATAATTTTTTTAAAAATAGAATGGATACGAGTGTGGTTTTGCTTTGAAGGAGAAAAAAAGCATATTGCTGGACTCAGCCGAGACCAACACGAACATTTGGCGAGTCCAATGACCAAGTCCGAGTGCAAACACCAACGAGTCCGAGACGATAGAAAATGACTCGAGTCCGGACTCGAGTACTACAGCCCTGCCTTAAAGCTACATATTAGTATTTTAAAAGTACATATTTGTACCTTTTGAAAGGGTACCACTCTACTTGTTTTCTGAAAGTGTAACTAATATTGCAGTGAACACGTTTCTTATCGTTTCATAATTTCATCACGTTTCATAATTTAAACAACATCAAGGATGATTATATTTTGATTATAAGATTTTAAATAAAAATAAACACTTTTTTCATTTTGTAATTTAATAATATATATACCAGAGGATTAAATAACAATAAATTAAGAGTTAAAATAAATGTAAAATTAAATAATGATTAAATCTGATTTATTATAATTAAATATTTAGAAATAAATTATTGGTATTTCTTATGTAATATAATTTAATTAATATAATTAAATATAATTTCAGGTGTATATTTTATATAAAATTCTTAATATTTCTTAATTAAATTTTCTCACCTGACAGAGGCCTTATCTCCATTGCAACTGGAGGATCTACAGCATCAGGCAAGGACTAAAACAAACGTAAGGTTTATATGTATTGAAATTCAAGCCAGCATATAAATATGACCTATAGACATCTCAATGTTGAATTGTTTATTAAATATGATCTTGTATCCTGTCTGACCAGTACAAGCTGCAGTAGATCGTTCTGATGAACTTTCTCCTCTGATGTACGTGGGTCCTTCAGTTCCATCTTCTCCCATTGATTCTCTCTCTGCAGCAATTGCTCCAAATACACCTGTTTGATTAAAAACCCATGGAGCAAAAATAGAATTTCAGGCCATTTTATATATTGTTAATTGTAAATACACATATTGTCCTATATATATATATATATATATTTATTTATTTTTTATACATTTAGCATGTACTGGAAATGTTTTTTAAGACATGCATTTTCTTGCCCCTTGAAGTATATTTTGTAATATATTTTGGCATTTGAAGGTTTAAACCAATTATATTTTTAATTAAACCATTATGTAAAACCACATTTTCAAAATCACACTCAGTAGCTGGTCAGTTGCATAACATTGTATGTCGAAGGGAAGTGAAAAGAGAACAGTAATGGGTCTGGCAATATTGAGGTTTTATTGCTGCTCTATACTACCACAGAAAAGTTACAGGTTTACCTAAAAAACGTTTAAATATTAGAGCACCTTGACTTTGTCTTGCAGGTTCCTGCGCAGTACTTCAGTAACAGGTGGATGCTGGGTCATCTGACGCACCAGCAGCACGTCAGGGCACTCTAAAACTGGATGGATGTGGATGGAACTAGACAGTTTTTCTTTTAACTCAAGACTACAACCAAGGGTAGTCCCAAAAGGTGGGCCTAGAGTCTTTTTCTAAGCACCAGACATGGGGGAAAAAAAGTTGTTTGTGGTCCAAAGTTAATGCAAAAAGGAAGTTTACACCTACAAAAGATCACCTATAGATTATAAATTACCTCAGAAGCTGGGAATGACTCCCATTTCCTGGATTTGAGGTGTGTGGGAATGATGTCATCATGTTGCTTGGATGAGAGCCAGTGAGAGTTGGTGTTTGGGCAGGGCCTTAGCAGGGTGATGCCAAATGAATCTGAAGAGAAATCAGGAGAACAATACTTTAAGTATTTTACTTGTTGCATTTATGCAAACTTGCATTAAACATAATTTCAAAAGGGCTTTTGTTGAAAATAAAGACCAGGCCAGTAATGTAATGCACAAGATGAATGGAAAGTGTCCTGACGTTGTGAGTCTGGTAGTGGGTCAGTGAGCACGGCGACAGAAGAGTCACAGTAAGCCTTCTGTAGGAGATCTTCCACATCTTGAGCTCTCAGCAGCTCTGAAGCTGAACAGTCTTCATGCACAACAAATAACCTCAAAGACACAACACAATTACTCAATTATTTTAAACATGGAAAGCAAACAAAATGCAATCTTTTTTGTACATGCAAATAGACTACTGTTTAAAAGTTTGGATTTTTTAATGTTTTTCAAGACATCTTTTACACTCAAAATTGTATTTAATAAAAATTATTATTATTACAGTAAAATAATATTATAAAATATAATTACAACTGAAAACATCTGTTTTCTATTTTAACATGTAATTTACTTCTGTTATGGAAAGCTGAATTTTCAGCATTATTACTTTTTTCAGGATTCTTTCAGTAGAAATTTAAAAACATAAGCATTTATTTGAAATTCAAATGTCTTTACTGTCACTTGTGACACTTTTTTTTTAAAGTATTCTTTCCAAAACAAATCTAACTGCTAGAAATAAATTTGTACAGTATTATATTTAGACACAGAGAGAAAAGCCTGAATGGGTCTTACCTGGGTGGGTGTGTTTTAAAGCTAGCATTCTGTTGAAGCTCTGTTTCTGTCTGTGGTTCTTTTGTTTCTGATCCATTAGCCGTGATAGTGACCTGACCATCTGCATTAACCTGCATACGATATGTTCTGGATTTTTATTCATGATGACTTGGATACAAGAGTCTGTTGTCACTTCAGCGTTGTTAATGTTAACTAATTTATTTTAAAGCTGAACATAATTAGAAAAATACATATTCACAATAGACATTTCATAGAAAGTACTTGAAAGTTGTTCCTCTCAGGGTCCGTCACATGACATAGGACATCTGTTCTGTGGTTCATCACATAATGGCCTAATGTGGTCCTCTCTGATTGCTGGTGAGATGTGTACACTATCCCACCATCCTTATCAATATGAAGAACACCTCCACCATAAGGATAAATCTATAATAAAGTTGAAGAGAGGAGAGAGGATTTGCACATGATGTTGACACATATATCTCACATATTCTTCCATCCATCTTACTTTATATGATCCATGTACAGTTGCGCTGATGGAGGTGCCATCCCCAAAAATGACATCACATGCTCTTCCCTCATAGTCCATTATCACCGTTGCAAATTCAGCTTTTTCCACCCGAACCAGTTTCTCTCCTGAAACCAGATTTAATCACTTTCTGTCAACACTGTAAGAACCTTTTATATCGTTACTGCATAAAAACACTCTCGCACCTGAGCTCAGATGTTGTTGTAGCTCCCCTTGCTGGTAGAAGGTGGTAATACGTGTCCCATCAGCGTGATCCACTATCACTGTTCCATCTTTCTTCAGCACAGACAGCACTTTGTCCTCTCGTGTGACCACAGCCTACACATGTATCATTTGTATTACAGCAATCATCTATTAAAACAAAAGCAATGGTGGTTTTGAATAGAGACACTTACTGTCCCACTGAAGGGGTCTGTAGCATGATAAGCCAGTATTGGCTGCACTTCAACTTCCTTTCCAGCCACAGAGGCGACTCTAAAGCCAGAGGGGGTTGTGGTGGTCCAAGAGCCCCCATTAATCTCAAGATAGTATTTTGCTTTTTCATTTTCTGTGGACTTCTGTTGCACATCCTCTGTATTTACCCTAGAATCTGCCTTGCCTGTGAGAGAAAAATGTTGAATATACTTAACATAGACATTACAGCCTCTTTCATTCATATACTTAATCATATTCATATACTTATCAAAAGTGTGAGGTCAGTATGATTTTTTTAAAGAAATATATTCAGCAATGATGCATTAAATTGCTAAACAATGTTACAAAAGATTTTTTCAATGTATATAGTGTGAATAAATAAATCAGTGTCCTTTTTTAGTTCGTTTGTGCTGATGCTGTATTCGCTACCTTTCTTGTCTTTAGTGTCCACTGTCATCTCTTTAATAGGCTCTTCCTCCTTTAGGAGTGTGTGTGGAACAAGCACACACACTGGTCCAGAGTCTGGACTCGTACTGACTGTACCATCTGCAAATAGGACCTGAAACACACATTTACTGTATGTATTATCTGTATTATGTAGCAGAAAAACTGCACATGCAATCATGTGTATATATGTGAATACCTCAGTAGATCCATTTGTCTTGTGTTTGATGACAGTCCCTCTGCAGGTGATGCCCCTGGAGACCTCAGTGTGTATGCTGAAGTCTGGAGTCAGATCTGATCTAGACCCTGCATTATAAAACCTCTGTCGTATCAGCAGAGATCGGACACAAGAGTCCCCATCTAAAAAAACAAAACAGATTAGACCTTACAGACTATAAATAAAACAGAGTAGGGCTATTCTTCAGTGTTAGAGGCTGGTTATACAGTATGTCAATGCCAGTAAAAGCCATGGCAGATTAGTGTGTTTTTACTGATGCTTTTGCAATGATTAATACAAAGAAGACATTAATTTAATGCAGAGAATAAACCGTATGGTGCATTAATTTTATATAGCATCTCACCTGCTGAGTCCTCACAATCAAAGTGCAGGATGAGTCCATTGGGAAGAGATACATACAGATTGAGGAACAGTGGAAGAGAGGAATGGTCCCTGGGCTCATAGTGTACCTCAGGCACCTCAGAAAGGCACTTGTGAGGGAAATAATGGCTATTTAGTTATGATTAATTGAAAGCTAATCTAAACAACACAACTAATCTAAAACCTAACTAACCAACATCTTTCTATTATTAATCTTTGTCTGGTTACCTGTTCCTGTAGTTGCTGGTCGGTACTGGGCACAGGGGATAGGAGAGTTTGACCTCTTGTTTTATTCGGGTTGCTCTGACTGCAGGAGAGCTGAATGCCATTGGCCAGGACAGCATGAAAAGAGCCTAATTTCTCATCCTCACATTCTGGTTTGACTCTATTAGCAGCTAAATTGGACAAAACAATATATATGACTTAAAAAAATAAATTAATTAAATAAAAAGCATGGACTGCTACCCTTGCTGTTTTGTTTTTACGCGGTCTATGTTTACATTTTATGCAAGCTATTAAAATAGTTTTGCAGAACATACAGGTACCTTGTTTACTGAACATGTTAATATCCTTTAGCTTGTCCTCTTTTTTCCTCTCTGAAATGTGTGTGTAGAAATGATGGCCATCTTTCTTTACACATACCTTCACTTGTGTCAACCCTAAAGATAGAAACCAATCATAAAAGCTTAAAGGTTATTATATAAGATTGACCAATTTATATAAGGCATAAAATGTATTTGTATATATAGTTTTCTCAAACCTTGTGTGAAGTGAAAACTCTCCACATCAATTTGTCCTCCATCACAAGGATACAGAGACTGAGCTTTGCCAGCGACCTGCACCAGTTTCCCATTTAAACTGTAGCCTGTGAAAACCTGTGTGGGTTATACAAACCTTTTAGCCATTTAACTTCATATTTAACACCACCAAATCTAGACTATAGCCAATAAGCATTTTATGTGGTAATATATATTTCAGACATTTGTTCTCAGCTCATTTGCTGGTTCTTGGGGCGTCTCTAGAATGTCTCTGGTCTTGTCTTTAGGCAGTGTAGCTGAGCTGGGTGTTTTGGACATGTTGTCTCTACTCTTTCTTGAGGACAGTGGAGTCTTCTTGTTTTCCTTTACTGAGTCGGTTCTCTCTCCTACTTTCGGTGTTGCTTTTCCTCCTTTTTCTTTCTTAATCTTTTTGGACTGTTCCTCTTCCTTTAATCTATCCTGCTCGATCTTCCATGCCTACAGTAAATACATGAGAAAAAAGGCCAGTGTGAAATCTGAAAATGTTTATTATATAAATATTTATATGTTATGGTTAACAGCTCACTTTGAGAGAGTCCTCTCTTATATACGGCTCTAATGTGTCTGAGATTGGGGAGTCTAAAAGAAATAAGCTCATATTTAACATGCACATCATTAAATCCATAGTAACATATTTCTTAAATGTCTAAAATAGTTGATGCATAGATATGTTGTCTAAATGTTTTCTCTTGCTCAGAGACACATACACACACACACACACACACACACACACACACATATATATATATATACAGTACTGTGCAAAAGTCTTAGGCTACTAGTATTTTCACCAACAAAAAATGGTTTTAAATCAGTTATTTCTATCTTTTGCGGTAGCGTGTCAGCTGGAAATATCAATTTACATGTCCAAACTTTATTTTTGTCATTAATTGTAATAATGCGGTGAGATTATTGTCTGCACAAGGAGTCTGACAACAGCCAGTGCTCCACTCAGAGATCTGATCTGATCATCATCCAGTCTGTCTGGAATGACATGAAGTAACAGAACAA
>JAUMHE010000055.1:4232269-4255283 GCA_032359235.1 Enteromius mattozi
GTCAGACTCCTTGTGCAGACAATAATCTCACTGCATTATTACAATTAATGACAAAAATAATGTTTGGAAATGTAAACAGATATTTCCAACAGACACGCTACCGCAAAAGATAGATATAACCCACTTAAAACCATTTTAAGTCGTATATATACATAGTGCTGTATATATACATACATATATATATATATATATATATGTGTGTGTGTGTGTGTTATAAATATGTTGCCTCTCTTCTTGTCAGTCTCCAAAGGGGTTTGAATGGGAGTCCTTTCCGCCTCTTTCTTCTCCTGCTCCATCTTCCATCTTTCCTCTTCCTGTTTGGTCCATTCACTGATTGAGCCTGCCACATATTCCAAGTAGTTTCTACAAGAATATTATATTATATTATATTACATTATAACATTGTGCATATTTTGTAACTGACATTTTTAATGTAAAATTTTGATGATTAGACAAAGTACCTGAAGCCCACATCTGTGTGAAGTGATGCATCCCAGAATTCTTTGCAGCTCCTCTGAGGGCTCGTGGGATTGTGGCAGATGACATATATTCCATTGTCTCTGCTACAGTAAAATGTGTCCACACATCTATAAGTCTCAGACGCAGACTGGAGGACCTGAAAATGCAGAGAGATTCCTCATTTATTTGTAACTTTTACTGCAACTTCTAATCATTTTTTAAAATTATATTGCAAAAATATTAACCTGGGTACCTGCGGGAAAACATAAGCACTGTGTTTCTCTACAAAGTTCCAGTGTCCCAGCTGATGAATCAATGTCTTCTGGAGATCTGTTACTGTGATTTCATGACCCTGCTTTGATTACATTATTTATTAGTATATTAAAAACCAATCACTTGCCCATGATACTGTCCATTAGGGGTGTCCCCGACTAAGGAGTTTCACTGTTGAATCGGAATTTTCGAATCTTGCCAATAGTCGACTGATAGACAAATCATATGTTTAGGGGCGGGGCAAAATAAGAGTCACGTCAGTCATGCGACAGTCTTAATTATTGCTGTTAACACACAGGGAAAATGTGAAACAGGTGCCTCGCAGATACAGATGGAGTAAATAATGTTTTATGTTTCCATTAAAAGATAGTTAACATTAAACGTCATCGAAACCCTAAGAATTCACAACATTTTTGTTTTACTATAGTGCTCTCATTATAACGTTATGTATATGACAATAGTTATTAATGTTCTCCATTTCTGTTCTGAGCTGCGCGTGCTGAAGATGATCAGTAGAAGGAAGCATGATAGCAGGATTTTGTGGGATTTAATTTATCTCATATAGAATACAGTCAATGATCATAACACCCCGCGAATATTCGACTGTGAGATTGGGAGTCGAATCAGGCTCCTCAAATCAAATCGTCGACTATTCGAGGACACCCCTTGTGTCCATATGAATCTTTAATTTAATTATGTAATGTTCAAATTTCAGCTTGTCATACCGTTTGTTCATCAGTTCCAGCACTGCTTTTTGCTGATCCTTACAAAATAAAACAACTTATGTATACAACAAAAGACTTTAGAATTTAAATGTATTTTAATCATTTAATCATAAAGTAAACTGTAATGGCTGCTCTTGTGCTCTTATCACACCTGGTATCCTTCTGTTGCTCCAGTACAGGTGTTTGGCGAATTCAACAGGGTTATCCCATGGTGTGGGGTTTGGAGGATCTGATTGAGATCTTTTAAAACAGTCGTTCTCATCCACTGTAGTCAATGGCAGGCTCTCAAACACAAACAGCTGGAGAAGCCTCTGTAGCTCAGACCAGCTCATTGACTCTGAAGATATATGTTAAGAATTTACTTTAGGAAGACCTGTCCATAGGTTAATATAAAAAAAAGTTCATACTCACTGTCAGTGCAGAAATGCAGTAGCTCCTGTGATCTGGTCAGTCTATCAGTGGTGCTGTCAGTGTGTCTGGACATCAGGTTGGTCCACACATGGCTTTGCTTCATGATGTCTGCTTCAATTTTGATGACATCAAAACCATCTAGGACCTGTAGCATATGCATAAGTGTACAATACTTTTAGTTGATAATTTAGAGGCCTTAGAAATTTGCCTAAATAAGATACTGTAGGCTTTAGGGTTAAATCATGATCAGTGTATGAGTATCCAAGAGGGCTAATGCACATAATTAAACATTTGTGTGTGCTTTCAGACATTTTTGTGTTTGAATCCAACATCCTTTTGTATTATGAGCCTAGTGCATGTATGTTCACATGCTCACAGGAAGCTGGTGGAGTCTCCTCGCTCTCTCATCATGCTGATTGAGCAGGAGAGGGTGTTTCAGATCAGTATTCTTTGGGCTTTTCTGCATCTCAAGATCCTCCTTGAAATCTTCCCACTAGATGAGAAGAGATAGTAGAAAAACTATAGTTAGGGTTTGATTTAGAAACCCAGTGACTGTCGTTCTTTTTTTGCTGTTGTAGCATTGATATGATCTATACATTTTACCTTCTTGTCTTCTTCATCCTGTGGTAGACTCAGAACCGATGAGAGCATATAACTTATTAGATCTTTATCTGTTTTATCAAAGCGCTCTTCTGAATAAACGGCTACTTCCTGTTCTGAAGCTTCCACCTAAAAATCACACAGGAAGTCAAGTTTAGCAGACAAATCTTCAAAGAAATAAACATCTTGCAGCAGATGCGCTCAGTAGGGCATGTGTACCCATTTAATCATAAAACCTGTGTGCAAATGTAAATCAAAAAAGTAGCTAATTTTTGTTTATTTTTATATTTATGTCTGTATGCTTATAGAGTGATACGTTCAACATTCTTTTATCTTTTCAAATTTAGTTATGATGAATTTAAGTTTAGAAGGTTATGTTGAATCCTACAAGTGCCCTTACCTGCTCCAGCATGCAATGCAATATAAGAGGCACAGATGTGATTTCAGTAGGAATCCTGTCCAGTAGATCACAGTAGTATCTCATATCCACCTCTAAGCTCAAAACAGGAGACTCTGGCTCTACTTAGGAAACACAGAGGTTCAATTGTATGGATATTTTGACGCCATGCATAACAGAGAAAATGTGAGCACAGGATTTTGTGCTTTTATTTTAAATGACACAACATGGATTAAATATGACATGATAATAAATGGCATTGTTGTTGATTACATTCTGCATGAATGTCAATATGTATCTGCATATGTAAATGTAAAGATAAAGAATATGTAAAACCAAAGATCAGAAAGAGTGTATCATGTCTTGTACCAGGGTCTTCCTCTGACACTATTTTCTTCCTTGGGGTTTGTAAAACCTAAAACATAAACCATGATAAATATCATCAACAAAAAAACCAACATGCACATCCTGCCACAAGATTCTTCAGAAACTGGCTGTTTTTTTCTGCACTGGCTACATTCAGGGTTTTTGGAGGTTTTATAGAAATAAAGTTGAGACCAACATGTTCTCTGTATGTAAATGTCTAGAAAACACACAATGAGTATTAGAAACATGTCAAAGTTTGAAAAAGCCACTTCCAACCAACCTCTAGAAATATCTACCAATGGACTCAAAAATAAACTTGTTTTAAGCTTAAACTCTTTTAATTTTGTTCAGTTTTTCAATACTTTGTATTTATTAAATGTACCGTATCTTGACATATGGATTTGTAATAAAATACTGAAGACGATATTCTTTTTTTTGCGATGCATGCAACATTTAATGCCATGACTTTATAGATTTAAGACCTTTTCAGGCCTTAAATTGTGAAAAGGCCAGTTAAGACTTTAAGCCTCTACCTTTTTCTGGCATATTAACAGCACTTCTGTCAGTAAAGGCTGATGTGTACCTCACTGGAGCTCTGCGGTCGGGACTGCTGGTGCTGGACGGATCTGCAGGCCTCTGGCACATGGATCAACCTCAAACAGTTGAGATAATGGCTATACTGTCTCCTCCAGTCCAGGCTGTCATATACCAGACATGCCACCCCCTCAAATATAGCAGCTCCAAACCCCAGCTACAGAGAATAGTGGTAGATAAAAAAAGAAATAGAAAAATCTAAATCACAGGTTTTCTTTAGTAGAAGAAAGGGTACTTCTTGTTCTCCATTACCATTGCTTCAGTGTTGCTTTTGTCCTGGGGCAGTAAATGGATCTTCACGTTATAGTTTAACCTGGCCACATCACTGAGTCTGGATCCCTTATTCCCACTGTTCAACACTTGATCCAGCTTCTTCCAGAACACATCTAGCTCCCCCTGCCTCTTTTCTTTCAGAGTATCAACTTCTGAACACAGGACAGGTTAAAACTGTGATTTTACATGCATACAAATTTAACATAAGCCATTAAACCTGAGCTACCAAACAACTGCATGCACTCTGTAATATAATTATAAGGTATAAGCGTAATGAAAATCTTGGTTTGCCTTGATCGTCAGTTGAGTGGTGATTCTCCTCTGGAGCCTCTGATTGATCTTCTCTGTCTAAGCCCAATTTAATGATGTTGGACACGTGTATACCCATAGAGTCCAATGCAGAGATTAAATGAGGCTTGCAGAACCCCACTATCAGGATATAGTGCTGCGGTCCGTCATCAGGCTCATCGTCTTAACACATGTTCAAAGTCAAAATTAAAAACTTTTCGCAAACCCATTTTACTGTTGTATTCTGATAGCTACAGATATTTGACAAGAAGCAATACAGAAATCGAAACCTATGTATTTGATTATATTTTCCTCTTCCCCTCTGCGTTTGAGATTGGTGTCTTTGGTTGGAACTGGAGGCT
This sequence comes from Enteromius mattozi, assembly GCA_032359235.1. NCBI lineage: Eukaryota > Metazoa > Chordata > Actinopteri > Cypriniformes > Cyprinidae > Enteromius > Enteromius mattozi. Next base: position 4,237,018 of record JAUMHE010000055.1, read on the forward strand.
CAGCAGCTTTCTTCCCCTTTGCTGCTCCTTTACCCCCCTGGTCCTTGCCGGCAGAATTCAGTCCTGCTTTAGCACGGGCATTATCTTCGATGGCCTTTAATACACATAGTCTGTGTTACTGCTCATCAGAGACATGTTAAAAAAATTATGCATGGTATATTTGATAAGAATGTATTACATATGCAGTTTAAATTTTATTATGACATGAGCTTTCACCTTCTGCTCAGCAGCCCTCCTTGCAATGTCATTGCTTTTGATGGTCAGAAGCTGAAACTTTACTAATTTTGCCATCAGCTCCAAAGTAATTTCCTCTCCAACGTCTATCATAGACTTTGCAACTTCAGCCACCTACAGAAACACAAAAGACTTTTAACTGAAACCACGAATAGACATGATTTAACTAATTTTAACATCATTTTCATTTCCAGACTGCTTGTTTTTTCTGCTCCATAACTATATATCCATCATGGAATGACTGGAGACTAAAACTATACAAGATCAATATATTCCTGTGACTATAACACTGTACTAACATTTCTATTTTATAGTGAATAACAATACCCACCTCACAAAACATGGGAACATCTTTGGTCTTTCTGGTCTTTGGGTTTCCCAGTTCATTGATCTGTGTCACAGTAATGAAAAATAATTACATTTTTACTCCTTTCCATCACACCCATCTACAATAAACTCGTTAATAATACTCTCTAATGATCCGATGTGAATCATCACTGAACGCAAACAATTCAGACCTTTTCCAGGGTGTCCTTCCAGGACAGCACACTGAAGAGCTTGCGCAGGGGCTGCTGGACCGCCTGCAGGAGGACGCTGATGAGCTGTTCGTCCTCTGCTCTTTCTGCCTGCACCATAGACAGACTGGCCATCCAGTCATTCTAAAGTCATGCATCCATAAAAGGAGACAAAAACAACTTTTCTCTGTTGAAATAAGTATGGTTCATGAGCAATAAAGTTTTAATTTCTTTATTTAAAGGCATAGTTCACCCAAAAATGATCATCAGGGACCATTTACTCACTGTATGACTTTATTTCATCCATGACACAAAAACAGATTAATTTTAACGGACTGACAAGCCTAGTCACTATTCGCTTCCATACAGTGAAAGTGAATGGTGATTGAGATTGGCATTGTCACATAATAGGTCAAATGTTTAGAACAATATGAAGATGAGTAAATGATGCTGATTTGAATACATCATTTAGAAGATATAGAAGAAGAAACACGACGGTTTCTTGAAGATTATTTATATATTACCTCTTCAAATACAGCGGAAGTAAGAGATGTTTCCCAGTTTTTATTAGCAGCAGCAGGCCCAGTTGGAGTTACCCCAGATGGAGTAGCACTTTTATTCCGTTTGGGGGGCATATTCACTTTAATATGATTAAACTCACTAATTTTAATATCAGTATGACGTCGCTTGTAAGAAATACTACCGTTAAGTTGTTTTTCAGTTGTTGTTCTTTTACTTTAAAGTGTTAACTCTAACAAAAGTTTACATGTCTGATCAAAGTTTCCAAAAGCGTTGTGGTAACCTATGGAAACCAAACAGATCTGCGTAGTCTACGCGACGCGCGTTTCAAAACACCGAGCATGCGCACACCGAATATAGCATAACGTCACTATTGTGCGTCAGTGCTAAACATGGCGAGCGGTAAAAAGAATGTTCTTTTCTCATTAGCTGCTTATGGAAATGATTCGGAGCCGGATTCAGATCCAGACACGGATGATCAAGGTATAAGCTATAATTAGTGTTAGAAAAAGTGTGTAAATACCGGGAGTTTGTATAACACCGGCGGCTTTGTTGTCAGTGTAGAGCTAACGTAAAGTTAACGTATGTGTCTCTATAAATGACTGAGAATGACAAAATGTTGTGAACTAGACAAAACACAAATAATTAAAAAAAAAATATTGTACTCTTATGGGTTCTATTGGCTATTTTATTACTTGCTGAGTAGCAGTCGGATAGTATTATGATGAACAGTTGACCAATAAGTTTTGTAGAGGGCAGTGCACGACGCTTAAAATTGGTTTGTTTCCTGCTTTATTTATATAATGTTTGTTTTTTTGTGTCTTTTCTTCTTCCGTTTTGTAGAGCTTTGTGCTTGTAACCTTAATTGACACAACCTAGCCTCAACTGTCCCAAAATATCTCATATTAGTGTGTTATGGATTTATAGTAGAAACAATTATTAGCAACTCTAATATAGACTGTTGTAACTGTGGCCTCTTTTTTCGTGCTTTTCTGTCAGAATCTCATGGTGGATTGGTGTCATCTGGTTACGGAGAGGATGATGTGAGTCGTGTAGAGGAGGCAGATGAGAAGCCCTCGGAGAATGAGGACAGTGATGATGACAGCACTAGAAATTCGGTCAGTCTTAACCACAACTTTCAGTTTAGGGGTCTTCTAGAAGTGTCAAACCATTACATTCATACTGAATGTAATTGACAAAATTCACATTTTCTATAGACCTTTGATTAATTAGGGAATATCAGAGCCACTTGCAATAAAAGGAAGTAACACTACATTTCTGCGACCACAATCAATTGACCGTATACACGATTACTTCCTGATTTTAGATGAGCCAGGTCAACTGTGCCGTTAAGTGGAGCACCTCTTGCTTGGTTTCTCTACATAATCCATTTAAATTTTTTAAGAAAAGTTTTGTCTGTCTAAACGGACCAATCCTCCACGTATACTGTTATAGGAATGACAAACATGATTGACAGTGATAATAACGGTATAAGACAATGTCAAAATAGAGCTGTGCATTAGGGGATTTAGACTAAATTCAGAGTAACAAAATTACAAATATAATTAGCAGCTTACATTTAAAGAAAAAACTTAATGTAGTTATTAAATTAAATTTAAAAAAAATTTCAAGCTATTGAATGCATTATTTAATTGCTATTTAACTATTTAATTAGTTTTAACTATAAAGATCTTTAAATGGCCTAATTCACCATTGTTGTCTGGGCTTATTTATTTATTTGTTTATTTACACTTCAGTGCAGTAAAGTACGAAAATGTGTTACAATATTCATTTTGTAATAAATGCAAAAGCAAGATGGAAAAAAAAAAAAAACTCTAGGGAGTTTAAAATGTTGTAAGATTTAAAGAATGTGTTCATAGGGTAATAGGAAAAAATATTCCATAATTTAACAACACACACTGATTTGTTGAATTAATGTATGATCTAGTAGTTCTGATATTTGGTACAAACATTTTATTATTTTTTTTAATCAGAAGTTAAAAGGTTACTTTGTTTTAGATTTACAATCTTTTTTATTTAAACTCTAAATATTTGATACCATTTCCCACTGTCTGTGTCAAGACTGTTATATGACTATATAACTGATATATCACATCACCTAAAATTGATATAAAATGAACTATAATTATATTAATAAGAAAAAGGCCACAGTCAGAAATGAATTCACAGTCATTCTCGGAGCAACATGGTTGAATCTTTGTGCACCTGAAGGGGAAGCACTTGAGTGTGCTTTTGGGATTAATGTGGCTCTGGTAACCATGTTTATTTTTGTTTTCATAGGAAGAGGAGGAGTCGGACTCAGGGCGGACTCTAGATGATGTGAAGGTATGTGACCCCACCTAAATTCCCTCCCTGACTGCTCTGGGGTTCAGGGTATCAAACCCAAGACACACCCGTCCTCAGTTTATTGCAGTGTTATGATTGGTCTCAAACCAATAAAACACAGCATCACTTCAATTGAGGAACAACATGTGTGTTTGAACTTGCAGAGAAGGGTCATACGAGATTAGTACAGCATGTACTGAATGTTTTCATGCATATTTATTGAACATTAGAGTTATGCACAGTTACTTTGTACTAAAATATACAAAAAGTGTTCAAAAGTTTGGGGACAGTTAAATATGTTAGATGTTTCCAAAAGTTATTTGATCAAAACAACAGTCAAAACAAAAAAAAATTATCCTAATTAATTTAAAATGATTCAGCTGCCAGATTTTCTGATTATAACTTCCAAGAGCAAGAATCTAAATTCCAGTTCCATCTAAAAGGATTTCATATGTGCAAAGCACTGCAGTGGCAAGTTATTTCATGCACAGACATTACTTTTTCATCATAGAAGCTTGCGATGTTGCATAAAGTTAGAGCCACACCCCAAAGACAGAACATTGTTCATCATGCTTACTAAATACAAACATCAAAATATGATTTGTAATAAAATAATTAGATTAAGTTGATTGCTTAACAATGTCTTTTCCAAATGCAAGAGTTATGGTGGTTTTAATTTCAGTGTGGGTTTAGTTAATTTTTGTCCTTTCGACTGTTGTTCACCAAAACTACATTTCACGTTTACTCACTTGTTGTTTAAAACTAAAATGGTGTTTTGATTTTCAATAGAATTTTGAAGAATCTTTGTGCACCTATTGCATAAAAAGCATATGTGTATGGGTAAATGCAGGCTGTAATCTTCACTTATCAAGTGTCTTATAACTTGATGATTCAGACTTTTTTTTTTTGTCTTCGTTGTTGTAAAAGTGCATGCAGACGCATGACAATAAAATGGCAAGAATTAGGTCCATTAATCTAAATGAAAAAGACCTCTTTTAGGGCAGGCCCCCCGCCTTAGAGGAGATAGAGTGGTCCTTTTTTTATGTCTCACATTGTTTTGCCAAACTGGGTTTTCAAGTGAACGGACTGTTGTTAGGATTTGCGCTTTTGGCTACAAGAGAGTGAGTCATATCTCTCTTTCTCTGTGCTGTCCTAGACAGATTTTCTACTTGGGCGCTTTTACAAGACCATTCTTCCATCTGCACATCCTGTTGCTGAGTGACTGTATGTGTGAGGTTGTGTAAAGGAAGACAGTGAATAGAGGACCAGTGTATTTTTCAGCCCAGTTTTAATTTTCAAGGCTTCACCTTCTTATTTTAAGCCTCCCAAGAAAGATATTTGCTATATTGCATAATTTTTTTTTTTTACACAATCTTTAATTGAAAAAATATTTGGGGGGGAAAAAAAAGTTTATCCTTAGGCTCTGTTGTTGTTGGACATGGTGTTGACACAAGGGGGCACTAACACTTGTTAAATGAACAAGCATACATGCTGATAAGGTCAAAATGGCCAAATATTAATCTGTTTTAACAATATATTACTTGGCCTGTCATAATTCAGCTCAAGCAGACGTACACGCTAACTTCAAAGGACATAGAAAGTAAAATGTAGTATTGATTTTTAATTATGCATGTTTGTCTTTTTCATCTTTTGTAGGACGTCACAGAAGTGGAGGTTAAAGACCCCAATGAGCTTGTTGGTAAGTATAAAATTTATTATACGGCCATCTTCAAATAAATTATTATTAAACTTTTAGCTTGGGTATGATAGAGAGCACAGATGTGTAAATGTGCTCCAGGCAACATGGTTTAGGTGCTTCATCGGAAAGTGGCTGAGGTGTGTGTGTGTGTATTGGCCGTGCCCAGGAAGTGAGTGATCCAGGTTGGATCGCTTCAATCCTGTTTTATAGAAATTCTGTGTGATTAGTTTGATTATAGTGAGACCTTAGTATTATTACTTTTCTGTTAAACCTAATAAGTATTATCTGTGTTGATTCCAATAAAAATTATTTCTGATGTATTGTCATTATATTAGTAATCATATAGCTAATCTGCTGGGTATTTTGCAGATTAATCAAGTCCTAATATAAAAATAAATACGAGCATGTCAAGGATTCGAAAATCCTTCATAATGTCCCATTTATAATGTAATCTGTTGCTTTAAATGCTCAGGCACTTTAAAATCAGGTGGAATCTTGACATTGTTCCTCTGTTATTATTGTTATAATTGTGGTGTTGACTTTACTGTTCTCATAGCTTCAGAGTAGTTAAGAACCTTTTCCTCTTTGCCAGTTAATAAAGTAGTCCAAGATTTTATTTTTATTTTATTTTATTTTATATATGTATATATACACAAACACACAAATAGTCTCTAATCAATCTTGCTTATGAATTACTTTGTCTCTGTAAATGAAGCTGAAACAGGAAATCACTTTAATATGCTATACGCCAACATTAATATCTATTTGGTATTATTACTTTAGCTTATTATAGAGAAAGAGTGAAAAAAAACCTTTATAACGTGCAACATTAACAAAATAACACATAGAGGCTGCACTACAAGTTTGTGAAGGAAGGCCCTTAACTTTCCCTTTGTGTTTATGTGTAAAAATGGTATTTATAATGCCACATATCTTTCTGATGCAGTCAGAGACTGAATATTCCTTTTTTACGGTTGTAGGGACTTACAGTGAACAAGACATTTGGGCGAGTAACTGAACGTTCCACACTGTCTTGTTTTTCTTCTCGTTAAAATGTGCAAAAATCAGAATTGGCCATAGACAGGAAGGTCTTGTCGGAGACTCAAAGATTTTCTTTGTGGTTGCAAGACAGAAGGTCTTTAGATTTGTCTCTAATTTTCCCTCCTTCTCTTTTTTGGACTCCTTATGAGATGGGAGTTGGTGTATGGGCTTTGTGTGTGATTGTGCCACTTGTTTGGGTGGACACTGAACTCTGAAGATGCCAGAGAAATGAGTCACTTACAGTCAACGCATGATTACTCTGATGGAGAGGAAATGACAAAACCCGACTCGTGGAGAGAAATCTTACTGTTCTAAGATCAGCTAAGAACACAGTGTAAATCAGGTCAAGGGATAAGAAATCTGAGAGCAGCAGTGGGGGTTTTTAAAGGTTTTATTGAAGACCCTCATCTTGCCAGCATTCCTGTGCACACTTGCTCCCTGCCGCTACCACATTTACTCGAATCACATTGTGATTATTAGGATATGCTCGAATGCTTTATAAAACACAGCCTTCAGACCAACTACACAAATATAATCACACACTCCTAAGTCCCATAAAATAAGCTTTTTATACTTTCTAAGAACTTTTTAGCTGTGTTTGTCTTTGTTGTTCTGGTTTTGTTGCTAGGGTGTTCTTGGTGGTTTCTAGGTGGTCGCTTGCATATAAATAGAGCAGACATGTCTTTGTATAATATTCTAGTCACTGTAGTGGGCAACTTTTGGAAGTAAAAATCCCATTCATGTTATTAGGTTAACTTAAACTGTTAAAGACAGAACTACTGTGAGCTATGAGGCTATTAATCGATAATGTATGCTTTTATTGATGTCATCAATCCCCTTTATTTCAACTTATTCTTAACTACATTAAAAAACTACATTACCCATGATTCTGCAGAGAAAAAAATGTCCACCAATCAGAAAATCAAAATGAGCACATTGATCCAAAAAAGCTCTTTAATGCAAACTCTAATAGTCTTATATGTTTGGTTTGTTTGTTTTTATATAAACAACATCTTTAAAATCACTGGTTTCATATTCTGCTTTATTTTGAGTGTAATTCATGGGTTTGGGTTTTGTTTTTGTTTATTTTACCCCAAAGCTTAAATACAGTCTTATCATTGTAATATTTTTACATACTCTAAAGTTGTATTACAAGCACTTTATTTGCCTCTATGATAAATCACTTGTATCATTTTGTATGACTTGTATCACTCATTTGTAAGTTGCTTTGTATAAAAATGTCTGCTAAAATAATAATTGGAAATGTACGTTTTTGTGTTAAATGTATGTTGTTATTCACCTAAAAGCCAGTTGGTTTGGTTCATGGCTTTAACAAAGACTACTTGAAAAGAAAAGTACTTTCCAAAACCAAGGCCACTAAAAAAAAGTTGCACTGTTGAACACAGGCTCGTCCTTAAATAAGACCGTAACATCCATCAGATAAAACATAATTCTGATCACTTAAACACCCAATTTGAGGTGTCATTTATAGAGTTATGCGATAAAGTTTAATACTTACAGTCTAAAATCTCTAACCGTAAGTACAGTACAGGTGTGCATGATCTGTTTAGCCACAGGGTTGTTCTCAAAAGTGCGGTTTATGTAAGTCTGCTCTTGCTGAAAAATGCTTTTACCTTTCAGAAGTACCTCGGCAGGTTTCCATCGCTAGAGGGCCTGTTTTTACATGTTTATGTCTGTGTGTGTGTCTCTGTGCTTTGCTTAGGAAAGCGTGCCATATCTAGAGGGCCCCACCCAGCCCTTCCCTGCTTCTGTGTGCGTGCGTATGTGTGTGTGTCTGTCATGCGTTTTAACAACTGGAGGCATGTTTTGGCCAACAGTCACTGCTTCAGACCTGCCCAGAATGGCAGCCAGGGGGTGTGAGAGAGAGGCAGATGGGGGGTAAAAGGTGTCTGGGATTGAGAGGAGAGGAGGTGAGGTGAGGTAAAACAGAATTCGGCAGTGGCCTGTTCCAACCAGTATGGTTTGAATAGTGTTCACTGCTGCATGTGTACGCAACCACAAATTCCATTTCTTGGTAATTCGCTCCAGAGATGTGTGACGATGACTGCTAAAGACTGGATTTAAAAAAAAAAAGAAAAAATTATGCGCTTACGAAATTAAAGTAGTAGTTCAGTGTCATTTAAAAAAAATGAAAATGAAATATAGCTTGAGGTTAAAGTTGCATACAGAATCCAGAATGTTTGTGTGTTTGGAAACTTCTTCATACCACTGATGGGAGTTCTTTTTTTTTTTTTTCTTTGTTTATTTTAATTCATTTTAGCCATATGTGTTTTTATCATCTTATCGTTTAAGTGACGTGTGCTTATTTCTGCCTATATGAAATATGTAAAAACACAACTTGGCTTGTATATATAATGCAAGCTTATTTATATAAAAAAAAGTGTGCGTGTGTGTATAAAATATAAAGAAACCTATATTAAGCCCTACTTGGTTTTCTTGAGAACATAGAAAAATCTAGTTTTATGAGCATTCTGTATGACATATTGTTGTTATACTACTGCAGCATTTTATGTTTTAAGCAAATTGCATGTATTTGCATTGTTTGAGTGTTTTATTTATTTAGTTTTTTATTTTTTTCCCCTTCTTAACAGCACAGTTTTCAGAGAAGGTTCGGAATATGTCTCCAGATGAGATCAGAATTCCTCCTGAACCTCCCGGGCGTTGTTCCAGTCATCTGCAGGTGAGATGGTTGCTGTATTCTGTTTGAGATGTTCTTGTCTTGCTGCCATGGGCTGAAATGAGAGAAATCTTGACCACACTTGTTCACTGTGCTTGTTTTCTGATAGATGCTTGTCTCAGCTATTAAATATCTTGTCCGCTGACCATTCACAGGCTTCTTGCATATTGCACAAACAAATGACAAGAGCGGGCCAAAATCAGTTCTGATCTGACTGGTTGGCCGCTGTTGTAGGAGTCAAATTAGTACCCACAAAGCTGTTAAAGACTGCTGCAGTGAACACGTTTGTGAGGTCATTTTCAAAGATAACATTTTTTCTGTAACACTTTAGAATAGGTAACACTTGTTAACTATTAACTATGACTTTTTCTTAATTTGCTGCTTATTAATAGTTAGGTAGTTGTTACGTTTAGGTATTGGGTAAGATCAGGGAAGTAGAATAATGCATTAATATGTCCTTAATTAGCACTAATAAATGGCTAATATTCTAGTAATATGCATGCTAATAATCAACTAATAGGAGTAACCATTTTTTGCATTCAGTAATAAATGTCTTTTAAGGACACTTACATTTATGAAAAAAAAGCAAAACAAATAGTTTTTAGACAGAATTTATTTGTTGTTAGTTTCAACTAACATTTGACTTAATTTGCCCATAAACATCACTTTAAAAAAACAAAAACAAACAGAAGTTAGTCAGTTTCTCACATTTGAAAATAAGCTCAGATTTGTTAGATAACAATATGATCTAACAATGAACTATTAATTAATTTAAGGTTATGTTCATTTTAATTTATTAATACTTTAACACTAGTTAATGCACTGTATAAACAACAGTGAACAATTGTATTTTTTTTTTTTAATCAGATTTTTCCAATAAAACAACAGTGGTACTGGTATCTCATAATAACATGTAATGGTAACAGTGTGGTCACCTGTCTCATCCACGTATTGATTGAAGGTATCTGAGTAGTTGACCATGATAATAGTATAAATTTTTAGGCCAGATGTATAAACATTTTTAGTACATATTCTTTGTCACAGTCTAGACAGATCAGAAGTACAATTCAAAAGGTATACTTTTGGAGACAATACAAAAGTCTTTTCAAAAATCTCTTTCCAGTACATTTTTAGTTTTAGTAATAGTATATTGCATTTTAATAGAGTATTTAAATGAAGTCATCATCAGTCTAAGCACTGTTACTTTAATTTGCATAAATACTTCTATGAATCAGTTGCTAAAACAACACAGATTGCGCATGCAAATGAAGAGTGCGATTAGTGCTGTTCATTCTTGATGAATATCAGTATCTGCATTTTCAGTAGAATTTGATCTTTTTATTTGTTTAAAAGCATGAATCAGATTCTTTAAAAAATGAGACTGTTTAATACAAACATGTTTTTATCAACACTATCAGTTTCCTACTGTTTGTTTTTTTTCTCTCCAAATTCCAGCTGAAAAACATTTTCCCATCTGTTTTGTTTTGGTTGGACTGCTGCTCCTTGTCAACAGTCATAAAAGGAGATTTCTTATGGTTTCATTGTTTCAGTTCTTGGCCAGCTGTTTGAAGCACATGTTCAGATCCTGGCTAGCAGGTTTTATCTCAGGGTGTGGCACTGGGGGGCTTGAGGGGGTGGAACATTGTAGGTGTCAGGCTTTCAGGTATTTTGCCACACCCAGAGGTAAGGACTGGCAGTATGCCCTAAATCATGCAACTTGCATGTTGTCAGTACATGTCCAGAGGTGCAAACTTTTGAGATCAGTGATCTCATGTTAATGCCAAGGTCATATTTGAACGTCTTATTTTGTTGGAATTATTTGGTTAGTTTAATTACAGTGATATTTATTCATAACTTTTATCCAGTTCCTAATAATCCTACCACTTCCTGTTGTATCTTTCTCTATTGTGAGCTGTCAGAACAGGTGAACACGGGTGTGGTTTTCACACTTCAGTACAGTACAGCATAGTACTGATAGATGGGCTGTGCTTTTTCATGTTATGATGAATATCCTGTCCCTGTGGCTATGCTTTAATCACTGCTCAGACATGATCCTCTTTCCCTTGTACATCTGAGTGGGCCTTCCTGCTAACTTTCTTGTTGCACATTTTGTACAAATTAACTAAGATCAGTGTCTTAACCATCAACAAAGGACTTTTTAATTTATTTGACTTCTTGGAATGTGAAGGAAAACAGATTGAGGAGCTGAAAATGGCACATCTCCAAGTGCTTCTTGGAGTCTGGTTGTCAAAAATCACACCCTGGTTCTAGAAACTCGCACAAAGACTTTATTCATTCTTAGTGTCTCACAACACTTGGAGCAAAGAGTCAGTTTTTGTCTTGTTTTGTGCTGCACATTTTGTATTTAAAATGGACCCAAGTGAGCTTAAAATGGAGTTTGTTCTTTTAGCAGTATCATACACGTGCTTAATTTCAGTAATGATGTGGATAAATAATGACTCTCTTTTCTGCTCCTAGGAAAAGATCTTTAAACTTTATGAGCGGAAGCTTCACGGTGACTTTGATACGAACAGCCATATACAAAAGAAGAAAGAGTTTCGCAATCCAAGGTCTGGAGATAAACGTTTATGACCCACAATGCACCAGACATAACCTGAAGTAAATTAACTTTTGATAATATTTTTATTTGTTTGCAACCTAACCTTGGGTTTTGTGTTTATAGTATTTATGAGAAGCTTATCCAGTTCTGTGGTATTGACGAACTTGGAACCAATTACCCAAAAGTAGGTGGCGATGCTTACCTGTTAATACCATATGAATACATGTTATTCACGTCTGTTACAAAAATATTTTTGTGTTCACTTCTCCACAGGACATGTTTGATCCCCATGGCTGGTCAGAGGATTCGTATTATGAGGCACTAGGTAAGTTTAGTGCTAAATTAAGTTTGACGTTTAAACTCATATGGATTGAATTGACTACATCTGTGAACTATTTGTGTGCTGTCCACTCCACAGCCAAAGCTCAGAAAGTGGAGATGGACAAGCTGGAAAAAGCTAAAAAGGAAAAGACCAAGGTTAGAGTCCTGAGGCACTCAACTTGTTAAAAAGAAATAAAAATAATATTACAGCATTTGTTTGTACTGTTTGGGCCACGACATCACTGATTGTTAATATGTGTGTGTGTTTTTTAACCCATTTGTCTGTAGATTGAGTTTGTGACGGGCACCAAGAAAGGTACCACTGCTAATGCAGCAGCTTTGGCCACGAACACAACAACTGCTTCTTCCACAGGTAGTGTGTTTGATGCAAATGAGGATTTGTGGGTTTAATGCTGCTTTAAAATAAGAAAATTAGAACAAGATTAATTACTCTTATTAAAATAGACGGTTGTACTAAAAATAATTGTTATAATAAAAATAATTTTTGCAATTAATAAAGATTAGTATTCATGAAAGATGTATAATTCAGAAAAATATAAAATATATTTTAATAATATATTTTATCTGCATGTAAATTGTCTGTATGTAATGTATTCACTTACCAGTTCCAAAAAGTAAAAAAATAAATAACAATAAAAGTAAAAATTATACTGATAACATCAAATCAACTAAATATACAGTACAAACTAAATTAAACCAAAATGGGTTATATTGCATTTTCTTATTCAGATTTAATTTTTTTTTTTCATTTTTGTAGTTTTTGGGTGATATAAAGTGTTCTTTTATAAAGACCTTAAAAGAATTGTTCACCCAAAAATGAAAATTTGATGTTTATCTGCTTCCCCCGAGGACTATAGGTCACCTCAGATATAGATGACTTTGTTTCTTCAGTAGAACACAAAGATTTTTAAGTCAAACCGTTGCAGTCTGTCAGTCGTATGATGGAAGTCAGTGGGTACCAAACGTTTCAAAGCTTGTGAGAGTCAAAAAAAAAAAACATACACAGCCGAAACCAAATTAAACCCTACGGCTCGTGATGATACATTGAGGTCTTATGGCAAGAAACGATCGTTCTGTGAACAGAATTTATATAATTTAAAACCCCACAACCTCCGACTGTCTTCAGCTCATTCACAACATCCGGCACATGACCCGTCAACGAACTCTGGCACATAGATATATACAAATAGATATAGACATAGATCCTTGCGAATTGCAGCCCATAGAAACCGTCACCGGTTGTTGTGATTGAGCTGAGGACAGTCTGAGATTGTGGCATATAAGAAGTAAAAAAAAAAAATTATAGATATACTGTTTGTTTTTTGTTTTTTTTTGTATGTTTTTTCTTTTCTTAACACCTTAATTTATCGTCACGAGCCGTAGGGGTTAATTTGGTTTCATCTGTGTGTGGTCTTTTTGTTGTTGTTTTTTTATTGACTCTCAGAGCTTTGGAACATTTGGTACCCACTGACTGACAGACTGCAATGATTTGAGTTAAAAATCTTTGTGTTCTACTGAAGAAACAAAGTTACCTACATCTTGGATGCCCTCGGGGTAAACAGATTAACATCAAATTTTCATTTTTGGGTGAACTATCCCTTTAAAGGGGCTATATGTAAGAATTTTCATGCATTGGCAATAATAAAAAAAAAATGTGTGAACAGCTAGTAATGAAACAACTTCAGCTTGCCAGGCTACCAGTTAAATCCTGTGGACTCATTTTTGCCAGATAAATCCAAGGGATGTGATGTTTATGCGCACTCCTGAGAGCTAATGACACATGGAACGAATGCTTCTGTTCAGGTTAACGCCGAAAGAGCTATTCTGTACTATAATAGAGCCAGATTTATTTTGTTTTCAAGAGGAAACGGTTCAGTACATAATTATGTATTCACCTAAACATCACTCTCAACGCTGTTGACACAGTCTGATTCTGAAAACGATGCTGGCTGCAGTTCACTTAACAGCCACCGGTGTCACTAATAACAAGGGTTTCTGAACTCTGCAGGTAGCACCTTTAAATCACCCATTTTCTTTTATTATACATCTGTTGGGTTAGTGCTACTGATAACAAATGTACTGTTTGTTCTAGTTTAATTAATTTTGAGTTTGATGACCTAGCAGATGCTCAGAAGAGGAAAAGCAAGTGGGACTCGGCAGTACCAGTGACCCTGGCACAACCCGCCCTCCTCACCACCACTGCCACCCTCCCTGGAGTTGTCTCTGTGACCACGACAGCCAGCGGCACCAAGACCACAGTCATCTCTGCAGTGGGAACCATTCTCAAAAAAGCTAAGCAATGACACAAAAAAGGCAGGGGGATTTTACCAGATTGATTGAGTTAATGGCCATTGCACATGTAAACGTAACAAGTTCTACTGTTTTTGCTTGAGCAACAGTTGGATTTAACAGTCTGGCAACTGGAATAGATGGTGTTTTCCTATTTTCAGAAAGTGGGAAATTCTGGATATAGCTTTATAACGGCATCATTTTATCAGATATATCTGTGTTTGGTTTGGACTAGCTGTTTCAAATGCATTCATCTGATGGCTAGGTCTTTGATTTAAATGTCTAGGTTGTCTTTGCTCAGATGGTTTCCACTGAATTTCCATTGAATTCATGATCATTGTATGTAAAAATAGCAGCTCTCATACCTGGCTGTTACGGTGAATTTTTATGTGCAGCATATGAAAACTGAAACCTGCAATAATTTATTGCTTATCAGTAAATTTGTTTTTTTCTTTTCAATAATCATTCAGTGTTTTATAGATGCCCAGTCCGGTCTGTCTACTATCTGTGTTTTCATGTTTTGGATAGGTCATGTCACACAGAACACCAATTAAACATCCCCAGAGGATTCATTTAGTATCTTACTATAACAATAACTAATCAGGGCTATCTGACTATATTGTCGCATTTATTAGAAGACACAAAAGGGTCTTATATTTTGTTCATTTTTACATTTTTTTTCCTAACATTTCTATCTTTTTATTTCATTTTAGCACTGCAAGTATTTTTTAAACGTGTATATATTAAAATGTCTCTGGCTTCTCTGTAGCTCAGAAGTGTAAAAATAAATGGTTTTTGTATAATTGCAAATCTTGTTTCATCGATCACTCTGCTTTCTTTGTTTAATTCCAATTTGAAAGGATCTGCCTCTGGGATGAAGAAACACGACCATAGGACATGATGTCAGTTAGTATTGAGGAATGTGTTTCAGGTTCTGAATTTAAAGGATGGTTTGTGTTTACCACATGATTTCATGATTTATATTAACCTGATAACTTTTTTTTATATTTTTGAACTCAAGCCATCCAAACTTTCGTTCAAGCTAAGAAATGCTGGGCAGTGGGTTCGTTCCTGTCATTTTCCCTCGGTCATATTTAAAACCATCTGCTGGGAATGTGGGGGTGCAGCCTAGTGGTTATAGATCAGGGCTTGGTAATCTAAGTGTTGTGGGTTCAAATCTACTGCCCTTGATGTAGACACAGTTTTATTTAAAGTCATTTGAAAGCGGTTTTGTTTATCTACTCTACCATTCAAACGTTTGGGGTTTGTAGTATATTTTTGTTTCATGAAAGAAGTCATAAACATAAGTGTTTGTGATTTTATTTATTGCATATTGTAATATGTCGTTAAACCATAAAATGCTCAAAAACATTTAGTAAACTTCTTAGGACGTGACAGGAGCGACGAACAGCTAATGGGAATCTGTAGGAAGAAAACCAGTATCAGTAGACTGTTCCAGTTCATTAAATGCATTTTTTATATTCTTGATTAAAACATTACATCAAAACAGCTTTACCTACAGTTTGTAGTATCTGCAAAATGTTATTTATCAACATAAAATGGATCAAACAAAATGCATGCTATGTGTTAAATTAGTACCTTTTTTTAGGACTCTAGATATTTCCCATAAAATGTGTTTACATATAGTCCACAAGAGAAAATAATAGTTGCATTTATAAAAATGACCCAATTCAAAGGTTTCTTAATAAAAGTTTGTAATGCTGGATGATCCACAGTTTTGTTTTTTCATAGTTATTCATGAGTTCTTTGTCCTGAATTTCATTCAGGAAGTTTTCCCTCAGGAAGTTTTCTCTCAGGGCAGAACACTGACCCGTTGGTCAAATTTTAACCGGTTTGGCACAGATTACCCAACAACCCTGTTGTATACGATAATATACTATAATATAGGTGCATTTGTTTCAGCTCTTTTGTCATTTCTTCCTGCCTAGAGGGCAAGTTCTGGTGGCACATCTTACCCACTTTTTCCTGCCGGCCTGCCAAGATGGTCTTTTTCATCCAATGCAAGACTTTGTGGTATAACAAATGGAGCTTTCTTTATTATTTGGCTTTTGCATGGCCCCAGGTAAAAACACTGACGCACAGAAGTTAAGTTTGCCAGCAGAGATTGTGTGAGTGCAGTATGTGCTGACTGTGCGTCAGGTTGACTCAGGCTGAAGACACACCCTGTACAGGCCCTGGCTCCACCGATCTTCTGTGAATCCGGCCACGAAGGTTTACTCATGCAGTGCACATAATTGTAATGTAGCTACCAAGTATTTAAACATGCATAGTGATTCAGTGAATAAACCCAGAGCTTGACCTTGTTTTTTTTACCTTCCTGTGTTACTGTTGTGAGGGGAAAAATTTATGAACTCAAAATTGTATTTGTCTATTTGTTTTTTGTAATTTAGATTGTTGTTATTACAATGAATTATTACAACAATACAACACTGATGATAAGAAGTGTTTCTTGAGAAGCAAAATAGCATTTTAGAATGATTTCTGAAAGAAAAATGTGTGCGTGTCTGTTTGTGTGTGTACGTGTGCAGTATTTTCACACACACAAAAAATGGTTTTAAGCCAGTTTTTTTAATCTTTTTTGTGGTGTGTCAGTAGGAAATATCTACTGACAAGCTAGTTCCTGCTGGCAGAAGCAGCAGCAATAATCTACAACTACGGCACTAACCAACAACAACAGCAGTACAGTAGCATACCAAGACCAAATACATTAACATTGTCCTATCCATTACCAGGCTAAAATCTTCTGAGAGTTGTCAGGATAGAATTGTAATAATCCAGTGACATTTCTGTTTGCACAAGGAGTCTGACAACAGCCAGTGCTCCACACAAAGATCTGATCTCACTGTCATCTAGTCTGCTTGAAATCACATGGAGAATCACAAACTGAGACAGACTTAAGACAGAAATGTGCAATGTCTCCAAAACACTTCAATCTTCCTACACCTTCCTACAAAGCTACCAGAAATAAATTCTATGCAAGTGTACCTAGGACAAAAAGCTGTTTTAACCAAAAAGTGTAGTCACACCAAAGGTTGATTAGATTTAGTTAATGTATAAGTTTATTGATTAATCAAATCCATTTGTGGCTTTATTTTAAAAGCATCCTCACTTTAAAGCATTTTTACACAAATGCCTACAACTTGTCACAGTGCTGTACCTTTGCAGGAAGGTTTCTGCACGTGTCTTGGAGATATTGCCACAGTTCTTCTGGACTTTTGCACAGTACTGTGTGTGTGTGTGTGTGTTATAGACGAACGGACGGACAGAACACTAGAATGCCTGAGAGACAGACAGATATCATGAACAATCAATAGACAGAAGGATTGATAAGTAGTCAGACAATCAGATAGACGGTACATAGATAGATAGATAGATGGCCAGAACAATTTAGGCAGAATGATAGAACGACAACAAATGACAGAAGAGCGATAGATAGAAAGCTAGACAGATAGATAGATTGGTAGGTAGGTAGATAGACAGATAGATTGGTTGGTAGGTAGGTAGGTAGGTAGATAGATAGATAGATAGATTGATAGGTAGATAGATTGGTTGGTAGGTAGGTAGGTAGGTAGGTAGATAGATAGATTGATAGGTAGATAGATTGGTAGGTAGGTAGATAGATAGATAGATAGATTGGTTGGTAGGTAGGTAGATAGATAGATAGATAGATAGATAGATAGATAGGTAGATAGATTGGTAGGTCGGTATGTAGATACATCGATAGATAGATTGGTAGGTAGGTAGATAGATAGATAGATAGATAGATTGGTAGGTAGGTAGGTAGATAGATAGATAGATTGGTTGGTAGGTAGGTAGATAGATAGATAGATAGATAGATAGATAGATAGATTGATAGGTAGATTGATAGGTAGATAGATTGGTAGGTAGATAGATAGATAGATAGATTGGTTGGTAGGTAGGTAGGTAGATAGATAGATAGATAGATATAGCACTGAAGTTTTAAGCAGTGCTATCAATGTTATATTTTCTTGCTGTAATTTA
>JAUMHE010000055.1:4255383-4277708 GCA_032359235.1 Enteromius mattozi
TAGATAGATAGATAGATAGATATAGCACTGAAGTTTTAAGCAGTGCTATCAATGTTATATTTTCTTGCTGTAATTTAAAAATTCTTGGATTAAAAGGACGTTCAAATAACATATTGCTTGTGGATGTAGGCTACTGCACCAATTTTGTGGTAATAATTTTTTTTGCCAGGTTTAGTAGCCTAGCTCTCTGGAGTCTAGCTCTTCTGATTTGCTAGTTTGTGGTCTGCTTTCAAAGACACAGGCTCCCCTTTTCATTTGTCCGAATTGATTACAAATAACAAAAGAAAGTAATAAATTCTGAGTGAATCTTTTGTCATGTAAATGATGGAACCGTTCGCCTCACAAAAGAGCGGTTGCCAAAAATATGCGTAATGCAGTCCAGGGCGTTTGCCAGTGCTTGGAAAAAGTGAATTTAAAAACGGACGAAAGTATGATACATAACATTTGAGCCGATTCGGAACGCGCCTAAGATGCCCACAGATGTTTTCTAGAGGCTCGCAGAGATTTAACGCAGCCTGACTGTTGTAGACCACAGCGGAGTTCCTCTCTGAAGAGGTGAGTTACGTTTGTTTGATCACTTAGTAGGTGTAATATTGTAAGTGTTATAAATGCACGTTAAAACTGTTTGCAGACGCGGTACGCTTCATGGGTGGTCGGATTTGTCGAGAGAAAGCCTGAGAGAAATGTTTTTGACCACTGAGGGGGAAAACAATATTTGTTCTGGAGAAGTTTCTGTGCAGGGCTATGGTGTAATATGTATTTATAAAACATATGCAGCAGGTTTTAAGAAGTGAACGATTCATACATCCTCACCAAGAAAGATTACCATGGTAACCACGGTAAATTATAGTCGTCAGTTTCATTCTGAAAGCTTCTTAACTTCTTTATTAAGGCATGCGTTTTTTCTATAAACTGTTATTATTTAGCAACTAGTTCTAACACATGGCATTTTATGTCTTGCACACTTGTTGCTGCTTAGCGAACCTGCAAACCTGTTTTGACACCATTAATGGATTTTGTGAAATTTATTTTGTTGTACTTATTTCATTTGATAGCGTTTTCTATCGTTATATATCCTATTTATGATAAATTACAACAGTTACAATAGTAATTATTCATGACTCAAATTTTTGGTGCAAAACCTCATTTTGATCTTTTTGCAGTTGACAATCAACATCTTTAAAAATTCATGCCTTCATTCATTCGTTCTCTCAGGTATGTGTTTTGTAGGCCTACACTATTTGTGGGAGATGCTTTTAGCAGAGCTACATTGGTAACAATAACAGTGGCTGGTAACTATGTTTTACATGGTGATTCTTTGTGGTGGGAAAGGGAAATCCTGAGAGGGATGTTCTTAACTGTTCAGGAGGAGTACAATATTTATTTTGGAAGTTGTATCTGACATTGGCATACAGTAAAAAGATATTTCTTTTTCCAAGGGCAAAAATGCACACAAAACATAATATTTTTCTTCATTAAATGTATGATCATGCATGTAATGTTTACCACTTATTGCCATTTTCAGCTGATTAATTTGTAGCTTGGTGCCAATTTTTTAAAAATCCAAACAAACTATGAATTTAGTTTTTATAAACAAAAGAAGGTTAATTATGAATTGGATGTCCTTTAAGGCCAGAAATAATGTTTTAAGTACATTGATGTTAAAAGGCACGTGAGGAAATGCAGTTGGAACTTTCTGATGTCCGGCGGTCAGAAATGGCAATAATAGCAGCTAAGTTTTTCCACAGGTCTTTCTCGTGGGACAGCTGTACCACACACATCCCTTTCTAACGTTTCACTGAGTGCCAGGCAGTCTGATTGTTACTCAGGGAAGGACACACCTTATTTCTGACTCATTGTGTGTTTAGTTGTGTTATGCATCTGCCCTGTGGGAATGTGCTTCTCCTGATTTTACGTTGCCATGGTGTGCCTGGTTGCTTTTCCTATGTGTTTTTGTTTGTTTTTTCTATCTATCTATCTAACTATCTAACTATCGTTCTATCATTCTATCTATCGTTCTATCTATTTTTTATCATTCTATCGTTCTTTCGTATATTGTTTTGTCATTCTGTCTATCTTCCTATTGCTCATCATTCAAATGATTGTTCTTTCATTCTGTCATTCTGCTTTGTCCATCTATCTATCACTTTTTTGTCTATCTTAACTACTTATCAAGATTGTTCTATCCCTATATCTGTTGTTTATATTTATTTCAATACTGTCCCTCTGACCATCTCTCTGTCATAAAAGTGTCCTGTCAATATATCTTTTCTGTTTATCTATCTATCCACCCATCCATCCATCCATCCATCCCAATTTACGAATGTGCGTATAAATAGTACAGCAAATAAAACTGAAAACTCATCGCATAGATACACAAATAATGGCCATTGGTGTGTATATGCTACATGATGGGTAGGATTAGGGTTGTAGGACATCTATCATATGTATGCTAAAACTGTGTATAATATGCAAGCCAAACACATGTAAGTCCATTTTTGCATATCTATACGACTAGTTTGAGGGTTTTTTTGTGTACTATATATGCATTTTTATGATACATAATCTGTCTGTTTGTCAGTCTATCTGTCTAACTATGTCTGTCTATCGATTGTTCTATCACTATATTGGTTGTTTATATTTATTTTGTATTATCTATCTATCTATCTATCTATCTGTCTGTCTGTCTGTCTGTCATTCTAGTCTTCTACTTATCTTTGATTGTTCAATTGATCTATCTATCTATCTGTCCTTCTGACTCCCCATCTGTCATTATATATTCTATCATTCTCTCTCTCTCTCTCTCTCTCTCTCTCTCTCTCTCTCTAAGCTGCTCTGGATAAGGTCACTGACCTGGTCAAGTTTTTAATGGAGGTCGTTCTGGAAACTTTTGCTTTTTTTCCCCACCTCAGGAATGCATGTTTTTACCACTCTCTCCCCCTCCCATTTCTTTGCTGTTTATCTCGGTTCCTCTCTTGCTGTCTCACTTTCTCTTTTCCCTCTTGAATTAGGGCACATTTTTGTGGCAGTGACATTTGAGAGACTTCAAAGGCAATACTCTGTGTGCACTGTTGAGTTCATTTAAGTGTGCGAAGCCTGTCTGATTTTTTTTCATGCATATCTGTGAGTTTAGTTACTCGCATTGAAAACTAGCATTATCTTAAAGTGTGACGAGGCACGTGTTCATGTGTACCTGCATGTGCAGAAACGAGTGCGGCAATGATTCTTTGTACCCTGCAGGCAATATATCTGCCTGCCACTCCCTGTGCAAGGGCAGTCAGGGCAGGGTTTCTTCACTCTTTCCCTCTCTTTCTCTCACTCTCTTTTCCTCTCCCCCTCGGGGAGGAGCTCTGACCTGTCATTCTCAAGTCTACACAGGTGAGGGTGCTGCTAAAGGAATGTTCAGAGAGCGAACGAGCAAAGGACAGAGGAAAGGTGGAGCAACCTCGTTACCTCACAAAGCCAGAGAAAGAAAGGAAGGGTGTTGTCTGTAACCCACCTGAACAGCTTGAGCAAGAGAGGAGGGACCAGACAAATTCACTCTTAAACACAAGTCGTATCTGGGGGGGATGTTCAGTTGATTTTGCACAGCACCGAGAGGGGTAGGAAGGGAACTTTTTCCTGCAAGCACAAGAAGTTTCCCTGTTGTTTGGATTTGTGAAGTCGCAGGTGGAAAACAGGTTCTTTTCCCTCTTCTGTTAATCATTGGACACAAGGGAGAGAATTAAGGATTTTCTTTTAGAGAACTTTGCTGTTTCTGGTTGGACTCTGGGACTTGGATTGGGAAACAACAAACTAAGAGGTTTGTGAGATCAACAATCTTTTTGTAAAGCCTCACAGTCATGCATGCATTTTGTAAGGCTCTTTTTTATCTCTGTACTTCCCCTTTCCCCTTTACTTGCTTGTCTCTTTTTTGTTTGTTGTGTTTTACAGCTGATGTTTGTGGCTGGCAAAATGAATAGAATTCTTTGAATCAGTTTTGTCTTTAAAGTTGACCCGCTACTGTTCAGCTGTTTCTGTTTTTCATCTTCTAAAATTTGTTCAGTAAGTCTTTATGAATATATGAGAGTCTTTGGCTGTTGGTTTTTTTTTATTTTTGCGAAAGAGAGTCTGAAGCTTTGAAGCACCATGCTTTTTCATTTGAATGTTGTTCAGTGTTGTTATGCATTTGTGACCCCATCTATTCACATTGTGTCTGGATCATTCTGGATATATTGTGACTATTAGGATTGTTGCCAAGAAAAATTGCTCTAAAAAAGTAGTTAAAAAGATGCAGAAAGGTGAAATGTGAAGAAATGACAACTTGTAAGTCTTAAATGCTTAATTTACCACATGAAAATGTCAAGTACACAAAATGTCTATAAAGGCTATAATGTATTTGTGTCAGGTACGTCTGGGTTAATGTTGTTTTCTCTGTGTATGATTAAACATAATTTATATGCCCAGGTTAGCACAGGCCAGATCAGGTTCACGATAGCATGCTAAGGTCTGTTCAGGTCTCAGGCACAGTGATATTTATATGACTGAGTTTTTTTGCATCCTGGAGTGAAATTCCAGAGAAGCTGGTCAAAATATGAACTCGAGCAGTTATATGTGAATGCAAAGTTGATGGATGTGCCATCACTATGTTTAGAGCATCCTGTTTTGGTTTTGGTGGTGGTGGTGGTGGTGGTGGGGGGGGGGTGGTGGTTGTATTATGTAGTATATTTTGGGGGTTTAGCTTTTTGATGGATAATATTTGTAATGCTTTTAATTTAGTGCACATATTTAAAAAAACATGTATGTAAACATTACTTGCATGTAATTTCATGCATGTATTCATTTGCATGTAGTTGGTGTTTTTTGTGATTCAAACTTTACAAACAACAACCCCAAAAAACACTGATATACAGTATATGCATTGACTCATGCAAGAATGTGTCCTGTTTCTAATTACCAAATATTGATATTAATATATTGTAATTAATTACAAAACAATTATCAAAAGTTCGAAATATAATTCAATTCAGTTACAAAAATATAAGACCAAAGTGAAATGCGCAAATGGCTTAGACGTAAAAAGTGGTTCTCAAACTTTCCATTGTCTTTCTCTTCACCATGTCCATCTGTAGAGGATATGAGAGGAATTCCTGAGGAATCATTGGTTTCTCCTCTTTACTGTCAGAGTTCAGATTTATGGGGGGTGAAATGGGCTCAGCTTTCATTTGATGTTTTCAGGGAGAAAAGGAGAGAGTGAAAAGCGAAAGAAAGTGATATCAGGCAGGTGGATCAGATTTCTGCTTCTGTTTTTTGTGATTTAAGCGCCGATATAACAGCTGAGGTGCATGTTATTCTGCTGTAGATTAGATATGGACTGTAGTGTCCAAAAGCAGAATGGACACATACAGATAAAGGATGTAGATTTCAAGTAAATATCCACTGCAGTGTGTCTGATCATTATGAGGTTTTTGCTGCAAGTTTTATGGTGTTTACCAAGGCATATCTTACATGCCTTGAATTACTAAGAGGTTATGATCAGTTATGTGTATCTGTGTATGTGTGCATGTGAAGCTGTGTGACATCTGTTCACCATGTTAAAATGTGTGATCTCGCTGTTGTTGTATTTACATTTCAGACTGAAATGGGAGGATGGGCGCTGCGTCTCGCTGTAGGGATCTACGTTCTCTTGCTCGCTGTGACAACCAGCCATGCTAATGAGGGTGGGAACATCAAATCACAATCCCCTTAAACCTCAAATTTCAATTACAAACACTATTCAGTTTACTTAGGAAGCAATGCCAAAACATCAGATTACTTTCTGCTAACTATATTTGGTAATGACAACCAAAATATTTGATGACATTTGGGTTGATGTTTTATTTTCTAATACAGTAAAGTACATTTTTCAACTGTCCAAATGCTTTACATGCTGTAATATGTGTGTGTGTGTGTATACACACACACACACACACAAATATATAAATGCCAATGCACTAAATGATAAAACATCAGCCCAAGTGTTAATTGTTTTAATACGCAGAAATTCACTTTTCAAGCAAATGAAGCTTATTACAGGTTGTTTATGTGATAATAGATCATAGATATTTTTTTTTTTGTTTTTGTTTAAAAGAAGAAATATTTGGTTGAGTTAAAAGTTATTGTAAAAATGTTATCTCAGAAAAATATTTAGTTTGGAGGAAGCCTCCAATTTTGTATTTAATGCATTGAAATTCAAAGGTTTCCCGACTATATAATGCTAAGAAGACTATGCTTTTTGTGTTACATAGAGAACCACTGTACCGCTGCCAGGGCAAAAACCTGCTCAGAGTGTATCCGGATTGGCACAGGATGTGCTTACTGCCCCGATGAGGTAAAACTTACTGATCTTTATGCTGAGGAATGAATTGATGTTGTATATTGGGTTTAACATGTTTTCATAACTAGTCTATATGACGTATTGATCCATAGAAAAAAGTGATTCAGTTCTTGTTTTGTTTTTTTTGTCTTTATTGTCACTTTTGAGCAATTTTATGTACACATAAAAAAAAGGAAAATCTTGCTAAACTTTTCACCAGTACCGTATTTTATTTTAAACCATTATTTTAGCCCCCTGTATTTTAGCTCCCACCGTAAATGACATCTTTGTATGTTCATAAAATCTATTGTAGCTCTCTGTATGACTACAGCTATGTCATTGTGTTTTTTTTGTATCTGTCATTTCTCTTTAGCTCTTCGAGTATGAGCGCTGTGACCTGAAGGAAAACTTAGAGGCCCGTAAATGTAGTAGTAGTGGGATTGTAACGATTGAGAGCAGTGGGAAAATTGAAGAGGTTTGTTTTATCAGAATCCTGTCCCTTGCTTTAATTACATGTCCATATCATGGAATCATGTGTGTTTATGCGTTCATGTGTTTTTATGTGTTTTTCAGAATGTGCAAATCAATAAGGTACTGAAGTACTCACAGGTGGCTCCTCAGTTAATGAGGATGACGCTTCTCCCCGGCGAGGAGAAGGAGGTGGAGATGGAGGTGTTCGAACCAGCCCGTGGCCCTCTGGACCTCTACATCCTCATGGACTTCTCCAACTCTATGTCTGATGATCTGGACAACCTGAAGAGGATGGGAGACCAGCTGGGTGAGTAAGGAGGGCGGTGTAGCATAGTGGTTAGAACTGGGCTGATAACCACTGTAATTTCGGCTGGGTGATATATGATGATTTGCTGTGTAAACTTAAGCACAGTTGTTAATTTTCCAATGAACTACAGTAGTAAACATGGTGTTAGAGTTGGTATTTTTAGATGCAACTCAATTTAAACTGGAACTCTGATTCAACAGTTTGTTTTCATCTCAACATATATGTATATGTATGTATATATAGCCAATATAAAATAATAATTTTAAATATTATACCATAAACCTAAACAATTTTTAGCTATATCACCCAACTTAGTTCAAACATTGCAAGGGGTTATGCAACCATCATAACTGACAAGTGTCTGCCAAACAAATAATGAAAAATGAAGACCCTTATAATTGTTAGAATTGTTTATGTATTGCTTATTGCCACGTGATAAGATCCATTTTAAATTATGTCTCATGTATCATGTTATGCTGCAACATTCAAGGATGTGTTCTAGCTATTTTTACATGGCTGTTGTGTCATGTCTCATTGTTTTTCATCTTAATCCAAGTGTTTTGTTTTATTTAGATGGTGGGTCAAGTTAGTTTGTAAATACGTATTTCGAGTCCCTCTCTGAAACTACTGCGCACTGTCTTGCTGTTTTTTAACATAATTTATGAAATTATACCCCTTGGGCAAACTAGGTTGGGTGCCACACTCATGAGTACAAGATTGTTTGTTTTGCAATATTTTAATATTCATTCATTGTCTGGTTTCACCTCATGCAGCTCAGCTTGTTGGCCAACTCTCTGACGATTACACCATCGGATTTGGCAAGTTTGTAGACAAAGTCACCGAGCCTCAGACGGACATGAGGCCAGCCAAGTAAGAATAATCCACCGTTATACAGTTTGACTTTGTTTGCACACACTCCTTATATATGTGTTTCCTCTTACAGATTAGCAGAGCCGTGGGCCAACAGTGACCCTCCGTTTTCATTCCGTAATGTCATCAGTCTCACCAGCAACATAAACACCTTTAGACAGAAGCTCCAGCGAGAGCGCATATCTGGCAACCTGGACGCCCCAGAAGGGGGTTTTGATGCTATCTTACAGACTGCTGTCTGCCAGGTCTTGAGAGTCTATTTTTAAGAAGTTAATTTGGTAGACAGAAGTGAAAATGCTTGACAATTACAGTACGGTAACTTACTTCTTACTGCTACAGTATAACTTGTTTACCGTTTTCACAGGAACAAATTGGCTGGAGGAAAGACAGCACTCACCTGCTGGTCTTTTCCACCGAATCTGCATTTCATTATGAGGCAGACGGTGCCAATGTGCTTGCGGGCATCTTGAATCGTAACGATGAGCAATGCCACCTGACTACAGATGGAAATTACACACATGATATTCGTCAAGACTACCCATCTATACCTACCCTAGTGCGACTTCTGGTGAAACATAACATCATTCCAATCTTCGCAGTTACTAACCACTCCTACTCTTACTATGAGGTTTGTATGCCTTTAAAAACTTATTTTAATTGGCTCAGTGACATAAGTGCATTTTGTATCCATTTTCAGAGTCCACAATATGAATAAAAATTTAAAAAAAAACTGGATATAAACTTCCTTGTTATGGTTTCATTTGTGTGTAGAAACTTTATGAATATTTCCCTATTGCTGAGCTGGGACAGCTGCAAGAAGATTCCTCTAACATCTTGAACATTTTAGAAAAAGCTTTTCAGGTAAATTTATTTTCACTCCAAATACATTGCTTAGATTTTTTTTCATATTGGTTGTAACTCTTTTTTAACCATCTTTTTTTTTTTCTTTTTTTTTTTTTTTACAGAATATTCGCTCCAAGATCAGTATCCGTGCCGAAGACAGACCAAAAGCGGTGGAAGCCAAGATACTCTCTCAGTCTGGCACTTTTTCTGAATTTGGCAATTTCAAAATCAATCCAGGTGAAACTGTGAGTGCCTTTGACTTCTTTTTAATAGTGAACTTCAAATGTAGTCTCTGACACACTTGCCTTCTTTTCGGAAGGAAGAAAAATAATGAAGGAAAAGCTAAATAATCTAATATGATGTAAAAAAGTAAAATCATTTTGTTTTATTTATTTGTTTGCAATGCTTTTAAGTTTTTACAAACATATTTTAATTGTTTCTGTTTTAAAAATGTTTTTATTAAATTAGGATTTTTTGAATTTATTGAAATATTTAATGTAATTTGCTACAAATCTTACAGAAAACAAGCTGCATGCTAGTTACCATACCACAATAGCTGCTTGCACTGCAATTTTATAAGCACAATTTATGCTTTAAAATGTAAAAACCTTATAAATATGCTGATTTAAGTTTTCTCTCGCTAAAGGGTAAATTTAAAGTCCGTCTGAAGGCACTTAATCAGGTGGGAGAGCAGCATGTGTGTAATGCCAACCAGGCAGACCGGGCAGGAATCTTAAGAGTCAAACCAACCACCTTCAGCTCTGCATTCAGAATCAATGCTGAAGTTCTCTGTCATACGTGTGAATGTGAAAAGGTGAGGCCTGCACTCTCTTCATAGCCCTTCACCTGTTCTGTGTGTTCATTTAAAATCTTACACTTCTGTTTCTGCTTTAACATCAGACCCCAGTTAAAAATGCAGTGCGCTGTACCAGCCATGGAGATCTTGTCTGTGGGAAATGCCAGTGTTATGATGGATGGTAGTATTCATTTTTATGTCTTTTGGCATCTTTGGTTTGTGACGATTATATTGCAGTCCATAACCCTGCTTCTTGTCTACGCCCTGCCTCTCATAGGCTAGGCCCTTTCTGTAACTGTTCAGCAGGGGCCTCCACAGACTCTGCCATGTGCATTAAACCTGGAACGACCGAGCCTTGTTCAGGCAGAGGCGACTGCATGTGTGGGACCTGTGTGTGCTATAACCCAAATCAGTTTGAAGGGCCCTTCTGCCAGTTTGACAAATCTCAGTGCAAGAGATTTGGTGGATTTCTCTGTAATGGTTAGTGAAAAGATTTTTTGATTATAATATGTTCCGAAATTAGTTTAAGAGATGAAAGAAATGACAGTCAATACATTCAATTAATAATGCTGGTTAGTTGCAGACATGATTTGAGGTGTTGTCGTAGTTAAGTTTCCAGGTTTATGACTTTCTATCTTTGTTTGTAACAACAGAACGTGGAAGCTGCAGTATGGGCAGATGTGTTTGTGCACCGGGATGGACTGGAGATGCCTGCGAATGTCCCATCAGCAATGCATCATGTCTTGACAGCAAAGGGGTAATGTTAACAAAAATAAAAAATATTAAGTCACTATGCAAACACGCTATTGTTCAAAAATTTAGGGACATTAAGATTTTTTAAAGAAAGTAATACTTTTATTAACAACTGATGCATTAAATTTAAGGGATGTTTGTAAACATAGTTTTGGGAGGAGCACGCACGAACGCTAACCACAGCATCAGCCTATTAAGCTTTATCCAATCTGGTTCGTCTGCCTCTGCCTTAAATATCCTCGATTACTCGCCTCCCCTTTCTCCGCCTACATCACACCTTCCACGGGGGGCAAGAGGGGTCCGAGCCTGGCCCCGAGCCCTAACCTCGCTAGGGGTACAGCCAGTAGGGCCTGGAGTCCGTCGGGCCCCGACTCGCCCCCCGGACAGCACGCCAAACCTGCTATTTATATTTCTTGTGAGGAAGTGCGAACTCGTGAAAGCATAGTTGAGGCATACCCATTTGTCACAGAACTGTTGACAGTCTAAGAGACCCATTTCACTCATAACTCAGTTTTGACATGTGTCTAGGTAAAACACAGTTCTGTGTATAATAAAAGTCTTCTTCTCTTTTGTAGGGCATCTGTAATGGCCGTGGTGTATGTAAATGTGGTCGCTGTGAATGTGAACACTCTGGACTTCCACTGAGCCCCTCTTGTGAAGCAAACTTCCAGGTACGACTGTGATGTGCGTGTGTGTGTGTGTTTGTGTGTGTCCAACTGTCTGTATTCCCTGTTAATTACTTATGTACTTATACCAACTCCAACCGTCTTTCATAATGCAGCAACAACTGGGCATGTGTGAAGCCAAGAGGAGCTGTGTTCAGTGCCAGGGCTGGAACACCGGCGAGAGAAAAGGACGCAAATGTGATGAATGTTCCTTTAAAATCATCATGGTGGAAGAGCTCGAAGAAGGTACAGCATCAGATATTAGTTTTATATTAAAATACATAGCTATACTCATGGATTTGTTTATGGATAGATGAAACAATGATGAATTGATTTACTTGTGTCCACAGATAAAAATGTAATAGAGACGTGCAGTTTCCGTGATGAAGATGACGACTGCACATATCACTACACTGTGAATTATCCATTAAACATCACAGACAAAGAACACCATGTCCTAGTAAAGAAAAAGAAAGGTGAGATACACACAAATATTTACTGTACTTTTTATATTGTAAAAAGTTAAATATCTATACAGCATTTGGGTGGACCTATAAGTTAATTTAAAATAATTTCTAATATACATATGTATTATTTCATATGAAATATAACTCTTGAACAAAGGTGCGGTGAGTAATGCACGTCAGGGTTAAACTAACCAATTGTTTCTCTGTTTATCAGACTGTCCACCTGGAGGTTTCCTGTGGTTAATTCCTCTCATTATGTTTCTGATGCTATTACTTGGTTTGCTTTTGCTCTGCTGCTGGAAATACTGTGCCTGTTGCCAGGTAGATATACACTTTTATTTTATTTTATATTTTATACTTTTTCCAAATCAGTAGAGTTTCCAGTGTCAAGTTCTGCACAAAAAACAAAATACAGCCAATCCAAACATGTTTGATGTGTATTATACAGCTAAGTGGAACAAAAACAATCCAAATTTTATTGAAAACAATGATATATGATTAAAAAAAGTAAGATGTCTTGTTGCTTGTGACATTATTTACTGTATATACACACACCACATATGTTCTAAATAGCTTTGATTCTGTTGTGTTATATGGCATTTTTTATTTCTTGCTGTTAAGACTTGTTTTGTGCGACTGGTTAAGATGTGGTTTAGTAATGTTAAAGCTCAAATGATTAATGTTTGCTGTCTGTCCCCAACAGGCATGTCTTGCTCTTCTCCCATGCTGTGGCAGAGGTAATCATCTTTTTCTCTGTTACACTTCAGATACACTATACAGAGATCAGCAAAAACAGATTTACTGTTTGGTTTTTAATGTTGTTTGTGATTGGCAGGACGTACGGTGGGATTCAAAGAAGATCATTACATGCTACGCCAGTCTTTGTTGACCTCTGATCATTTAGACACCCCAATGGTGCGCACCGGCCCACCCAAAAGCACAGACATTGTGCGCTGGAAAGTGACAGACAATGTTCATCGAGGACCAAACCACCCACAGAACCAAATCAAACCCAACCCCAAAGAGACCAGTGAGTCTAGACTAAGATTCAACTAGTTGTCTAGTCATCTAGTGTGACCAGGGTTTAGTATTAAAGTAGCAGTTCATCCCAAAATCTAAATTCTTGTCGTTCCAAACTTGTGACTTACTTTCTATTGTGGAACAATAGAAAAAAGATGTTTCGAAAAATGTTTCAAGTCAATGGGGTCCAAAACATCCACAGATGAAAGAAAGTCATACATGTTTGGAACAACACTAAATGGATAGTAAATGTTAGCAAAATTGTAACTTTTGGATGAATTTTCCCTTTTTTTGTAACATGTTTTTTTAACCAAACATTTTTTCATGCTTGTATTCATATTTATTTAATCTCTGTATTTTTCTTTATAGTCCAGTACCCTGTCTCTCTTCGTCTGAACCGGCAGTATTCAGAGACTCTATCCAACCCTGAGGCCCGGGACACAGACATGCTCAGACGAGAGGTAGAGGACAACGTAAGTGCTTATAACTGTGTTATGCTCCTCCACCCCACCGCAAAAAAATCAAGACATAACTTCTTCCACATGAACCGTCATGCCTGACTCCTAATGTCTCTTTGTTTTTCAAAAACAGCTCAATGACGTGTTCCTGCAGATCCCTGGTGCACAGAGAGTTCAAAAAACTCGATTCAGGTGAGAAGAGACTCATTAAAAAATTGGTGTGGCTGTGCCTTGTGGGCATTTTTTTTCTGAAGTATTGGATGAGTCTTAGATTAACATGTGTCTGAATGTACTGTTTTATTCTTTTTCTTCTCCTTCAGGACACAAAGAAATTCTGGAAAGAGGTACAGTAGCTGCAGCCAAGCTAACATTGAAGAAATACTGTATGTCAGCTTAAATCTGAGTTTATTAATTAGAGTAAACCTCACAAAACTTTGGTACCAATTTAGAATAGGTAACACTTTTCATCGGCGCCTGTAGCCTCGTGGGCATAGCGCTGACACATAGCGCCGTTGCGCTTCGGTCGTCGCGAGTTTGCATCCCGGCTCGCAGACCTTTCCCGATCCCATTCCTCCTCTCTCTCTCCCAATTCACTTCCTGTCAACTTTGATCTGTCCTATCTAATAAAGGCTAAAAAATGCCAAAAAAATAATCTTAAAAAAAAACTATGACTTTTCATTCAATAAATTCTTAAGTTGCTGCTTATTAATAGTTAGTAAGGTAGTTGTTAAGTTTAGGTATTGGGTTGGATTAGGGATGTAGAATAAGATCAAGTAGAATAAGGAATTAATATGTGCTTAATTAGCACTAATAAATGGCTGATACTCTAGTAATATGCATGCTAATATGCAGCTAATAAGTGTTACCATAAAATAAAGTGTTACCAAACTTTTTATTTTTAGAATACTAAAATGATTTCTGAAGGACCATGTGACATTGAAGACTGCAGCAATGGCTGCTGAAAATTCAGCTTCACCAGCACAGGAATAAATAACATTTTAAAAAATATATTAAAATAATGTTATTTTAATTTGCAATAATATTTAGCAATATTGCTGTTTTACTGTATTTTATCAAATAAATGCAGCCTTCAGGTAAAATATGAACTGAATATTTCATTGTTAGATTTACTGATTTGTACATGGACTACAAATCTTAAACTTGAAGAGAAACAATAATAATTCTTATTTGCATCCACAGACAGAACAACACGATTGTAGACACAGTTTTATCTGCCCCTCGTGCCAGTTACCCAGATATTGTGAAACTGACAGATAAACAGGTTCAGGCTGGAAACTTCCGGGATCTGAAAGTGGTTCCAGGCTACTACACTGTAGCTACCGACAGAGGTACAGACACCCAGCACAACCCGCCTGTTGTAACGTTTTGGGTTTGTTATGTGAGTTTAATGTTTATTCATCCATGTTCTTGTCTGTCTTGTAGAAGCGGCAGGGGCTGTGGAGTTTCAGGAGGGTGTGGAGTCAGTGGATGTCCGGGTTCCCCTCTTTATCAAAGATGAGGATGATGAAAAGAAAGAGCTGCTTGTTCAAGCCGTTGACGTTCCAGTAGGAATTGCAAAGATCGGCAAAGATCATGTCAACATCACTGTGATTAAGGAACATGGTAAGAAGGGTTCTGGAAGACAAATCTGACAAAACTTGTTTACAGAGAATGTGTTTTCTTACCACATTGGCATATTTTTTTCAGCCAATTTAGTGAGGAATATTCTTAAAATGAGGCATTTTCTGATATTATTGTTTTGAGTGGGTATTAATTGGCAAAATTATTCTTTTTTTTAATTCACATATAGCTAGGAGCATCTTCACCTTCCTGCAGCCGTCATACACCTACAGCCGTCAGGATGGTGTGGCCAACATC
This sequence comes from Enteromius mattozi, assembly GCA_032359235.1. Classification (NCBI taxonomy): domain Eukaryota; kingdom Metazoa; phylum Chordata; class Actinopteri; order Cypriniformes; family Cyprinidae; genus Enteromius; species Enteromius mattozi. The sequence goes on from JAUMHE010000055.1 coordinate 4,270,246, forward strand.
CCGATCAGTCGTGAGATCATAGAGGATGGACGGACTCAGGTCACATACTGCACCCGTGACCTCACTGGCAAAGACAAGAAGGTAAAATACACTTTACAACTTGGGTTTCACTAAAGGTTCTGTATTTACATTTGATTAAAGTTCTTATATTTTCTGAATGAAACCACAACAGAGATTTAATGTGCCAAACAAGTGATATGGATATGCATACCATGCATATTAAATTATATTAATATGCAGTAGGGGTGGAACGGTACACAGATGTCACAGTTCGGTACGCACCTCGGTTGGAATGCGACTGAAGTACAAAGCCTAAAATTTATATAATAAATAATAGTTTAGCATTTAGATACATCTCAAAAATTGAAATGTTATGGAATATTTGGATTTGTGATGAATGAGAGAGGTAGGATACACGAGCACAAAGATACATTGAGTATTGAGTTGAGTGCGCAAACCTTTAAAGTATACTCCTTTGTCAGTGTATGTGAGAGACGCGTTCAGAATCTAGTGGGCTTTGTTTTCAAGTGTGCAACTCATGGGATTCGCTGTTCTTCAGCTGACGGTTATCAAACAACAATTGAATTTCTGCGGGCGCCCCATTCTGGATTGAGGGTGAATTGCCTATATTCGTTGTAAGGCTTCATGCACCGAACTGAGATGTCTGTACTGTGACGAATACATGTATCGTACCACCCCTAATATGCAGGGAAAAAGAAATCCTGAAGTCATTCTTATTTGTTCCTCTTCTCTTTGTAGGACTATATCTCAGTTGATGGAGACTTGAGTTATGCACCAGGCGAAATGCAGAAGACAGTCCCGGTGAAACTCTTGGAGCTTGGGGAGGGAGACGGACTGCTGGAGGACAAACAGGTCAAACAGTTTGTGATGGATCTAAGTAACCCACGGCAAGGCGCTAAACTGGGCCGTTACCCACGCACCACTATCACCATCGCAGATAAACCAGGTATATACCAGGCTTACCGATTTAAAAGCGTCATTTGTTTTTATTCCTTAACCTAGATTTGAATTATCTCATATTTCCTCATAGAACCCAGTGTCGTGATGTTTAAGAAGAGTACTCAAACTTACAGTACATCCGACCCGCTTTACTCCATCCCGGTGGTACGCACTCGAAACCAGGAGGGTCCAGCCACTGTGTACTGGCGCACAAACAAAGCCTCACGCTTCGACTTCTCCAGTCCTCTCAAATTTGCTCCTGGCGAGACAGAAAAGAACATCGTCATTGATCCTCGTTCATATCCAAATCCCATCAAACCTGAGACCTTCCAACTGGAACTGTTTGACCCAAGCAACAATGCAATCATTGGAGAGAGGAAAACCTCAGTGGTGAACATCATCGATGGTAGGGGTGAGAAAACAGGCAGTTCAGAGTCAGTTTTCGTGTTCTTGATTGCAACCAACTGTAAACGCAAAATAATATATTGTTTTTTACTTTATTTCATGGGAAAAATTAACTGGCTTAAGTGTTACTAAATATTTGCATTATGTCATTTCAGGGGATGGGAAAATTAATTCCCAGAAAGTGGAACCTGTTAATCTGACAGCCACATCTCCTGGAGGACGCCTCTACGCCCCGTCCAACATCAAAGCTGTTGCTTCCGGCCCTAAAAACATCCGTCTGAACTGGAACCCAAGTACAAATGCCAGTGGTTACAAGGTAGGTCACATAAAATGATAATCTGATATAACACATTACAAAATTGCATTAGTTTTTGGATTATTTAGTGTGTGCAGTCTGTTATTATTTTTTGTGTACATCCCACAAAACTTCTCATGAGGGAATATGTCCAGTTAGGCAACAGTGATTATTCAAAACATCTGTCTCTGATCAATAATCCTGTTACTGATTAGATAGAGATGTGAAAATCTGGAAAAGTTTTACACAGCTTTAACTAATGTGAGATGGTGTTTACTTAAATTTTTAGTTGCAAGTGCAAGGAATGTGACAGAAGAACATTTAGGCTTTATAAGTCACAGTGTGATTTTATTTGTAGTTTTTTTTTCAGTTGTAGTGTATTAAATAAATTGAGTTGTGCTGTTTTTAACTGTGCTATTTTAGGCACATTGAATAAAATGTATAAAACAATGATTCATATACAGTATAAATATATATATATATATATATATAAATTAAAAAGTGAAGTATACATCTTTTCTCTCATTTTTGATCAAGTTAATACCCTTGCTGAATTATAATTATTAATTTAAAATAATTGACTCCAACAGAAGTGTTTGTAGGCTGGTAGGAGATTATACACTGTGGGTCGTGTCATACAAGTATAGATCTTGTGTTGTTTTTAGTCCCGGCCCATTTCTGCTTGTAAAGTTTTAAAGTTGCATTTAATGGCATTAATATTTCAATAAACAGTAGTTTAGCTAAGAAAGCTGTTAAGAATGCTGTTATATATGTCATTTGACCTGTGGTCTCCTGTTTTTGTAGGTGAAGTACTGGATTTATGGAGACCCTGAGGCTGATGCTCAGGTGCTGGATGTGAAGACTCCTCAAGCTGAGCTGACTAATCTCTACCCATACTGCGACTATGAGATGCGTGTATGTGGCTACAATGCACTCGGAGATGGCAATTACAGCGATGTCATCCCATGCCAGACTCTAGAGGATGGTAAGTCAGTCTCTGAACTTTGTGTTTGTTCTTTAGAATTGTTATTGTTTTGTTTTTTAAGAAGCATGCATACCTTTCTTACTTGGCTTTTTCTAGCATAGTCGTTGAGGTTTTTTTGAAGTTTCTATCTCACAATAATGTGCATTATTTTACGCCTCTAGTACCTGGTGAACCTGGTCGCCTGGCTTTCAATGTCATCAGCCCCACTGTCACTCAGGTGAGCTGGGCGGAGCCAGCAGAGACGAATGGTGTCATCACTTCATATGAGGTTATCTACACACCCATCGACGAGAACAAGAGTATGAGTCCCAAAATACTATTTGTAGAATCTTTGTGTCAGTAGTGTAATATTTATTGCTCCTCTGATTGCAAATATTTCTTTCTCTGTTTAGAGCCTATAGGACCTTCCAAGAAGGTGATGATCGACAACCCCAAAAAGCGCATGCTGCTAATCGAGAACCTACAGCCTTCTCAGACTTACTGTTACAAAGTGCGTGCTCGCAATAAGGTGGGCTGGGGCCCATACAGAGACGCCACAATCAACCTGGCTACACAACCTACCAGACCCATGTCAAGTAAGCATCTGGGATGGAATTGAAGCGAGCAATTATGTAATCAACTATTGTATTGACTGTGAATTGATTGTTATTTGTTCTGGTTTATAACACTCCCACAGTTCCCATCATTCCCGACATTCCCATTGTGGATGCTGAAGCTGGTGAAGAATATGACAGCTATCTGATGTACAGTAATGAAGTACTGAGATCCCCAACGAGTAGCCAGAGGCCTAGCGTCACAGATCTGACTGAAGGTGGGTATCTTTTGTGATGTGGTGCACTGTGGCAGCACATTGAAGTCAATGTACACCACTGTTCAAAAGTTTGGGGTCAGTAAGAAAGAAATTAATATTTTAAACAAACAGGGATCAATTAAATTGTTCAAAAGCGACAGTAAAGGATTGTATAATATTACAAAATATTATAAGAAGTTCTTTAAAGCATATTAAAGTAAACTTATTTTAAATAATATTTTACTGTTTCACTTTATTCTTTAATATAAAGACTTTATTTAAAAATATAAAAATCTTGCTGGACCCAAACTTGATCAGTAGTGTGTTTTCTGCACATCCTTGCTGAAATGACCAGGATAAATTTCAACCAGCATGGGTAAACTGGTTGGCCATTCAACTCTTGGTAAAGGGGGCATTTTCACCAGGCATAGTAGGGAAAGACTTATGTTTTTCGAAACATATCAATGCTTGTCTGTATTGCATGCCTGAACATGTAAGTGGAACTGTTTCAAGCATTCGAAAGCTTTTTGGTGCTACGTTGACCTGTAGAAACTACTGGTCAATAGCAGTCAGATGGCCATGGTCTGCCTTCATCTGTGGCATAACAGGATGATGTCTTTACATCATTCGTATGCAGCTCCTGTTGAAAACGAAAAGGCTCTTTTTAGTTCCCTGAAGACCACAAAACCACTTGCCTTTGCCGTGGAACAATGTCGGTTTCTTTCTTTATGGCTTTGTAAAACTGGGTGATTGGGCTCTTTATGGAAGTTAAACTTACTGTTTGTGCAGCGTTCAGGAATGTAAACGTTTGGCTCCTTTGGCTCTCATTTGGCAAGAATGATCAGACTGTTTCCTCGGCCTTGCTAAACATCGCTAGCATCATGGATGGGCTCAGAAGACATCAGCTTCCCACCTTTTCTTCTTTCCTTCTTTGCCTAATTGTAGTTATTAAAAGAACAGTTCTCCCAAATATAAAAATTCTGTCAAAATTTACAGGAGATTTGTATCTTTTCCATAAAAATCACAGCAATTGGGGAAGGATTCTTCAAAAATTGCATAAAACATCATGATGGTCTGTGTTGGATATAAATATACCTTTAATAAATAAACTTGAAATTAGCTTTGTAGCCCCAATACTTTGCCTTTTTCAAAGTATTGCTTACATCTCCTTTTTTATTCAAGATAGTCAGGGGTTTTAAAAAAGGGTAATTAATGACAGAATTTTCCATTTTGGGTGAATTAAGTTAAGCACGACAGCACACACATCCCTTGCCTTGCCTTACTTCCCCACATGATTACCGAAGGCTCACGCTGGAAGCATGTCCAGCTAGTCGGTTCGGACCTGGATCTCCGTAAAGTGTCCTGGAAACTGCCTGCTGACATCATCCCCCACCGCCTGAGCCCAGCCACAGATGCCATCGATAATCATGCACAGACCCTGCCACAAGGTGAAGACCTGTCTCTGGCCGACAGTATGCCCTCTACACCCAACGTCAACCCAAAGCTGTGCTAGCAAAGTCACTTGAGTGCTAATTAGCATCAAGAGTATCAGAGTGCTAATTGGCATCTTTATGTAGACTGCTAATTCCATTGCTACCCCAAAAAATAGTTTCTTCGGCTGAATTGAGAGGCTTTCTGCAGTTTGGGTCTGTTGAGGTGATTCCCTCTTCTGGGGTGCAGTTCAAAGCCCTATTCTGGAGCCCTAACTTCAACTGTAAATTCTAATGTGCTAATGTTGCTGTGCTAATTCGGGATATCGTCTTCTCTCTTTTATGTTCTTACAGATCAGTTTGTAAATGGAAAGTGGGACCAGAATTTCCTGTTCCCAGGAGGAAGCGGTTCCCTTTCCCGCAACGTCAGCTCCTCCTCATCCACATACAGCCATTCGACGCCCCGACCCGGTGTGACCAATCACAGCACCACCACAACATACATTTCCGGCAAAGGTATCAAAGAAAAATGCAGTTGATTTAAATATTAACATTTTTTTCATTATTTAGTCGTCCTCATTTCATTTCAAACCTGTATTTTTTTCTTTTGTGGAACATAACACAAAATGTCTTACTATATAATGTAGAATGATTCATGAATGTCAGGCTCTAAATACACACCATAAAACTAAAAATGAAAGTAGTCTATGTGCACTCTATAATGGGTTGTGTTTCAGGTATTAAAAAAAGAGAAATGAATACTAATATTCAGCAAGAATACATTAAATAGCTAGAAATGAGATAAAATTGAAACAAGTATATTTTAAAATTTAAAAAGTAATTATTTTTACTATTTAAAAATATTTAAAAAATATTACAGATTCAAAGATAATCTGAACTAAAAAAGTGTTGTTCACACATAGCAAGTGTATGACTTCAGAAGAATATTGGATAATAGTGTCATTTGGATCACTTTTATTTTCTTTCTGGTCTATCTTTATTTTGGAAAAGTGCAGCATGAACATTATTCAGAACATCTGTTTTTGTGTTTCATGAAAGTAAGACATTTATATTGGTTTGGAATGACATGAGGGTGAGTAAATAATGACAATTTTAATTTGAGGATTTATAAATCATTCTTTGATTTGGTACATATTAGTGTTGTCAAATCATACGGTATACCTACAGTATAAGAAGATTTTATTTGCAAAAACGGATAACTCTTTTTTTATTATGTTATCATGTTTTTATTGTGGTTTATTGTGTTAGCTGTATTGTTTAGTTATTTTTTGACCTAATCAAAATAACTCAACTGTAGTTTGTTTGAGATTAACTGGAATGCACAATGAAAAAACATGATTTTTGAAAATAGTAAAAAAAACATAGCTAGCTGTTTTTTCAAATGAACTCTTCATATATATATATATATATATACACTGTATATATATATATATATATATATATATACAGTAGTCAACGTTTGAAGTGGATCAAAACCTTTCATCAAAGTTGTCCTAAAACCTTAAACCAAAATTTGTTCTTGTCTTAGGACAATTTTGATAAACTTTTTTGATCCACTTCAAATGTTGACTACTGTATGTGTGTGTGTGTGTGTATAAATAAACACAGATATGTGATTAATCATTTGACAGCATTAGTATATATGCTTCAAAAACAAAATTTTGAATCAATTGTCTTCATAGCTCATTAACCAATCATTGCTTTTCATTACGATCAGGAGGCTCAACGACACACAGATATGATCTTAGGGACGGTGGACTTCTCAAAGAGGAAGTGATCCTGAGGAAGCGCTCTGAGAACAGACATTACACGGATGGTGATGGTGTGAGGGATTCTATCGTCATGGGAAACCTGTCTGGTGGATTTTTGGACAGCTTAGGTAAATTAAGCCTGATAGATCAGCATGCTTAAAGCCAATGAAAATTTGATACAATGCCTCGCAAGGTGCAGCTTTTGGCAAGAATCCTTGGCTCACTCTCGCTTCAATCCTGCTCTTCTTTTTCTCCCCCTTATACCATTTGTCTTCTCTCTACACTTTTTTTCTCCCGCTGTTTTCTCGTCATGCGACGGCTCCCTGCCAACCCTTTCCCGCCACACCCTGCCGTACCCCACCCTGCCGTGGCTTGGCTGTCTCTCAGGGGTCTCTAGCTTCAGCCAGAGTACAACTACCAACTACAGTTTGAGCTCCAGAGCTCGTACTCAGTCTGAAGATATCAACGATGCATTGCAGAACCTGGATAGTGTTCTTCAGGGTGAGTGAACCTGGAAACAACCAGCAATGTGTCAGGAGAGAGTTCTTTGAAACCGTAAATTCCTTTCGTAGTGTAAAGTATTTAAACACAGATCTTTTAATTAAATAAATAAGTAATTAAGTAAAAAAATAAAATAATTTATTTAGGCACCAAATATTTCAGAGAGCTTAATCATAATTATATTAAAAAGATGCATTTATAATAACATTTATTTAATATATATGCTGCTCAAAAAAATAAAGGGAACATTAAACAACACAATGTGACTCCAAGTCAATCACACTTCTGTGAAATCAAACTGCCCACTTAGGAAGCAACACTGATT
>JAUMHE010000055.1:4285907-4315024 GCA_032359235.1 Enteromius mattozi
ATATATACTGTTTTACTGTAGATTTTATCAAAAAAATGCAGTCTGCATAAGTGACTTAAAAGACATGAGACCTTATTAACCTAAACTTTTGACACATACCTGCAGCATCACATATCCAGTTCCACACTGAAATGAAAAGCAAGATTTCTGTGTTACTACATAAACATAAGAAATAACAGAAACTATAGCGATGACAGCCTTGATGACTATAGATGCTGAATTTCAATGCATTTAAATGACATTAAAAAATGAATTATTGGATTGATTTGACCTAATACATCTCACCTATGTGTGGAATGTAGCTTGTGCAATCTAAAAAAGATCAGAGATAAAAAGATTATTAGTTTTCATGTCTAAACTAATAAAACTGCTATATGTATATATACAGTATTGCATTCCAGGAAATACCATACTATCTGATTTATAAGCTTTGTTTTTGATATTCCGGTTGGTGCCACTAGTGGAGCAGAAATCACTTACAGTCATCTGTAGGTAACTATCCTAACTATCTAATGTCAATTCTGGGACATTAATGTCATTGCCTTCTCACCGGTCTTCTGGGTCTTTTGTTTCTGTACTAGCCACAGTCTTGGAATGAGCTCCTACAAAAACACAGTCGTGCTTCTTGTCAGTGCTGCTGGTTGTTAGATAAATTAAAAATGATATGCGCCAATTTTTAATTTATGGAAAGTCTTTGAATGTTTTATATGTTTTCAGAGGCATCCCACCTTGTCCAGATGTTCCCCAAGCATGACCCCTATGAGCAGCTCCACAGCAGACTGCAGGTGTGACAGATGACCCCGCTTCCACTGCAGCTCCACGTCATCCAGCATCATCAACACCGCCTCACCCAGCCAGATACCGTGCTGAGAGAAAGACCAGAAGCAAATATATATTTACACATTTATATAACACACTTTGGAAACAGCCATATTCACAGTTTTCAAAATTTTTATTTGTGCACGTGTCAGGAGCAGGTCAGTGGAGTTGTTTGTTACAAGAGAACGAGAGCTGATACTTCACTAAAGGTATTTACTGATATTGAGTTCCACACAAATTACTCCTAAGAAAAAAAAGACTCTGAGAAAGGAAAGAATGAATTATTGATTAGGCACGAGAAAGGTAATGCTATATTGAAAGGATACATGTCCTTATAGACTTAAAGGTGTGTAATTTTATCAATGTATAAATGCTTTCTCGTATCCAGGTTAATGTGTGACAGCTAATAGTTAGCTATTTGAAGGTTGACCTCCCTGAAGAGTGTTAACTCTCAGCTCTGAGATGCTTTAAATCATCTCCCTCAACCATGATGTGAGTTTGAGCTGTTTAGCTATATGAGAAGTATTTGAAAGAGCAATTTCTCAGCATTTTTCAGGTAATGTTGCGTAATGCATACACTCTTAAAAATAAAACTTGCAAAAGAGCAATGCAGCCGAAGAACCATTTTTGGTTCCCTAAAGAACCTTTCAGTAAATCTGTTTTAAGTAGCCTAAGGAGTACACGATGAGTTATATTAGCAACAATAACCCATTGCTTGTCCAAAGATTAATTAATGACAGACTTTTTGGGTAAACTATCCCTTTAATGAGTTTCCTTCTTCTACTGAATACAAAATAAGACATTTTGTAAAATGTTGGTGAGTTTTTGGTAGCTATTCATTTTTTTTCTCCATACTAAGTAATACAATTACGACCAGCAACTGCTTGGTTAGTTACCCACATTCTTCAAAATATCTTCTTTTGCTTAACAGAAGAAAGAAACTCATAGAATGAGTAAATGTTGAATTGTCCCTTTAAGAACTTTTTGAGACCTGCAGAAACCCTGGTAGTATGTCTAAAGCATGCAGTATGAAGTAAGCTAGAAGCTGTCTAATTATTTTAAACGATAAACAATAAGGTAAGTCTAATTTATACGGCTTAGCAGTCTGTGCATGTTTCTCTCAGGTCAGTCAGTGAGGTCGTTTGTAATCAACCCAGTCTGACAAGAGGATCATAGCAAGGTTAATATCTTAATTCTTAATCAGAGAGCAACCCAAGACTAATATCATGTATGTCTGTCTATAAATTTGTTTTTTAACATGTTTTGTATGAATGTTTCCAATATTGTTTGAAATGCATCCCAGAATGCATCTTATGAAGTTAGATTTGACAGTGTACACGCAGATGTATCTACTGAATCTTCCTCACCGGGTGTCTGTTGCGCTGCCCTCTGGTCCAGTCCATAATGATCCTTTTGTACGGGCCCATGTCATATTCTCCTCCCTGCTCCAGCATGCTCAGTAACTGACTCTTCCAGTCCCGCTTTTCTGGATGCAGATCAGCATAAACTTGCATGGGCGTCTCAGTATTTTCCTGCATTGTGAGAAAAAAAACCCAGAAGACCTTGAATATAGCATGCAGGTTATGGACTTTTATGATATTTTTGATGGTGCTTTTGAATATAGAAATCTCCAGTCAAATGGCTTTGGAATGAATCTGTTGAATGTCTGTATCATCTCTGTGACAGAAATTCTATAATAAGCACATATAGAGAACTTCTGCTCTAAATCCCTCAATGCAATTGAATTTTTGCAACATACAGTATTTTTGATTCAATATCAGTAACTCTGAAAATAATTACCTCAATAACTTGAGCCCCTTGAGCTGACATTTATGATGCAGTAACCTTTTTAATAAACAGCCCGTGTCTAACTCAAATCAATTACTTTGATTTCTCAGACGCAATGTGCTGACAACAAGCTTTTTTAAAAGTACACTAAATCCGTGAGGCGGACGCCCTGGAGCGAACTACAGCTCAAGGACACAAAAGTACTGCGGACTCTACTATAACTTAAAAACAAACCACGATTAGAGCTTGATCCTTTGAAAACTGACACAGAATTTTAAACCCTTAAGCCACTGGAGCTGTCAGTCAGCCTGATAGAAACAGACTAGCTGGTTACTATGGGGACTAGTGGCAGTTTGTGTCTAAAGAAGGACTTTTTCTAAATATAACACCAAGCTCGAACCAACCAACATCAGCCTGTAATTAAAGCCATGCAGATCCTGAGAAACAACAGCTGTCTGAAAAACTGTCTTCTGTAGGATGCAGCTAAATGAATACAGGAAATTCAGGTGACTATATTTACTGAGGAACAGGATTCTGGATCATTCAGAAAAAAAATGAGAATGCTTTTAACATTTGTAATTATATCCTGTACAAGCAAGCAGTGTCACTTCATTTCAAGCTTCAAATCTCACTATTAACAAAACCTTTACTATTACTTTTGCGTCAATAAACTCCTTATGTGCTGCTTATTAATAGTTAGTAATGGATGTTGTTAAAGATCGTAAAGACATTGAGCAGGAATAGGGATGTGCTTTTTATTTTGTACTAATAAACAGCCTATATATTAATAATAGGCATGCTAATAAGCAACTAGTTAATAGTTAGAATTGTTCGCTATACTAAAGTTTTACCAGAAGTAGAACTCAAATCAATTTCACTGCTTTTATAATGTTTGCATAAAAAAAATGAATTTCATTTTTTAGTGTGAATAACACATAAATTGTTATGCACACATATAACATACATGACATTTGTATTTCATTAGAATTTTCTCATAATTTAATGAATTTCCTCGTAAATCTCATAAACATCCCAGAATTCTATTTTAGTCTTAATGAAGAAGCTTACAAGATAACACTAGCTTGCACTATTCTTTTTCTATTCTAATCTTTTTTTCTTTTTATTTATTTTACAATAAAACAACTTGCTACATGCATTAAGCTTACAGAGACTTGTTACAGAACTTGCATATCATTGCTTCTTTGTAGATTTGGATTGCTCTCATTGTCCAAGTGGCTTTGGATAAAAGCGCCTGCTAAATGACTTAATGTAAATGTAATTAGTTGAAGTTCAATTCAGCCAATTCATCCGCCTGTGATTCATTACAGCTCAGGTTCTAACCTTCATCTCCAGGATGTTGGCGATTTCCACAATGAACTCTCGACAGGCGTGTGGAGGCCATACGTCCTCTCCGGTCCAGATGTGAGCCAGAATATCTGACCTCTGAAAGACATCAGCACAAGAGCTTCCAGCAGATATACAGAGTTTGAAAATGTGTGTGGAAATGTATTCAACAGCTGACTACAGAGCTGGAGAAAAGCCAGGAAGAGGTACAATGCAATATATATTTGTCTTACCTGACAGATCCTGTTGAGTTCTCGTGCAAGCTCCATTATAAACAGCTGACTCTCTGTTAACGGCTCTTTCTTCACATGTTTCACTCTCTTCCGCGTCTCCTGCACAGACAGTTGGGAATTATGGAGTAACTAAGACTCGACCCGGGAATATCACAGCAAAAATGTTATACTTCTTTTTTTTTCCTGCAAGTCATGAACATCTCCACCACATCTTAAATTTGATATTGTTACATTACGGGCTCGAATGATCGATGATTATGGATTATAATTGTTGAGTCACTTCATAGCTAACAAATTGTGTAAATAAATTATAAAGTAACACTTTTCCAGAAGTTTAACAGTTACAGCTTGACTTGAAATGATTATAATCAAAATAAAATAATATGAATATTCAAATATATAATTTGAATATTCTTAATTTTCTTCATTCTTCCAAAAATTGTGATGAAAATAATGCTAAACCAAACTAGTTTTAATAAAAGTCAACTCATCTAACATAAGTAATAATGTAGTTGTGCCTCACATTTTATGTAGTCTATCCTAAATACACATAATTACTGTATATCATATTTTCATATTAAATAATTAAATCATATTTCAGAATTTCTTTATATGTTTTGACAATTGTGCCTTGACTGTAAATAACTATATTCAGTATAAAAGTGACATAAAAATATATTGTTCACAACCGATATTTACCTTAACTTTCCTTATTTTCTTCATACGCCACATGTCTCACATTTAATTGTGTCTCATTGATAAACAGTTACACTATTCTATTAGCGGAAAATATCATTAGCTATACTGAGTTTTTCCAAATTACTTAAAAAAGTCTTCTGATGCAACAAATGAATGAATGAATGACCTACTGTACCTTCAGACGAAACTTGAGCTTCTTGGCTGGCTCAATGAGAAACTGAAGGCAATCTTTCATCATACTGGACAGCCTATTAGAAATCTGAGAGAGACGGAATGCAGAAAACAGCAAAAGAGGGAAAGAGAGAGATTTGAGTTGTTTAAGATCAGTGTAACAGCTGAGAAAGATGGGTGGGGTTTGTAAAAAGCCTTACTTTCAAAACTCAGCAAACTCAACACATACTCAAGCTGCAACAACGCATTATTTTTTGACCGCTCTGCGGCTCTGCTCCGATCAGCTCATTACGACAGTGGGTCCAGGTCCAGAGAGACCCGAGGAAGCAGCGAGAGCACTTTTAATGGGGGCTCGGGGACAGAGTGGGATGTAATTGTGCTGAATCAGCATGTCTTCTCAGCGTTTCTCCAGCACACCCACACAACCTGCCAGAGCACCTCGACACTCTGTCCATTCCTTATTCCAGCCCCAAATCTTCACAAAACAATGCTAAAATGTTGAAAAGCAGCTTATAATATAACACAACACGGCTTAAATGTCTGAGACCACCAGTGAAATGACTTCAATTTCGCATTTTCTAATTAAATACAACATCTTTAATTACTAATTATATTATAATCATGACACTTTGAGAGACAAATTAACATTTAAAAAAAAATTCTTCCTTACAAAAGCTTGCTTTGGTATAGTCAGGTAATTTTGACATTAAACGGAGTACACCCAAAACTTGATAATTTGAAAAAAAACTGTACGTGATGGAACGTTTTCATGCATTATCTAATTAGGAAAATATTAAGCCTTTTTTCTTTTGCTTTTTTATTGCCTTCTTTTTAAGATGCAGAACATTGAATAATACGCTTAAATTCACCACCAGTTTGACTAGCCAACAAAATAAATGAATTTATCATTTTAACTGTACTTTATTTCCTGTTTTCAGGAATGAAGAACAAAAGAGGTCTCCTCTTAATAGGTTTGTACATGTAGGCCTACATTATGCACTGATAAAAATGTACTGACACCATATGTCACAAATTCCTAGGAAACAATACATTTTACAGTATTATATTATATTTATATTTTGCTGCACAATGTTCTCATTTTCTGTTCACACCAAAGAAACTACTTCAGCTTCCTTGCATTTATTTATGATTAACTATAATTGAATGAACATTGCCTGACTCTGACAAGATTTTATTAATGATCCGCAATATTCTGAACTAAATTATGTGCCCAAAGAAAAAGCAATCATGTTCAGTGTGAAATATGCTTTATTTAGGCTCTAATTAACTCACTCTCATTCACGTGTGATCAAAGAAAACTGCTGACTTAGTTGAATGAACATGACTAATGAAGGAGATAAAAGTTTTTACGCTTACATGGTGCACTGAGAAAAAAAAAAAACACTGCCATATAGATCTCAAATTCCATACATTGACTTTATTTTTGATTAGCTTTACCTCGTAGTAAAGTATATGCACAAGATAAATTCATTTATTTTGTTAGCTGGACAAACTGGTGGTGTGTTTAAGCTTATTAGTCTAAAACCCAAACTTTCAGACTAGAGTTACATCCCTTGGCTCAGACCTTCAGCCTTGAGTAATGACCTAAAGCTTTCTTTTTTATATAACAGGATGGATAAAAGACATGAGCAGCAACCTAGAAACAACCAAGAACACTCAATTGACTGCATAGCAACACCCTAGCAACCACTCCATCAATCTGTATAACTGTATGAGCATTAATAAAACTGTATTGCCAACTCTCTGGCCGTCTACGCCAGAGGTACTTGTCCGGTTCTTCTGGTGTGCACTGCAGTGCGCACTTGTTTTCATCCTGGCAGATTGTTGGCATTGTCACACCACGTGTCAGGTTTGAACAGGGACAGATTAAAGAGGTCCTGACAGATTCAGACACACAACCACGTGAACGAGCACAAGGTGCAGATCTCCCGAACCCACACTGATCCTTTAAGCGAATTAAACCAGTACAGCCCTGTGTGTATTTTTGAGCATGAGTGAGTAGGTGGTGTTGGATGTAAGTTAGTTTTAAAAAATCAGCTCAAGACAGACTCCTTCATTTAAATGCGAATATCATGCATTTGCATTTTATTAATAATTATAAATAGCCTAATAATAATAATTATAAATAATCATAAATATCATTGATAATAATATAGCCTAATAATCTTCCATTAGGTTTATGCAGAATGTACGTTATTGCAGATGCAAGGAAAACCGAAGATAAATGAAGACGTCGTGATACACTTCAAACTCAGAGAAGCGCAATGCAGTCATAATATTACGCAGGTGCGCGCATATTCAAAAGTCATTCAACACAGCAGCAGCACCGTTGCTGATGACAGAATAAAAAGTTTACTAAGATGAAAGTCACATACCTTTCCCTTTTGAAATATCCTCAGAAAGTTTTTCTACATCACAACCTCATGTGATGTCTGCGCATCTCGTTGCTCGTTCTCTGAGTGGCTTGGCCTCTGCAGTCACGGCAGGAGAGTGCTGAATCTCCTGGTGACCAATCAGCTTTCACACGTCTTGGTACTTTAGTTATTAGCCTTTTGTCGCGGAGTGATTAAAGATCGTGTATTTCCGTCACATTCCCGAGATAAGACGAGTGCCCTCTCCTTGGCTTGTAATTTAAAAGACACCCAGCAGAGGACGCCGCTGTTTAACATTTCTTACATTGCTATAATTCTTCGAGTTCGTAAAATCTCAAGCCGACATATTATATTATATCATAGCATATTACAGTTTACACACACAATCTTTACACGTCACACAACTTTTCTTTTTACATTTTTGCATTTGTTGACCCACAAACACCAGAACCACACACCAAATCTGCAAAACCATACACTAATTCAAGTTTTCAATTTCATAAAACACTTTTTGCAAAATACAACACAGTTCTCTGTTTAGCACACACAAATATAACAGGTAGTAATATTATGGCAAAGGTGTTTGCAAATGAGATGTGTCTGAGATATTTTTGCAAGATGCATTTTGCATTTTGGGTGTGCATTTTTTGAATTTGTGTAAAGTTTTGAAAAAAGAGGGTTGAAAAATGTGTGAACTATTGAAAAAATAAACTAATAAAAGTAAAAAAACAAATAGTTGCAATTTCACAAACAGATTTAAACTTAAAATACAAAACTTTATTGAAAATAGAAAGGACAACAAATATGTACAGATGAAAATATGTTATGCATGTGAGAAACGAAAAGATTATCTTATTAACAGCCGAAAATGGATGTCTGTCACTTTTAAATGATTTTTGTACAAAAATGAGTAAAAAAGAAAAACTGAGCAATACTTATTTGTTGTCCATAACAACATTACAAAACCAACAGAACCTAATTTTTTGATCTTGCATAGATATTTGATTGGTTAGAGATAAAAGCAGCTATTACGGTTTTAAATAGCACAAGATCACAATATTACGAAATGAATCAGATGCAATGAGACATAAAGATCTAGAACTAAATGAACAGAATCTCTGCATATTTGCATAGTGCTGCATCGGCAGCGTTTTGTTTGTTTTTGTACAAAACTCAACGTTAAAATCATGACTGAATATAATAGTTTCTCTTTGTGACTTCAATTTCCATTTCTTCTTTTACCGAGGCAGTCAGTTGTTTTAAAAAAGCATATTCTGCAATGGTGTGCTAGTTTAATACCTCAGTTGTTTCTGGGAACTATTCTGGCACACCTTGAAACAAGCAGTGCTCCACAGTTACAGCTTTACAGAAACAGACAATAAAACACACGACCCATTTACAGTCATACACAAGGAAACTGATAGCATAGATGTGACAATGCAGGTGCAAATTATTCAGTTGGAGAGGATTGTCCAAAGCACATTTCCTCCAACAAGCGCACTGCTGTAATCAACTGACCTTGGAGTTAGCACTCACAACCACACCCAACACAAAACCAGAACAACAATATTGCAATGCTTTATGGCATTTTACAGGCTAAAAAAAAGCAGATGTTTCCAGTGAAAGAACAAGTTCCAGGTAAAGGAAAGACATTGGAAGGAAATCTCTGTTCTTCGTTTCCAACCATCTTTAGGGCTCAGGTTAATCATAAGCAGTGGATGAAGACACTGTTACAGCAGTTTCGGTCAACTTTGGTCATTTGGAGGCTTCATCAGTTAAACGCAAGAGTGTTTAACAAGGAGAGCAGGTGTGGTGGTTTAATGGAGCTCATTATTACTGACGGCGGTCGTAGACCTTAACCATTCGTTTAATATGGAAAAGCTTGTGGCGCAGTTTGCGACATTGGTGCTTCTTGTTTTGAAAATCTGGCATCTAAGCAGAGAGAATAAGGGAAAGAAAGCCTCATATTAACATCAAAAAAGCAGAGCATCTATTACTGTGAGTCAGATGTTTAGTCATACTTTAGTTTTATAATCATGACTCACCCGTTTTAGGTCTTTGAGATGATTATATTCCTCTGCTACTGCCTGTAACGTGAGATAAAAAAGAAAGTCATATGGATTTTGAACAACAGGGAGGGGAAGTAGTCATCTGAAATGTTTCGGTCACTCACCTGGTACTTGGACGAGCCCTCTTCAAGGGCGTCTAGCTCTCTGCTGAGCTTGTTTATCTGATCGTTGATGTCGTCCATTTCGGCACAAAGTTCCTTATAAGTCCTGAGGTCCGAGTCAAACTCTTTCTTGTACTCGTGGCGCTGGGTGTCAGAGGTGATCTCTGGATACAGACTGATTAAGAAGGAAAGAAAAAGCTTGTATAATGAGCTTTAAAGTAAGCAGGATAATTAAGATTAATAGTCATTAGGTGTTTTTTAAATAAATGGATAAACAGACACACTTTTTAGCAATAATACCTTTTGGAGTGACCTAGAGTTAAGCGTCTTGATAAAAGCAACAATGGTGGTATTTCATGGATTTAACTGCTGTGGAGATTGAACTGGCAACCTTTCAGTTTCCACACACCACAGCAACAAACAAAAACCCAACATAAACCAAGTAAAGGAGCACACATTTACCATTACAAAGTGACAATTTGCCAGCAAAATCCAGTCATTTGAATAGCAATTTAATCAAACAGCGAGGGGATAATGGTCTCTGGCATTTCAATTTGTGCTTATTTGTAATTCCATCATTTACAAAATTTGAAAATAGTGTCAAAAAACTGCAAATGATACTGATAAAATGATCCATTATGCTGTGAATACAAGTATAAATAATATTATAAATATATTATCAAACATTAATAAACCCTAAAAGAATGTTTACAAAAGTGTTACATTTATATGTAACGTTTCCCCTGCAAGTTTATTGTTCTCATGGTCCATGGTCTCATGGTCCAACAATGAGTGAAACCAAACCAAATCTGTTTTTTAACTCATCACAGCCACATGCAAATATGCAAAGACCTTTAACCCATTAACCCAAATTTACTCTATTAAGTGGAGTTAATGTGGAGATGCGTGCCAGAGATGATGATCTCCTACAGACTTCCTTGCTGTATTCACAGGAATGTGCTACTAACCTTGGGCCTGTCTGACCCGCGAACAGTTCTTACCGTGTCCATAGATCCTCGTCAAAATCGTTGGCAGTCTCTCCTCCCGTTGTGTACTCGGTTTCGTACGTAGACTCGTCCAGCTCAGGGTTCCTCCTGTGTCTCTTGCCCCTGGAGGAGGACGGTTTGCGGATGGTGTCCGTCTGGTCGGAGGGGCTGGAGCTCACTTCTCCAGACGGGGATGTAGAATGAAACGGCCGGCTGAAAGAGCTTTCAGGGTAACTGTGTATCCAAAAAAAAAATTACACACATTTGAGCAAGTAAATATTCTTTAAGATACTGTATGAGAATCTGAAATAGAACAAGTTTATCTGCCACGGAATTAAAATATAAAAAAAGTTAACTGTGACTTTTTGTCTCACAAATCAGAATTTTATTTATTTATTTTATTATTTAAGCTACCATACTCTGTTCTTAAACATACAGTAGCATTAAAAGAAATAAAACTGCAATATTGCAGCAAAAATATAATTTGCTCAAGCATTTTCTGAAATGATAAGCTGGTGTTTTACATTTCACTGTGTTATTAAGCAATATGTTTTCTTCATTGCACTTCATTGTGATGTTTTTTGTGTTTTTCGATAAACAAATTAGGTCAAACTATATAATAACCTTTTTGTATTTAATGAAAAATTGAAAAGCCAATCATATTTTGCATCAAGGCATTGCCTGTTTGCTTACTCCTAAATGGGACAATGTCTATAAAAAATGACCTTAATTAATTTAAACTGAATCAATACCATTGAAGCTCGTAAAGCCACATAAAAAAGACAGAGCCAGACAAGAAGGGACAGACCTGATTTAAAAACAAATTATAATGAAAGAACATCTGATTAAAAATTGCAAAAAGTTTGATCTCATGCCAAGACACATCATATTTGGTGTAATCTGACACGACTTCATAAAACTAATGGCCCAGACCATTAGGCAGATTAATGATCCAGACAATAGCACTGATGATTTAACATCAGCTAACCAAGGTCACTAAAAAAGTTACTGTACATTGCCATTCAAATGTTAGATTTGTTTAGAAAAGGAAATTAATTTTATTTTAAATTGACAATAAAGTCCTTTGTTTACTGAGCAGCAAATCAGCATATTAAAATGATTTCTGAAAGATCATGTGACACTTAAGACTGGAGCAATGATGCAGAAAATTCAGCTTTGCATCACAGGAATAAATTACAATTTTAATCATAATACAATAGAAAACAGTTCTTTTAAAATGTAATAATATTTCAGAATATTACTATTTTTACTCTATTTATAATCAAATATATGCACTGTTGGTGAGCATAAGAGACCCCAAACCTTTGATCAGTAGTGTACGGAAAACTAGAATGCAATTCCAAATGACTTATTAAGGCCTTAAGCTATAAAGTTAGCTCCAGCATTTCCTAAGCAGGGACATGCAATATTGCCTGTTCACATGGAGCTAAGCTTTAAAGTCTCTAGCTATGTCAGGGTCGGATCACTCACTCACCCGATAACATTGTTGGTCTCAGAACTAAAGATACTGCCGGTCTTCAGGGGGATGGAGCCGACACTGGGGGCCGAAACCAGAACAGGAGCCATCTTCTCTGAAAACACCATGGATGCCTCCTGCACGCTCTGTCCATCCTGTACATGGTTGACCTGAAAAAAGAACAAACTGTTTAGTACAAATTCTGCAAACTTTGATTCCTATCTGAACACAGAGTATGACGTGCGTAACATGAGGAAGCAACATATCTCAGATAATGACAACATCACAAACAATTAAGAAAGCAAGTGAGAAGAACAGATAACAATTTTTTTAATGTGAATCTGAAATGGTTAATTCTCTTGTTTGATGAACAGTAGCATTTTTAATCTGGATAAAATTTTAAAAGGGTCTTAAATTATTTTATCATTTAAATATTTTGCCTATAACATTAGAAGAAATGTTTAGCATCCTATTTTAGTTTTTTATGACTATATTCCACACTATCTCTGATCTTAAGATAAAAATAGTCCTTTTTCCAGTAAGAAAAGTTTCTATTGCATTGATCGAAATTGCAATGCAGTAATATTAACTGAAATGTGAAATAAATGTCATCTTAATAGCTTCACATGAGGCTTGAGGTCAGTAAACATTTTTCCTGTATCTGAAAGAAGCTTATGGCTTCAATTATATAATGACAAATGGATTAAATATTGCAAAATATTATTACAATTTAAAACAACTGTTTTCTGTTTCAATAGATTTCAAAATGTAATTTATTCTTGTGATGGCAAAGCTTATTTTTTTTTAAGTTTCCAGTGGCACATGAGCCTTTAAAAACTAATATGCTGACTTGAAATGAAAAACATTTATAATTATTATTATCAATACTGAAAAAATATTTAATGCTTGTGTGGATAATGATGCATTTTTAAGATCCTTTGATGAATAGAAAGTTAAAAACAAAATCAATTTAAAATTGAATTTTTGGTAACATTAGCAATGCCTATTTTGGTAAATGCACACTTGCCTAAAAAATCCAAACTTTAGAACAGCAGTGTAAATATGCAAAACTAAAGGCTAAAAATCTGTTTGGGAGAGTGACCTAAAATAAATAACGGATTAGTTTTACTTGTTAAAATCCGTAAGGATGTTCTGTATATTACTATAATGCACAAAAAGTAGATTATTAACAACATCATAAATCTGTGTTGATTGCAGACTTTTGAAATGGCATTGAAATATGCAGAACATTAAATCAACACAGAAACTATTTTAGATCCATTGTTTAGACTTTATTTTTCTTCTGCTACTGTACAGGAAAGACTGTAGGGAATAAGAAGCAAAAGTGCTCTTGCTCTTCCTGTTGAGATGTGATTTCAGAGGATGTTCTCAGCATGTAAGTGAGTGTTTTGTGACAAAAACACAATGCCAATAGTAAAGATTTCTGGCATAATATGTTATTTATGATACTTTATAATACCAAAAGATGACGAGTGGATAAACAGATATAAGGAAAAACAATTCCAAGTAGTACAATACTACAATGAAATCAGGTGTGCGTGTTGGTGGGATTGTTTGTATTGTTTTTTAGAGGGTCTGTGCATGAAGGTATGTGTGCATGTGTGTGAGAGGAGGGAGGGAAGACGCAGCAGGAAAGAGGGTGGAGGAGCGTTTCCCTGCAGCTGGGGAGAAAGGGAAAAGCCACTGTGCAGAATAGCTCAAATCATCCAGGAATTCCAACAATGCTTTCCCTGCATGAGCTACTGCCACCGCTGATCCGCGATCACACTACATAAGCAGGGAAAGAATGCTTGAGAACACAGAAAAGAGGGACATTTCATGTTCGTGACCTCCTTTTGCACCATAAAAAGGTGAAGCAGAGATAGAAAGGCAAGGAGAGAAAGGTATTCAAAGGGAGTGTGAACGCTGTCAGAACTCAAAGATTTACTGAAAGTACCAGAGCAGAAAAAGGCAGACCAGTCTCATGATGGTACTAATTATGTTTCCAGTGGACTTAATCCAAAATCAAACTGAACCCCACAGAGCCTTCACCACCAGCTACGGGTTCATTAATAACCTGCTGACCTGGACGAAAGGTTTACTACAGGCTGTTCATGTTTAGCTCAAGATTCTCAGTTTAAAGCTCAATTAATTATCAACCTTGTCTCAGACCTTTTTTCTAAAATTCCTATAGAGTATAGAGCTATAGAACGATGCATGATTGAACTGAACTTTGGTATTTTAATACATCTGAGCATTGAGCACAGTTTGATCTCTTCTGAAATGCTAGAGGTCTGTATTTGCTGTCATTTAATCTAATTTAATCTTCATGTATCTGTCTAGGAAAACAATTCATATATTAAAAGGTATCTCATCCATTATTTTTCTTTGCTATGAGGAGTTTACAGTCATCTCAATTATATTTAAATGGATGATAATTCAATTAAAGTTCTTTTGATCTTTTTATTGCAAAATGCATGTTTTTTGAATAACCTTTATTGCTTTAATTGCTTCTCTTTTACAAATAAGTCACAGTGAGTAATGCAATGTTATTGAGTGATGCATACACACATACAACATGACTCACATTCTCTTACATAGCACTAATGTACTGTATCACAGAAACACACTGTTCTGTAACACAATTAAAACCACAGATGCAATGTGAACAGACAGTGATTAATATACTAGCCAGGATCATAAAGTGGCTGATATTTGGATGTTTTTTAAATAATCAGCATTAGCTGATAAACATGGCTGATTGTTGGCTCAGAATGTAAGCAGTTTTGGCACTTTTTCAGTACATAATGTTTAAATAAGTATTCGTAAAACATGGACATATTTTATATGTAATCCCATATGGCAAAATATATATTTCATTCAATTTTTTTTTCTTCAAAATAAGGCCCCAAACTTATTGCTAAAAAGGAATACATTTTTTTTTTTGAAAATTCGTTACATATAGTTTCTCTTTTATATTTAACCATTTATTGTTTATATTTTCTAATCCCCATCTAAATGTATTTATATTGCACAATATATATATATTACATTTTGCATTATACTTGAAGATTTGACAATACAATAATAAATTCAGCATTTGGGAAATATATTTCCTTACTGAACTTTCTGCAGCATGTACTTAGCATATATTTAAAATTATATTTGTCATTTAAAAGAACTATATTTATATAATTTATTTTATATATATAATTTATATATACTATATATACATATATATATGTGTGTGTAATTTATTTTAGAAAAACTATATTCATTTTGTACAAACAGCATATTGAAAAAAAAAAAATAATTTTTTGGGGCATTTACCCAAAACATATTTTGACTTTAAATGTACACTACAGTACAATGTATTTTTCTGTCCATTTCAGCTAATTATTGAAATAAACTACTCTTTAAATATACTTATAATCTTAAATATACTTACATTACTTAGCATTACTTACATTACTATATCAATCACTTACAACCATCTCGGCCACTTAATTTATTCTTTGAACTGTAAAGAAATGCTAATTCAAGCATGCTTTCTAACTGTCTTGGTAGTAAAAAAGTTTAGCCGTTCATAGCCATCTACCAAGGAGTTAAAACCCGCTGGACTTTCTCAGTTTGGTTAATGATTATTCACAACGAAACTAGGCTGGCTGTTATCAGTAAAACATTCAACCGTGTGACTGAATTATCACCAGTGTTGTACAGGCCACTGAAACTATTAAAGGATATATGACTTCAAAACACACCTTCAAACCGCTCCCAGTCTACCAAAACAAAAGGACTAGACTGACTATCGCAAACTATTTAGAGGAATTACAGTAACTGCTTGCTCCAAATACAGTTGCTGGGATGCTAGAGCCTTCTTTATATTTGTGACTTGGACAATTAAATGTATAGGCATTCCCACTGCAAAGTATTTGGATGCTGTTTGCTTCAGGGACTAGCAATAAGCCTGACATTGGCCTTTCATTTTCATCCCCTTAGGCAAGACACTTCATGCCATTTTGATCTGGGTGTGCCACTTAATTAGTGACCATGTGTTTCTTCCTCCATGCAGCATGTCTCAGCATAGGTGTAATAAAGAAACTTACCCAATCCTCCACATCTCTGCCCTCAGTTCCTTCCATTAGTGGTCGATCCCAGTAGATGTTTGGCTTCCCGTAGAGCCAGATTTTACTTCTGGTCCTGTATGAGAAGAAGGCCGCCACAGCCAGTGCCACCACAACCATGAACCCACAAACCATTGCAACTGCCTGCGAACAACAAAACTGTAGTGTTAACACCAAAATGTACATAAAGGTTTTTTTTATGAACTAAAATTTATCACACTACAATAAACATCCTAATAATCATCTCACTGTCATGATCAGTTCTATCTTGAAACAAAAGTTCTGGGTTATTCATAACACAATATATATGGATTACAATTATTTTTCTCATTAACGTTTTCTTAGCTTACAAAAAAAAAAAAATGTGTTTACAGTAATGCACTCACGATAGAGTCTAATTCATATATTCCTCAAATCTAACGCACATATTGCTCAAAAAAAATTGTCCTTTTGAGGAGGGACTACTTTTAAGCATATAACAGTATATTATTTGATTATACTCTTATGATTATACTTTCGACTTACGTTATACATTGGAAAAGTTATCATCATGTGCTCTGTGACAGTTAAATTTATATATGTATATATATAAAGAGTTCATTTGCAAAAACAAAACTCAGTTTTTAACAATTCTCAAAAATCATGCTTTGTCATTGTGCATTCCAATTAATCTCAATCAAACTTTAGTTGGGCATGGTTTTGACTAGGTTGAAAAAAGAACAGCTATATATATATATATAATAAACCAAGTATTTTAAGCTCTATTTGTGCATTGATCAACATTTATCAGTGACTAAAAGCCTAAATTAACTTTTCATTGAATAAAGTGATCATGTCTATTCATTGGACTTGGATTTTTCTTTTTCTTTAGAAGGTTTTTGAAAATCAATTTTGAATTAAAATGTTTTGGTAACATGGACTTTCAGTGGAGGGACAGAAATCTCAGGGTTTGTTAGAAACCATTTGTATTTTGAGGATGAACAAAATTATTATGGGTTTGGAATGACATGAAGGCGAGTTAAAATCACAAAATGTTTGAGTGAACTAACCTTTAAAATTACTATTTAAAAGGGACAGTTCACTCAAAAATGAAAATTCTTTCATCAGTTACTCACACCCTCATGTTGTTCCAAACCTGTATTCATTTCTTTCTTCTACTGAACAAAAATGAAAAACTTCGAAGAATGTGAGTAACCAAACGGTCAAGGCCATAGTATTTCTTTTCCATACCAAGTCAGTTTCTATCAGCAACTTGAAGCTGAGTAAGTGATGACAGAATTTTCATTTTTGGGTGAACTATCCCTTTAACATCACAAGATCAACCTAAACACAACAGATTATAGCATCCATTGTAAGTGTGAGTGCACTTCCTGTACGGATTTACACACCAGAGGAGTTGAAATTATGGTCTATGGCAATGCTTTGATTGTAGACTATTAAGAAAACATAAATTAAATGTAGTCTCCAAAGACATTTCGAAACATCCTGTAACTTTAAATGGTACCTCTTGAGGGTCCACGTAGCAGTAGTGGTACAAATACTGGTTATAGACAGGAAAACCGGCCCCCATTCCTGTTACACTGCTGCCATAGAGGTTCTGACACATCAGAAGCATGGGGTTGTAGTATGAGCTGGTGGAGCTCTGGGCCATGGGGTTCACTCCTACAATGTACACAATGTTTATGATGCCCTGAATCACGGCCATTATAGAGCAAATAACAAGCACCGCCAGGTAGAACTTCCTGCTGCGGAATGTGTTTGTTTTGGAGAAGCTGGCTGCAAAGAGTCCTAAAGCGATGATGAAGTTTATGGCGGCAATGGCAATCATGCTGGTCTTTGCCGAGTAAGGGGTGGGGTAAGAATTGTAGTAGCTTCCGTATCCATATCCACTTCCATATCCGTATCCACTTCCATATCCGTACCCACTGCCGTATCCGTATCCACTTCCGTATCCAGGATAGCCCGAATATCCAGATCCGTAACCAAATCCGTACTGCATGTCCCAGACCAGAGTCGAGGCCACACAGGCGAAGATTCCCAGACAGAGGATTATGATCGACCCCATCATAATCTTCACAATTCCTGGCGGAGAGAACCATTTGTAGAAGTGCTGTGGCACCTCCTCGCCCACATAGTAGGATCCTGGAGGTGGAGGGTAGGGATCGAACTCACTCCGTGGGTCTTGGAAACTTCCCGGTGGTCCGAAGCCATTGGAAGGGGGGGTGTACATCGGGGGACTGTCGTAGGGTTGTTTCTCGAACATCTCTCAAAGATGTCCAATGACCTGCTAAAAGAAGCAGATGACTGTATAAATATGAACAGTATTTTAATGTTTTAAATAAATCTGTTATATATATATATATATATATAAATTCAGATGCAAAAGCCTCTAAAAGCCATCATGGTTAAAAATGAGATAATGATACTGAGTGAATCCTCTCCTGTATACAGTATGTTTGTCAAGTACTTTCACTTCAAATGTGCTAAATCCCAGCCTCAACCCATTCAGAAGTACCAGTACTTACATAAAAACCTATACATATAGCCTAACGGCCAGAAG
The DNA here is from genome assembly GCA_032359235.1 of Enteromius mattozi. NCBI lineage: Eukaryota > Metazoa > Chordata > Actinopteri > Cypriniformes > Cyprinidae > Enteromius > Enteromius mattozi. The sequence goes on from JAUMHE010000055.1 coordinate 4,304,672, forward strand.
GAAATTACAATTTAAAATCTTTAGATGTACTTAGATGCTTTTTTGCATTCTGCATTTGATAACTTTAATGTATTGTTTCTGAACAGAAGTAATATTTGTAAAAAATAAAAATCATACTGACTGAAAGAAGATGCAATGGAATCTTCTACATAAATAATCATTAACAGAATTAAACACAAAACAGGTATGCATTTTTTGATGGTTGATACACTGGAAAACATAACAAACAGCATACAGGGTGGGAACAAGATGAGCGTGAGTAAATAATGATGGAATTTTCATTCATGGGTGATCTGTCCCTTTAAATGTCTTAGATCAGCACATCAGCACTTACATCAATTAATACACAGGCCAAAACGACGTCACCCAAAACCACAAAAAAATAGTGTAACCACCGTGCTGAAATAACTGTGCTGTTTATCAGTGTGAGGTAACAACAGAGAGAATAGTGGAGACATCGGCACCAGGGATCAGAGTCTGTTCACACAAAGACACTGTTTACAGCCCTGACCGTGGGAGTTAAACTCAATCTCAACCATTGTCCAGCACTGACTTTGAAATGCATAGATTTCAATTCTGGCCAAACATGCCGTTTGTTTAATTTCAGATCATATGCTCTAGGGGTGAGGTCACAAACAGTGCAAAACCAGACAGAATAGGCATCAAGAAGACATATAAAATATGTCTAACACTACAGCTGAATTTAAATGTTAGCCACAACATTTGTAATAACATACAGAACAAACCACTGTTTCATAAAAAACAGCCGTTTAAAAAAGTATTTTAAAGTTATGCTTTATCTTTTCATTATTAGGTGTAATATGAAAGTCCTTGTACTGATGTTTTGAAGTTGATTTTGAAGTTTGAAGTTTTTTACATCAATAGAATATTTAAAATAATTAAAAATATAATATAAAAAATATTTAAAATGTTAAAGCACTCTAAATCATTCAGAATTTTTGTCTTTATATTTAAATATTGCAACGTGATGAAATTTAAATAATATTAAAAATGATCCTAATGTATAATGTTTTCATTTGTAACGCCATGTTAATGCCTTCAATAAATAAAAAATTTAAAGCAATTAAAAATATAATAAAGTAAAAAAAAAAAAATCTCAATAGCTTCTGTAGCATGCAACACTACAACAACAGATGAATGCATACTACACTTTCAGTCCCTGGCAAAGGCCTAGATAAAGCCATTTGTCTAGTTACTATGTGTTCACCTACTATCCGGCCTCCCCCAACTTCTCTCCTTTGTTATAGCAAAAAGTCAAGGCTGCACTCTGTCTGTGCATGGTCACCATGGTAATAAAGGCCTGAGGTAAAAAAAAAAGAGGTTTGGATAGAAAAACACAAGAGCTTCACTGTCTGGCCGCTCTGGAGTGGGGGTGCTGCATACGTAGGCAGATACAGTTGTAGTGATCAGGTGTCCTCAAGAGAATCCTTTCTTATTTATCAACACAACACAGCTTTGATTTCATTTATGATTAATTAATGAATCTTTTGAATGACCAACAACAGGTGAGAGGTTAAGACTCACATATAGCGCAGTTTTTAGGCTAAAACCTTTACTGATTGGTACCATCATAGCATACATTGGTACTTTATGTATGGTGCGGGCAAGGTATTTTAAAGCACACTACCATAGTACATGATCAAAAACATTAGGCATGATACCTTGCTTTAAGTAAAACACCAGTATGGTAAGAAGCATGGTATTTCCATGGTAAACATGTTATTGTCATAATATTATTTATGTCCAAAATAATAGTACAAGGGTATTTTTGAAACACATAGGCTAATGATGTATAAAATGTAGTCAAATCAAAAGTGGGTTAACATGGAACAAAAATGACAAATTATGGTTTCTATTACACACTAAAATTAGTTTTAATCTCTCTTTTGTGTATGTTTTTAAACTAGGACAACAATGATTTTAATAAAAGACCTAAAATACGTGTATACAAAATACTATGATAAATGCTAAATATTTATAAATAATTAAATTTTAAAATATAAATATAATATTTTTGTATAAAATACAGTTCTGCAATTGTATTCTCAAATAAACACACAAAACATTATTTACCTTTTTGAATCTGTCTTCACCTGAAGAAATGAAGATTTCTGCTGTTATTGTTATTATTATTTTCCCAGATTCTTCTTCTTCGTCTTCAAATACAGTTTTCAGTTTTAGGGGGTAAAGCTCAAAACACTTGTCAAAGTAAAAGTGTTTGAGACAGTTGTGTTTCTCTCTCTGCTCCACCTGCGCCTGCATGCAGTGAAGCACATCTGTATCAGTCGTTGGAGAGTCTGGACTGACCAGCACTGCGGACCCCTTCCAAAAGATGTGGGTGGAAATGCGTGAACGGCTGTAAAAATAAACTTCCTTGAGAACAAGAAGTTTACTCGATCTAATCTACAGACGTGACTCCAGCGCAGTTAGTCAAACCAGCTTTAATCCCATTGGACAAAAGCCGCAGAGGGCGGGTTATTCCTGTCACGAATCAGTTTAGCTTTCCCCCCATTTTAACATAATAGATAAAATATTATTGTTTAGCAAAATTATGTTAGTTAGGTTTATATTATCATAGTGCCACATTTCACCGCTTTGGTTCTAGCAGGTGTTGTTATTTTATCACACAGCTAGCCTACGTCCCAACAATCATTTGAAGAGGGAAAAAACAGCCATTTTATTCATTAAGAAATATTCCAGGTATTTTTTTTCAATAGTTTTTAGTTGTTTGTGATTCCTTGATGACATCACCCTACAGTGACATCATTTGTGGTGGGAAAACAAGTGCACATCTCTAAGAACAATAAGAAAAACAAGTTTATTATTATGATATTTTCCATACTGATTAAAGTGTTAAGCCTATATGTATGTACACACACACACACACACATATATATATATATATATATATATATTTCAATGCGGTGCTGTTTCTTGTATTTTCTTTCTTGCATAAAAATAGGGTATCAATTACGTTTTTAAAACTCAATATTTGCATACAGCAGTTAAATAGCGCCGTCTTGCGTTGAATCAAAGAATGGCACGGGAATAAAACAAGCAAGGCGAGAAGTACTGTAAACATGGCGCATGCTTTCTTGAGTAACTTATTAAAAGTGCTAGTAAAATAACATACTAACCATGGCTGACTGTGGACAAAAGGAGATGTACTTGCTTTAGGTCTTAATGTTTTTATAGTTAGCTGAATGTCAGAATGACAGCAGGGGCCAGTTGCATATAACCACGTATTAAGTCTTAAGAACTAGTTTGTCCAGCTAGCAGTTAATATCATCTGGGAAATCAGTTTTACTTTTTGCATTAACATTAAACCTGAAATAAAATCTGACTTTAAATAGTTATGACCAGCATTGAAAAAATACAGTAAATTGCCATTGAAACAGATGCTTTTCTTTGCAGTTTATGCATCAAGCCACAGTTCTGTCAAAGAATAAAAAAATAGGCAGGATACATACATATATATATATATATATATATATATATATATATATATACATATATATACACACACACATCACACAATTGATTCTTTAATTCATACTGTATAACTGTTAACATAACCTGAAGATATCATTTTTTGATTTTGAGAGATGACCAAGATTTGTGTATTATCCTATATGGGCAAAAAGCACTTTGAACCACTCCATTTTTTAAGTAATAAATAAAGGAACAAATAATTTATTAATCTATTAATTCACATCACTTCTGTGCCTTTGGCAGTATTGAGAGTGTCCCCTCTAAAACACGAGGGAAAACAAACCTGTATGAAAAATGTGCCAGTTTTATTTGTTTTGGTTCTTAAATATTAATAAATACTCACCGAGCAAAGCTATACAGGATCTGGGAGGAGTGTCGAGTAGAGATGTGCAGCGGAGAAAGCAGAAAGTGCTTTTTTTTTTTTTTTTTTTGTAAATATTAATGCAAATGGAATTTCCCCACACTGGAGCACTTTTGGAGTAAAACAACTTTGTAACAGAAAAATTTCAGTGTAAAACAGCTTTGTGGCAGAAAAAGCTTTTTTTTTTTTTTTTATTACAGAAAGTGTGAACTGATAGAGGAAACTGAAATAAGATGAACCAACAAACTAAACTAACTAAAGTGTAATCTCCAAATCACCCAAACTCATGACATGACTGTGTGTGGAAAGGGAAGAAACCCATTTTTGGATACAATATCCACATTCACAAGTTGCAACCCTTCACCACATGTAAAAAGTTTCCCTATAAATGCTTTCACATGGTTTATTTTGTGTTTAACAGCCTAGAAACAATGTTTCTGAGAGAGAAAAAGAGGCAGGGAGAATATATTATTATTTTTTTAACCTTCAGTGTTTTTGATACATGACATAAATCATATCAAAAGGAAATAATTTCTAAAGGAAAGTAAACATTAAACATTTCAAAAATTATTATTCTTTTTTTTTATGGTGCTGGCCAATGATTAATCGTGATTAATTGCACCCAAAATAAAAGTTTTTGTGAACATAATATATGTGTGAGTACTGTGTATATGTATTATGTCTATGTAAATACACACACATGCATGTATATATTTAAGAAAAATATGTTGTAAAAAAATGTGTGTGTATGTGTGTATTTATACTGTATGTGTCATTGTTCATTGTTGCCCAGCGCTTTTTTTTTTATAAAGATTTATCTATAATTTCTTAATGTACTGTATTATTACACCACTAGGCAGAGCCTCTGTGATTGTACAATCATTTAAGAAAGTGATCTTCATTCTGAATACCTATTAATTTGCATTTAACCGTATTTTGATCGCATGTTTATGCATGCCGTGCATATCACTGAAGCGCTTTGTAGCACTGAAGTCAATTACTAAAACAAGACATAATACAAGAAAGAATATCAATGAGAGTGAGATGAGACGCGTTTATCCTGATTACTGATTACCCACTCCTTTGAACTGACTGAATATATCAACTTTCACAACTGCATACATAAGAGAAAATTTACAGTGCAATGTTATACGCTGTATTTTGCGCAATGTAACATCTGTCAGGATATCTAAAATTTAGATGTGTTAATTGGAACAGATTTAAAGAAATTTAGCATTTGATCACTTGCTCAGCAGTTATACTCTGCAGTGAATGGGTGCCGTCAGAATGAGAGTCCAAACAGTTAGCTGATGAAAACAATGCAATAATCTATAAGAAATTCACACATCCTTAATGAATTTATTACAAACACCCAGCTTTTCACTTCACAACATGAACAACATGGATGAACTGGAGTCATGTGGATTAATTGTGGGGTTTTTATCAGCTGTTTGGACTCTTATTCTGACGGCACCCATTCACTACCATTGGTGAGCAAATGATGTAAAGCAAAATTTCTCCAAATCTGTTCCAATGAAGAAACAAAGTATATTTCCATCTTGGATGACCTGAAGGTAAGTAAATTTTCAGAACATTTTCATTTCGGCTGAATTATTCTTCAATTTTCTTCTGCTAAAGCCCCATTCTCACCAAGCACGTTAACGATAAAGATTACAATAAATATATAGTTCTAAAAATCTTTTTTCAACGTCATAGCAGCGTCCACACCACACCACAACTATAACGATAAAGCCACAGAGAAACGATATCACTGGAATCATTTTCAGAACGGTTTTTCCAACTGATAAACGAGAGAAACATTAACAACCAATCAGAATCAATCCTGCTATCACGCGCTTGAGAATTTAAGCGGCAGATGCTCTTCTTGAGCTTATTATAATAAACATCTGATATCGTTTAATGGTGTGGACGCAAATACAGTTATCGTTATAGCTATCGTGCTTGGTGTGAATGGGCCTTAAATCACTACATAGTAAAAGGAGAGGAGTTCCAGAGGAAAAGATGGATGAGAGAACAATGACAGAAATAAATGCACTTGTTACAGGCTTTAAAGTGCCTTGTTCAGAGTGGCCTAAAAATACTGTCCATTTTCTTCAGGACAAATGTTCTATACAAGGTTAACTGGGAGTAATACAGGAACTGCTATTCTTAGGTAGTGAGCCACATTCTGCGTCATTACTACTGTTGTCGTCTTTAAATGGACCAAATTAAAGGTTAGTGGATTTGAACCAGTGAAGAATTCAAGTCACGGTTAATAAAAATGTGACCAGGTTGTGGATTTGTTCATTTATTTCTTTATATTGGAGCCCAGCATTATGTAAATCCGCTACAGCTTGGTCAACAAGGCCAAAGACACACAGTAAAGGCAGTTTGCTGTTTTTCAAACCCGTAATGACAATCACACTTGATGCTTTCGTTCTAAACCTAGAACTGGGAATCAAATCAGTTAATTCATGTGGTAATGATATCCAAGAGTGGGGTTCATCTGTTGTTGTTTAGGTGAATTTGTTGAAGTCTTTGATCGAGGAATGCAAGTTTTCAACTATGCTGCCACTCTGCTGTAACATTTTGTATATCCTCTACAAGCTATAAAAATCTAGGTAAATAATAAAAAAAGAATCTTTGTAAAAAATGAGAAAAGAAAAGAAAAGAAAAACTAAGAGAAAACCATCCTGTAGGTCAGCTCCATCGACATTTGCATTGAAACGTGCGAGGGGGTGTACAGTACTTCCTTCCCATCACATCCCCAGGCTGTCTTACAGATTGCCTGAGCTTTAAGGACCTTTGGAAGCACTGCTGGAATCATATTCAATGTTGACGGGCCATATATTACTATTCATTAGACCTTGAACGTGGTCAGTGTAATATAAAGAATATATGCAATATGGAAACGTTTATCAGTTGAATTAGACTAGCTGATTTTTTTTTTTTTTTTTAAATATAAATTGACAATAACGTTCAATATTTCTGCTATTCTGTATGTTCTAAATAACTGGATACATTTTTATATTTTATTTTATATCTTCCAAAGGCCCTTCCTCAGCTTCTGTGAGCTGAACAATTCTATAATTCTTCTATGAGCCTTTATTTAATGGATTAGAATACCAGCTTAGTGTACTTACTTCATACTGTGCAGTACATACTGTATACAGTACTTCTTCAAATGCGTTGTCATCTTACAACACTGAATGTTTAATCCCTTAATATTTAGCATTTTGAGGGGATTTCAGATTCACCTCTAAATTATTCATTTATATATAAATTGACAGAATTATTAGAAAGAATATTTCATATTATTTTCAAATTAATAAAAGTGTTTAATGGCATTTTAACCAAATTATTTGTAGATTATATCCCCTCCAAAAAGCTCTGCATATTCTTTTTTTTTTTTTTTTTTGCATTTCCCATTCTTTAGCTTTGATGAAGATCGTAAGTGCAATTTTTAGTTTTACCTTTTATCTAATCATACCCACATTTATTTTTTCATATAGTAAGTGCCACAAAAGTCACAAGTTTTCGTACATTTCAAATGAAGTAAAAAATTAAAACATTTCAAAACTTTTTTTTTTTGGTCTGAAAAGACCAAATGAGGGTTACTACAATTTTGGGTAGAAATTATTAGAATTTAATGTCAAAATGTTTTGACATGGATACGTTATGCAACGCAGTGTTTTCTAACAAATATTTTAGGGCATTGTAATGCATACAGAAAACTTGCATACTGTACACTGTATACAAATATATACTGCAGTAAGAAGCATGCTGGTATGCTATTCAGAACATTGCATTTTCCTTCCTTCTCAGTCCTCTTTGTTTCTATGGGTTTAGCTCCATTAAATTCTTTTTTAGTTTCCAAACTATATCTCTCTATATAAATCCATTCCACCCCCTGCAGTCTGAATCCAGTCCATACTATACAAGGGCTTTACAAAAAAGCTAACTTTAAACAGCCATACAATGGCTAAACATAAACCATATCTCTACCATGATGTGTTAATTCCTTACATTTATGTCCAGTGTGTTGAAGTTGTTATTCTTGTTAATGTTTTAGTACTAAAAGTATATTTAGCAGTGTTAGTTGATGACAGAGGTGTGTGTGTGTGTAGGTTTAGAGTATGGTTTTGAGTGTGTGAGAGCGTGCTAGCCGCTATCGGAGGACGTGTGTGGTGCGGTAGAGGGTGATCTCCGTCGGTGCGCAGATGACGCCCAGGAGCGTTCGGAGGTCTGCGAGGAGGGTCGTGTGAGAGTGAATCCGCGCTGGGTCAGCCCGTCCAGCAGGTGGTGCTGTTGCTGCTGTATGGCTTGTGAGAGCAGGCCAGGCAGAGCCTGCAGACTGCTGTTTATGGAGTCCAGTTTTGCCTCTAGGTGACCGATCCGCTTTTCTAGCTCCTCACTGCGCTCCTGCAGCTCTGAGACCAGGTCGTACATCACATTCTGTGTCTGAAGAAATTACAAGCACAATTAGTACACACACACACAAAGCACAATTCTTGTGTTGTCCACTGGCATGGAAACGCAAGCACATATTTTTGTCTAAACAAAAAATGTAAACATTAAGATATTAACATAAAATACTTAAACTTTTAAAATCATTTAAAATAAAATATTACAAATTTAAAAAAGACACACAATACATATTTACACAAATATGTTGTCAAATAACCAATTAAAACTAAATTCCCATTGTTTGTATTGGTTCAGACAAACTTGCATGCTGTATAATATTTCACATACTATTAACATAAGTATTATGCAGTATTCAATAAGTACGTACAAGCACAAAATATATTTTTTCAAAGTTTCTCTATACTTTATGACTATTTACTTCATCAAAAATTGAAATATTGTGAAATATTATTACAAATTGAAATAACTTTTATACCTGCATATGTTTTCATATGTAATATATGCAAAGCTGAATTTTCAGAAGACCATTAGATTATATAATAATAAACTGTATGGTATTTGGTGCTCAAGAAACAGCAATTTTTCTTTACCATGTTGAAAACAGCTGTGCTGCTTCATTATTTTGTGGAAACTGTTCATGGAAAAGATATATTTCAGTGTCCTTTGATGTATTTAAAGTTTAAAAAGGGTTTATATGTTTTAGTTTTTACATTTAATTAGTTTAATGCATCCAAGCTAAATAAAAACATTCATTTCTTAAAAAATAACAACAAAAAACAACAACTTACTTTTCCCAATCTTTTGCACTTTGGTAATCATAATATATAGCTTACAATCACAGTCTACTAAAATATAAACAATTTAAAACAATAAACACAGTCCTTACACTGTACATGTCCATCTTTCAAAAGCATGTACTACAAATGGCTGTACATACCTTTGCTAAGTCCACCAATGTGTTTGCTTGATCATTCAGCTTTCTTTGCTCCATCTTCACACTTCGCAGTCTGGGAAAAAAAGAAGCCAGGGAGCAGGTGGACAGGCAAAGAGAAAGAGATGGTCCACAAGGAAAGAAGATACACAGATATACAGGAGAGGCAGGAGTTTACAGAGTAAGGAGTGCAAAAGCAGGTGCAAGAGGTTGTGATGGGGTGTCAATGAAAAGAGCAGGGAAATTAGCAGGCAAAAGAGGAAGAAAAAGAGTTGGATAATTAGGCTGAAATCTAGAAGGTAAAAAGAGTCACATTATGAATGTTCTTCCATTAAATGATGTGCCCACATGCAAACATTTACATTCCAGTTCGGTCCAGTCAGACATGCAAACTTATTCAGCCACAGGAGGTAAAATAAAAAAGAAGGGGTCGAAAAGAACAACAATTGAGACATTGTCCTAAAACTCCATAAGCATATGGATATGGTTTTTATAATACATCCTCAAAGTCAAGAAACTGTGCTGCAAAACTTTTGATGGTGATCTGATCCATAGAGAGACTCTCGACAAAATGTAATGGACAGCAATGAAATGCAGTTAGACATAATGAAGTAAAAAATCGAATTGTTTAAAAAACTTTTAAAAATGTTAGCGCAAAACTTACATTTTTGTTGTTATTTTAATTATGCAGAAAAATGTTACTTCATATATTTTTTAATATACATAAATTTATATTTGCATGTATACATGTTATATAATAAAATTTAATTTGTTATTCAATTATATATATATATATATATATATATATATATATATGTGTGTGTGTGTTTTATAAATAACAATAATAATAATAATTGAATTAATTTCTATTTATCTAGGTTGATATTAAGATTTCCTTGTTAAAAAAAAATGTTGTTTTAAAAATTTTACTTTATACATTTTTAATATGCATAAATGTATGTTTACAAATATATACATTATATAAAATAAAGTTTATTCAATTATTCAATACATATACATATATATATATATATACACACATTTACACTCACCGGCCACTTTATTAGGCACACCTGTCCAACTGCTCGTTGACGCAAATTACTGATCAGCCAATCACATG
>JAUMHE010000055.1:4333382-4347359 GCA_032359235.1 Enteromius mattozi
GTGTGGGTTGTAGACTCCGTCTCATGCTACCACTAGAGTGAAAGCACCGCCAACATTCAAAAGTGACCAAAACATCAACCAGAAAGCATAGGAACTGAGAAGTGCTCTGTGGTCACCACCTTCAGAACCACTCCTTTATTGGGGGTGTCTTGCTTGCCTATAATTTCCACCTGTTGTCTATTCCATTTGCACAACAGCATGTGAAATTGATTGTCAATCATTGTTACATTGTGTTGTTTAAGTGTTCCCTTTATTTTTTTGAGCAGTGTATATAAAATTAAAACTAATTTACAAAGCTTTATGTATATTTAGCTGCATTGAAAAATACCAGATTTTCAATGTGATCTCAGATATTAGACCTCACAGTACTCCATTTGAAAAAATAAATAAATTAGAAGTTATTCAGAATAGATCTCAATCCTGCTCAACATTGTGTATCCTTACTAAACAAAACAGTAAAACATTTCAGTACTTTCCTAAATAATATCAAGGTACATTCTGTTCAGTGCATGTTAATCTGTTAAATTTATCAGCACATTATATATAAATTTAAATTAAATATAATTTCTGTGGTGTTGTATGACTCCACCTCTGCTATGTCAATCATAGCATACCCCTCCTTTCATATTTCATTCATTTCTAATTCCCCTCCCCTCAGACTGCCTTCGATTATCCAAATTATGAGCCCAGAAAAATAAATCCAGCTCTACTTGAAAGAATGCTCACTCTTTCCACACTGATTAGTGATAGTGACCATATCTTTAAACCAATACTGTTTTCTCTCATGCATGAATTTATTATGTGTTGGCCTATGCAATTTGGTCTTTTCAAACTGTCATAATCTCTTTTTGCAGATTTTTGTTTTGCTTTGCTCAAAGGTAAGTTTATTTAATATTGAAAGAGATATAAAGTGCTATTTTATTTACTAATATTTCTGTTTCTATTTTTCAGTTCATCTGCTCTTACCTTAAATGACACCGTGCACCGCATGAGCCCCGATGTTTGAAAGTCAAGAGAACATAACAGGGGGCTGATTGAGAATGCACTGTGGTTTCTGGGTTTGTTGTTACAGCTGAAAGCCTCTTGAAGAGAAGGACTCCACTCATTTAAGCTCCGACTGAGTCCAAAAAGACAGAACTATGGCTTCAGACTCAGACAGACCGAGCTTCTGTTTGGTGGACTATGTGGTATTTGCTGCTATGCTGGGGGTGTCGGTGGGCATCGGGCTATTCCAGTCTCTGAGGAAGACCACGGGTCACTCTAACGTGGACAGCTTCTTCACAGGGGGAAGGGGTTTCTCTGCTGTGCCGGTTGGACTGTCGCTCTGTGCCAGCTTTATGTCAGCTGTCCAAGTGCTCGGTGTGCCATCAGAGGCATATTTATATGGCTTTAAATTCCTCTATATGTGCCTGGGACAAGCACTTAACTCCCTCATTACTGCAGTTCTGTTTGTTCCCGTGTTTTACCGGCTCAAAATCACCAGCTCAAATCAGGTTTGGATTTTATCCATTCTGTTCTTTTAGTAGCTGAATATTTTAAAATAAATCCTTGCACACACACACACACACGCATATATATACAATGTTGTTTTTATATAATACATTTATATATAATACATTAATACATAAATATATTTCTAAGATAATATGTTACACTTCAAAAGATGTTTATACAGTATTTTAGTTTTATTCGTTTTACTTAGTTTAAGCGAAATGTTGCTTTGGCAGCTAGCTGAAAAAATATAATTTTTTATATTTTATTTAATTTTATTTCAGATCACTGAATTTTTATGATTTAAGATTTATTTTACTACATATAATAACTCTGATACAGTGGGGTCAAAAAGTTTAGATCACTATAGTGAATATCCTTCTATATGAATTTTTTTTAAATAATTTTCTGTATTTAGTATGTATAACATGTGCTTTCGCATGTTCGATGGACCGCACTCTGTGTGTGTGTGCACACCAGGTTCTAATAATTGTACTTGTGTGTCAGTATTTAGGAATGAGGTTTGGCAGAGGGATGCAGCTCTTGGGAAGTTTACAGTTCATTGTAGCCACAGTAAGAGAAACTCATCATCAAAATTTAAATGGAAATAAATATAATACTTTTAATAATATAAAAACAATGTATATGTAGAATACCAACAAAGCTATGAATATAACTTGTATACTATCAATTTCAATATTTAGTTTGCAGAAAATATGTGCATACCTTTTTTTTAATATCAAAATGTTTAAGTTTTAGATTTGTGTAAAATTGGTTGGTTCTTTCTGTAGCTCCTCTACACTGGAATAGTAATCTTTGCTCCTGCAGTCATCCTGAATCAGGGTTGGTGAAATAGACTGATTTTTACTTTCCATAGCTTCACATGTCTATTGCATCTCTATTCATTAGTGACGTTAGATCCCATATAAGTGGTTGCAAGTTGTGTTTTTGCACTTTTGTACTGTTCTCAAAAGACCTTTTTTTTCTGAATCAAGCCACAGGCCTAAATATGTGGGCATCTCTCTTCTCAACTGGACTCATCTGCACATTTTACACGACAGTGGTAGGCCAGTGTGAAATCTTAGCTGAATTTATATAGAAAAATCAGTGCCACTTTCGCTCAATAATTTGAATGTATGATTATGACTGTGATATGACCATACATGTATTTGTTAACATAACATTGCGCTTGTGTTTTTTTTTTCTGCAGGGTGGTATGAAGGCTGTAATCTGGACAGATGTGTTTCAGATTATAGTCATGCTCTCTGGGTTCATCGCAGTCTTCATTCAAGGCACCATTTTGGCAGGAGGCCCTGGCAGAGTTTTGGAGATCGCCAACAATGGATCCCGCATCAATTTTAATGAGTAGAACAATGCCAAATGTTTCGAAATCTGTTAAATACTCAAGTTAATTCAATGTTTATTTATTTGTCTATTGCTCATTCTTTTTCTGTGTGTTAGTTTTGTTATAGACCCTCAGAGGCGCTACTCCTTCTGGAGTTTCACAGTGGGCGGCACTATGGTCTGGTTATCCATGTACGGAGCCAATCAAGCTCAAGTGCAGCGTTACATATCATGCCGAACTGAGAAACAAGCCCAACTGTGAGAGAATCAATCAGTAAAATCTCTTTTTACCATCTAAAAATGACTTAATCTCTTTAATATTCTCCAGATTTGTTTTGTTCACCATTAAATTTCTCCTAATGATAAGATATCATAGTCATGGTTTAGAAGTACTCTGCCATATTTTCTGTTCTCACTCACTGAGATACAGATCCACTGAGTGTCACTCTTGTGCTGCAGGGCGCTGCTGGTTAATCAGGTTGGTCTGTGTCTGATTGTGAGCAGTGCAGCCACATGTGGCATTGTGATGTTTGCCTTATACTCCAGCTGTGACCCACTGAAGACTGGCAGAATATCTGCTCCTGACCAGGTAAATCAATATATAGATAAACAGAATTACCTATACCTAATACTACTAATAATAAATCAGTTTTTTTTTGTGTTTTTTTTTAAAGAAACTTATATTATAATTCAACATTTGAATTATATTTTTTATTTTATGTTTTATTAAATGTATAAAAATACAATTCAGATATTTATATTACAAATGACCTTTTCTGTTTTAAATGTTTTTGTTGAAACCAAAATTAAACTATTCACAATGTAGTAAATAAAATTTTTTTTTTTCTGAGGTCATCCAAGATGTATGTAAATTAGTTTTTTCAACAGATTTGGAGAAATGAAGCATTACCTCTTATGCTCACCAATGGATCCTCTGCAGTGAATGGGTGCTGTCAGAATGGCAGTCCACATGACTTCAGTTAACATCTTGTGAAGTGAAATGCTGCTTATTTGTGAGAAACAAACCCATAATTAAGGTTTTTAATTCAACAAAATACTAGTCATTAATCCATAATAACATTTTTCCAGTTAAAAAGTTCATCCCGTTGTCCCCTCACATAAATATCCACCAAAATATGTTTTCATCTATTTTCCTTGTAGATGATGCTTGATCTGTGCATATTTCTCACCTAATTCAGATCAGACAATGTTTTCACTAGAGAAATAAAATTAAAATTGCCTTAATGTTGGATTTACTAAAAAAAAAAACATGCAGGATGAGCAAATGATATAACGCTAAATTTCTCCAAATCTGTTTCAGATTTAGAAACAAACCCATTTACATCTTGGATGGCGTAAGGTTGAGTAAAATTTCATTATCATTATCATTTTAAGCAACCCAAATGTCTTTTTCACAGTACATGCCGTACCTGGTTTTGGACATTTTCCGCAATCATCCAGGCTTCCCGGGACTTTTTCTAGCCTGTGCCTACAGTGGAACTTTAAGGTGCTTGAAAAGATCAGAACCTTCAATGAGGTGTTGATTACTGGTACAAATGGAATAAACCACCTGCTTCTGTTTACACAGTACTGTCTCCACCAGCATTAACGCCATGGCAGCTGTTACTATGGAGGATGTAATGAAGCCGTGGCTAATCACTGTTTCACAGAGAAAACAGCTTTTGCTCTCCAAGTTATTATGTATGGTCAAAAGCAACAACTTCTTTCCTGTGGTGGAAGTAAACATTAGTATCATACAAAGATGACATGCACCCTAAGTGCAACAGCTTGTTGCATGTATTCAGACCAAATCTTGCATTTATATGTTTTATTTTATAATAAAATATTTTATCATTTGTGCTTCCTTAATTAAAAAAGATATAATTTCTTAATTCAAACTTCTTGATTTAAATTCATGTTTAACTTGTTATGCATAAAATACTTGTTTTTCATACAAAGCTGTAACTACATATTAAAGTATATGACGATGTTTTTCTGCAGAAATCTGCTGATTTTAATCTAATATGCTTAAATATGACTACAATCACCACTAATTCCACCATTATTTGTTTGCATGTGTAAAACAGCACTGTTGTATGGGCTTGGCTGCATTACAATGGCTGCCCTCTCCTCCCTCCTGGACTGGGGAGTCCTTCAGGTACAACATGAACTACTGGTATAACTGTGGCAGAATACATTTCAGTCTGTATATGTGTGCTTTAACCAGCTTTTTCTCTAATAACCTCAGGGTTCGTTCACAGTCATGGGTGTAGTGAACGGTCCACTCCTGGGAGCATTTGTGCTGGGCATGTTTGTTCCAGCCACAAATAAACCAGTAAGACCCTATAAACATCACAGTCCACCATGTTATTTTATTGCTCCACTCGATGAAGAGCAGTGTAATATTCCTCACATTTTACAGGGGGTGTTCTCAGGCGTGGCTGTGGGTTTCTGTCTGTCTCTATGGCTTGCTGTCGGAAGCACAATTTATCCTCCTACACCACAAATAATGGGTGTTTTACCCACTAGTGCTGGTCACTGTCTCGCAAATAATGAAACACTTAACAGCACCATTACAGTCACTGAATCTTCTATCTTGGCATCACCAGTCTCTCGGGATTATGGGTGAGAGTCTAAGTTGCATAACATTTTATAATGACCAAAATTTGGTGTGACTTTAATTACTTGCAATGTTTTTCATGTAAAATATATAGCAGTTTTCTTTTTTCAACTAAATTCATACAGCCTTCAAAATATCTATTCAATATCCTACCTGTACTTTGGAGCCCTGTCAACTAGTGCAGTCGTGCTGGTAGGTGTGGTGGTTAGTTATATTACAGGTGAGAGAAACTCACTTACACTATTGCTAACACAATCATTAAAAGGAATGAAAATGTCAACAGATGTTACTACTTTACCTTCAAATGACTGTGTTGTATTACTACAGGACCTACCAAGAAGGATTCTATCAGTCCTGGTTTGTTACGATGGAACTTGGAACAAAAGACATGCAATGCATCCTGTCATAACTTGGTATGTTTAATGGTAGTAGTTAATTTACTTTTACTGTGCAGTGCAGTTTTTCTTACATAATATATGTGTACTGTGCATGTTTATTATGTGTTGTATGTTATGTATATATTTTTATCAACACAAACACAATGCATGTATATATTTAAGAAAAATATGTATGTATGTTTATATATTATATATAATGTTGGTATAAATTGGTACAGATATTGCTTTGGCAAATAACAGAAATAAGTTCTAATTTTAAGTTTTTTTCTAAGTTTAACACATACATAGTATATAATTTCAACTTTATAGCAGTCAACAAAAATCTTTTTTAGTTAACAATAATAACAACACTGCTGAAATCATATTCTTGTCTCTACAGAATGAAACTACAGCAAACAATCCCACAGAAATCCTTCTCAGTCCGAAATAACTTTTTGCCACTCCTGATAAACATGACGTTTTACTGAACAAAGGTGATATTTAGATAGGTGCAGGATGGGTTTTGTAAAGTAAAACAGGTTAGGTTTCTATTTTTAAACACAATTTTTAAGAAATACTGCATTAATTGATAAAATTCCAAACAATTTTACTATCATGCAGACTACATTCTGTACAGTCTCTCATATCAAAAATGTCATGCTGATTTGGTTATCTCTGTTTTGATTGGCATTACTGAATACCTGACCATCATCACCTGATTTAAAAGTTGGTTCATTGACCTATTAAACAATAGTGCCTTCTTTCACAGTACAAAATCATGCACAGTAGGTTTCTGTTCATCACACACCTGCGTTGCACCTGTATGTCAGTTCACTTTCATTCCTAGCCAAGTATAGAAAGCATAAGCATGCATACTAAAGTGATTTGAAACTAATTTAATTAACTGTATGCTTTTAATAGAGATTTATTATTATGATTGTTTTTTAAATTATCCAATATCTCTGAAAGTATGTCTGATTATTAGTCTGAATTATGAGAACATTTAGCCTAAAATGATTTAACACACTAGAAAGATTAATTTTGTTTACCAAATTAACAGATTTTAACTATACCACAACAGTAAATAATGCATTTAATTAGTTTGAGGCAGACAGGGATATTATTTCTGTGTCTGAAGCTATAAAACAAGGCTCATTATTGGGATATTAATTCCTCAGCATTTCTAAGCTCTGAGTTATGACCTAGAAAAGTCACCTGAATATCCCAGAAAGATCTAAAAAAACAACTAAGAGTCACCAGAATCAAGATCAATTTTTCTCAGTGATTGTTTTGAATCAGTACAATTCATGCATATTTTGAACATTTGTATCATTGTACCTGTATCGCATAGATAAGCTGTTAAATGATGGAGTGCCCCTGTCACATTCATAATAAACTTAAATGTCAACACTAATATCAGGTGCATGTAATACTTTCTGATGAAAACTGTTTAAATGAAAGTTTCACATATCACTTGGTTGTATCAGGCCAAACGGAAGAAAACCTACTCCGTTTTTCTCTGCAGGCGGAAATAACAAACCCGCCGCTCACTAGCAAAGAAAGAGGAAACCACAGTTTCACTCTTCCCACGTAAAGAAAGCAACATACCCAGCAGCTCTAGCAAACACCCTCCCTCTTTTGCTCTCACTTATAAATATACTATGCTTGCGCTTCATGATATGCAGAGGTGGGCCTGTGCTTAGTTTATGACCTGGTCACAGGTCTAGAAACCGAGATGACAGATGAGGCCAACTAAGTAAAGAAACATCAAGTGGTGTTAATCTTGCTAAAGCAGTCTCGAAATGAGGTGTCTTTGTGGTTTGTCTCTCTTGCCGGAAACTAGTCTCATTTAATCCCTCCCACCAGAGGTTCACAACAGCCAAGTCTGAGTGAAATTTACGCAGCTCTTCGAATCAACATGAACAAACTATTAACAATTCTTCTTAAATAACTTCAGGTAACGCCTCTCAGTTTTGTCTTTATTTAATCGTAATATTCAAAATTCCTCGTAACTGCCATTTCAGAGCATATGCCAGTGTAAGTCATTACGACTGGACATTTTGTGAGTGTGGCGTTGTATCTTTCGTGTTTGTCTATTCATTTGTATTTATATTATTGGAATAAAAATAGTAATGGGATGTTCCACTACTAATATTTAACAGAACCACATTATCGAAACTTGTGTAACCTAAGTTCGATCTAAGTTAAGAACTTTGAATTCTTAATGTATATTAAATCCTTTACTGTTAATGGCTTAATATTTGAAATCTCCGGGAAAACACCCTTGATTAAGTTTGTTACGGAAAGTACAGCTCGCCAACATGAGAAAGAGGATGAGCTCACTTCGATCAACCATATGACCACCACGGTTCCAAGAACTGGTGTTAACAATAATCCTCTGCCTTACTGTACAACGCTACCACCTTCTGCTTTGTGCATCACTAACAAGTTCTGTTGAAATCAACACTGTTGTGTTTATGTTTGGGGTCACAGAGACCTAATGATTTAATAATAATAATTGCAAATAAAGCACTTTTGACTTAAAGCTCATTTGACAGCATTAAAATTTAACCCTCTGTTGAATCTCAAGGTGCATACACTTTTTCTAAATTGTGCTGTTATCTGTTATCCAAAATAGAAACATTGCTTTTATTTGGGGTCAGTTTTCTATAGCTTCCGGGCCTCTGAAAACCACAGCAAATATTTTTTACTTTTTTTATCATGTGTAATAAAGTACAAATTGCATTCATAATTAGTCATAACATTAGCAAAAGTCAACCACATACCTAAATGATTTTGTAAATGTTGAAAGGGTTTTTCAAAAGGCCACTACCTCTTTAGCTGTCTGGAGGGAGGGCCAGGAACCCCGAATGCCCCCCCGCCGGGAGGAAGGTGAGGCCATATAGCAAAGACTTAAATGGGCTTAAAAACGAGCGTCGAGGTTAACGAAATTGGAAATCTAGCTAAATAGGAAAGTCGAAGGGCTTCTAGGCCGCGCCAAATTACTGGGGATGAGATGCCCGGCCGAGCCCAGAGCCCTAGGGTTTTAACCCTAGCCCTAGGTCAACGATGGTCGGATGGAGCTCGGCGGCCGGCCCGAACCCCGAATGCCCCCCAAAAGGAACAGGAGCTTGAGGACAGCAGCTAAACTAATCGCGCCCCCCAGAAAGTGCTTATGACAAAGGGGGTGCTGGATAACAAGGATCACAATTAGGTACAATGTGTATATGTAAAGGTATGAAATTCGGCTAGAGGGTGCTGCCAAATGTATATATGTAGGAAGGGGAAAATTAGGGGGTTTTGGCCGGGGTGGGTTCGAGCTTCGAGCTTACCTACTGCTATGGCAGGAAAGGGGGAGAACAACCTTCTTTGGGCCGTCTGTGCCGCAGGTGCAATAGTTCCTACTTTTGAGGTCTACTGCCGATAACAGAGGTATGAGTGAGCGCCCCTTGCCGGACCAGTTCACGTGGTGAGCGCAATGCTCCGGTTTGGGCAGTCCACTGGCCGTCCACGCCGTTGGGTGCAATGGCTCCGACTTTGCCGTGGCTGTGGGTGCATTATGGCGTCCCCCAGGAGTGGTCCATGTAGTGGGTGCAGGACTCCTGGTCAGGGTGACCCAATGGACTCGGTAACGAGTGTAAACGACCATCGCTGACGGGAGCCGTCTGCGCCACAGGTGCAATAGCTCAAACTTTTGTGGTCCGTTACCGAGGCAATGGGTGCATTGTGAGCGTCCCTTGCAGGAGCAGTCCAACGCAGTGGGTGCAGTGCTCCTGGGTGGGTTGTCCATCGTACGCGGCAACGTAAGAGTGACGACCATCTCTGGCCGGCCTGACACTCGAAGGTGCAGAGATTCCGACTTTTGTGGTCCGCTGCTGCGGTGATGGGTGTGGTGGCGCATCGCTAACAGAAGTGGTCCATTGCAGTGGGTGCAATGCTCCTGTAGGGTTGGTCCAGCGGAACAAAAGCGTGGGGATTTCGACCGTCTCCGGTAGAAGTCGACCATGCAGGGATGCTTCCACTTTTCCACTCCAAGGAGGTGGGGAAAGGGAAAGAGCCGCTGCTGGGAGGCAATAGGGAAGCCACTGCATGGGCGGGGAGCCATGTAAAGGTGGCGTATGAATGGGACCGCGGCTGGGCGGTAACTGGAAGCCACTGCGTTGGCGGGGAGCCTACTGAATAGGCGGCGTGAGGAAGAGAACCGTGGCTGGGCGGTAGTGGGGAGACTTAGCAAAACAAACAGGGAAGCTTCTATTGAAGCAGAATTTACTGGGAGGGGTTATGGTAACCTTGGGGTGGTTTGGGATGCGGGCAGCTGGAATGGGGTTGGGACTGTGGCGGGAAGGATGCAGGCCTTGGGATTGGAAGGCCGTAAGGGGAGGAGGAGTGAGAGGTATTTAGGATTCAGCAAGCGAAGCTTGCTTGGGGAGGATGAAGATGGGATGCCATGGCAGGATCATTTGGCTGGGATGGTGGATAGAGTGAATGGTTGGCAGGAACAGGTAGGGGGGCGGCAGGGGAAAATAGTTTGGATTTTGCCAGAGGTAAGGCGTGTGGGGATTGGAAACGGTTGGAGAAGGCTGGTGGAGATGGGTCTGGTCTGGAGAGGGGTTAGCCATGGCTTGTAAGGCACTTTTGATTGAGTGCTTGTCGGAGCGGATGTAATTCCTATAGGCGCTTGAAGACCATCTACCGAGGGTTTGGATCTGGTCTTGGGAAAGGCCTTTTTCTGCGGCTGTAGTAGCTGCTCCTATTCTGAAGGAGTGGGTGGAAAACTTCTCTGAAGGGATTCCTGAGAGGTGGAGGACAGCTTTTAGGTGTTTTTGAAACCAGAATTGTGAAACTGGATGGTTATATTTGTCTGTGAAGAAAGGGTCACAGGGAGAAGCTTGGAGGGAATTCCTGTAGATGAGAAAGGCTCGAAGGGTTTGGAAAGGTGGAATGGATTGACCAGCGGTTGACTGGAGTTTAAATATGTATATATAATGTCTTTTTTTAAACTGGACCGTCTTGCTTTGTTTGATTAAAAAAAAAGCCGCTGTATCGTCATTGAGGATGGATAAGTATGAAATAGTGGGGTGGATTTCGGGATTGAAGTTAGAGGTGACTGTGAATTCAGAGCTTCTGAGGAATCCGAAGAAAGCTAATATGAACATAGTATTGAGGGTTCGGGTGGTATGGACAGAGAAGTATCTTTTGCGAAGGGTAGCGATGCAGGTTGCTAGAATTTTTAGGGTTAATGGCAGTCTTGAAACAGAATGAGGGGGTTTTGATCTTAGGATTCCTTTTAATAGTAGGGTGGTTTGGGTGTTGGAAATAGCTGCAGCCTCCGAGCTGAACACTATCTTGTGAAAAAATTGGAGCCTGCTTAGGTATGATTTGATGGAACAGATTTGTAAATTTTTTATGGAGTTGAGGTAGGAGATGAAGGAAGTGATGGACAATAGTGAGAAATCAGGAAACTGTAGGTTAAAGCTGAGGTGGAATGCTTTGAACAATCTCCAGGCGGTGAGGTAGGATTGCAGAGTACTGGGGGAAACCGCTTGAAGGATTGAATCCAAGGATGCTTCGAGGAGGTCTCAGAGGATGCTTTATGGGAATATCAGCTGAGAATAGTGAGGGATCGGAGTTGGCTGAGGTTCTGCATCTGGGGCTAGCATCTTGAATTTCTGATCAAATTTGGGCTCTGAGGGATGCTGAGACGGGGGTGGGTTCCAGTGCGAGGGCGTTCTGGGGCATGGGGAGGGAGGTAGCGGTGGAAAGAGAAAAGGGGGGGAGAAGTGGAAGAGCTGGAGGCAATAGAGGAAGCTGCGGGGTAGAATGGGTTAACAGAAGTACAAGCGGGGGGAGCCGGGGGATAGGAGGGAAGAGTGGAGGAGGGAATAGGGAGAGCTGCTGGGAAATTGAGTCCAGGTCCGTATGAGGGTTGAGCTGCAGGAAGAGAAGATGAGAGATTAGTTCTGTATACTGGCATTTAGCTAGTTAACGGAGAATTGGATGGAGCAGGTGGCCAGGTGAATTGCTGAAGGTTTGGTACGGGCTGATTTGCGGCAGGAGGCTGGAAGAGCGTCCTGGCAGAGAAGCAGCAGTTAGTGGATCGAATGAGGTAGAAGGCTGTGCTGGCTGGAGGCTGGCTGGAGAGGAGCTGTGGGCGGTGGCATCCGGGCTTTTCCAAAAGTGGCAGAGGGCTTGTTTCTTTGTCCGGCGGGAGGCTGAACTGAGGCGGGTGGCAGAGTGAGGTGAGTAGTCTTTTGACTTGACCGGGGAAGCATTTGGAGGAGGAGCTGTGTTTGGAAGGTGTATCTTGAGTAGGGAGTATAAGTCCGTTTTTGATGAGCGTCTGGAGAAGGGGATTCCTGCAGTGGCTAGAGAGTGGCGGAGAGCTGGGATGGTCCATTTCCTGGGTGCAATAGCGGATGACCTTGCCGAGATTTAAGATGAAGTAGGTGAATCTTGGATTTGCCTGGATGGAGGAGGTCATCTTGAGCGGTGTTGTCTCGGAAGGCGCGTTAGTTTGCGGCCTCTTGATGGAGCCTCGGGCTCGCGTGGGGAAGGGAGCTGAGTGGCGGCTCGGTTAGCTGCGGGCTCGGTTGGAGGAATGGGTTCCTCATGTCCGTAATCGGATGAAGATTCTGAGTCAGACATGTTTAAGTCGAACAAAGCGATATCAAGCAAAGAGTGAGATACCGGAGAAGGGAAGTTAGCTCTATTTAAAGGGATTATCCTAGCTTCTGATAGGGTAATCAGATAATAGGCTAACTAGAGATTAAGGAATCAGCTGTTCGTACGTGCTTCTCCCGAAATTTGTTTATTTCTAAACATCATTTATTTTTACCTGTTGTTCAACGACTCCCATACAGAGGAGCACTTTTTGAACGCACTTTTAGATTTAAAACTTTGCAGGATGTTTTCACTCACTTCTTAAACACTACATGAAAGGCAATTTTCAAAAATCCATAATAGGGGCACTTTAATGACATCCTACTTTGAGCTACATGCTTTATTTTGGAAAGAAAGAATTGTCAATGAATGCCTGCATCTGTTGAGAAGAAATGATCTAATTCTTTCTGTCCAATCAAGATTGCTTTGGTGATCATGAGTGAAGAGGAAGAGGTGCCCTTGATGAAGAGCGAAAGGGCTGGCAGTCAGAAGTCCAGCTGTGACTTTGCCCTACAGGTTCACCTGTACTACAGCCCCAGTTTAAATTCAGAGACCACCTTCACCATCCCCACCGGACACGTCACAGCGGAGAGTGTGTGCATGCTTGCTGCTAAAGCCAGTGGTGAGACTAACACACTGTCACACTTAAAATAATCTACTGTGTCTGTTGCTCATAGGTCAAATGCTTCTATTTTTTTATGATATACTCAAGTCTATTTTTTTCACCTAATATAAAATATAATATATATATATAAGTTTTTTTTAATTAGATGCAACAAGCATTGCAATGGAGTCGCTTTTATAAGGTTGGAGTGTATCTTTTAGATCATTCAGTATGTCTAAAGAATAGAAATGACAGTATAAACAATAATGCTCATATGTTTCTAATCTTTTATTTAAAAATATTTAAATGAGCTGTGCGCCAATCTTACAACAATCTAAATGGAATATTTATATTTTTAGGAATCCTTCCTGTTTTCCACAACCTGTTTGCTTTGGCATCAGAAGACCTTTCCTACTGGTATCCACCAACTCATGTGTTTAAGAATGAGGAGAATGTCAAAGTTAACTACAGAGTGAGGTAGGGCTGCAACTAACGATTATTTTGATAATCGATTAGTTGGGCGATTATTTTTCCAATTAATCGATTAATTGGACAAAACTAAACGCTTCTTTAATTTGATGTTTTGCTTATAATTATATAAAACTGATGTTATATAGTTATATATTTAGCGTTTAGTATATGTGTATATATATATATATATATATTGTCACGAGAGGGGTGATCACGCTTCTCAGTGGGCACGGAGGCAGAAGTTCACAATATAGAACAATTAATAAAAGAAACAAGGAGGCTGACAAAGACTGACACACACGATCCAGTAACATTAACAACTGACAGAGATACAAGACATGGGGCATGGATTTATACAGAGACTAATGAAGGACAAAACACGGGACACCTGGTAGACACGGCTGGCAGAG
>JAUMHE010000055.1:4353553-4369161 GCA_032359235.1 Enteromius mattozi
AATGTAAATTGCTCCCATACCTTGGAGGACTTGGGGCGCACGCTTTTTCCTGCAGACGCTTCTGTAACCTCCATTGCAGGAGCGGCTGTGTATTTGTGCATCTTGTGGTCACGCTCCTCAGTAACCTGTGCAGCCCAACTAATCGATAACGGCATTCGTTGACAACGAATTTCATTATCGATAATTATCGATTTTATCAATTAGTTGTTGCAGCCCTAGAGTGAGGTAAAATATCTATAATAATCATATATTATAATACATTCATACTGAATATTTGGAATTCTTTACTACTCATGCCATAAATGTATTTTGCAAATGCCCGATATGTAAGGATTTTTATTGTTGTTAACCTTTCACCTTGACCACAACTTCAGTCTTTTAATTAAATTCATCTTCATATGCTTCAAAAACAATGATGATTTAAAAGTTAAAGTTACAGTGTCAGTGAAGGGCATGTAAATAAGTTATGTATGGTATACATAATATGTGAAGGAAAAATACAATTCTAACACTTCATGTGAAAAATATGATGAACAATAAGAATATTTTAATTGTAATTTTTTTCCAATCATTTTGTCTAAGGATGCAAAACATATATTATTTAATTGTTTGAATTTAGGATACACAAAATACTATATTTGCTTAGACTTGCTATGTCATTTCCATTACTGTCATTTGCACAACAGAATGTCATCAGAAATAATACATGATTTTATATATACATATATAAATTAAAAATGTATTATATATATATATAAATTACAAAATTCTTCTGTGTTGTTGGCCATTGCATTGTTATTGATAATAAAGAGAAGCTATTAAAATTCTGTTTTAGTAACTGAAATAAATCTGATAAAGTAAAAAGCTTTTTTTAAATATGGAAATAGTGAAAATAGAACATTTTCTGTAATTGTAAAGCTTTTTTTCTGTTTATTAAAGGTTCTTCTTCTCAAGTTGGTTTGGTCAAGGGTCCAAAGCATCGTACCGCTTTAGCCTCAGCAGAGGACGTATCTGTGCTGTACTGGACTACTGTGTCATTGACTATCTTTTTGCTCAGGTATATAAACAATAATCTGTCGTTGCTTTAAGAGGCAAGTGAACATTGTTCGAAAGACATGTATGAATGTAAAATGAACACCCAGAATTATGTGCCTCTATCCTGCTGCTAATGTATATCAAACTGTTGATATGATTCACATAATTTAAAAAAATGCTGACTCAACTGTTCAGAATCATTTACGTTCCCATCTGACTGTACAATCTTTCTGTTTCAGTCCCGCAGTGATTTTGTGTCTGGACGTGGCGGGATTTCTCCTGCTTTGAGTTTGCAGCAGGAATGTTTGGGAATGGCAGTGCTGGACTTGTGGCGTATGGCCAAAGAGAGAAACCAGAGCCTTGGTGAGATCTGCAATACAACAAGGTATCCAAAACACAACGTGAGAAAGTTGCATGTAAATGGATGGTTAGAGCTATACAGAGATTTTCTGTACATTCAACATAGACTATAAATATTCTGCATTAACCAATTCAAAATTGCCATTACAGCTACAAGTCCTGCCTCCCAGAGACCCACAGACAAGATATACAGCGTATGAACCGCATAGCGCGGTATCAGATCCGAAAAACGCTGAAGCGTTTCTTAAAGAAGCTGGGCAGATGCTCAACGTGTGAACGCAGCCTGAAGCTCAAGTATCTGATGGAGCTGAGTGTGCTGGAGCCCAATTATGGCTCAGAAAGCTTCTCTGGATATTTAGAGCAGAGCGGACAGCAGAGAGTCAAAGACGTGCGAGTGTCTGGAGAGGGAGGGATACAGATACGGACCAAAGAGAACCAGGTAGAACTGTATACAAACGTTTTGCAAACAAGAAGTTTGTTTTGCATCACTTACATCCACTCAAAGTTGCCTTTGCCAAGGAAAATAGTTCCAAACTGGGCGCCAGTAGGCCGTTAATGAATCAGGGCTTTTTAAAGCTGCAGTCTGTAACTTTTTGTGTTCAAAATGTTTTTGTTTTGTTTTTGGCTTGTCCTGAATCACTATGGTACTTGGTGCATCTATAATAAGTGTTTATATTCATACTATTTAGAATGGTTCAGGTAGGTACCTGTCATGATCAGGAAAGGCGAGGAAGCGTGCGGGTTCATGTGCAGATCGTTTATTGAAAGACATGGTCAAACAGGCGAGGACGATTCACAAACAGACAGGGCTTACGGAGGCAAAGACGGAGAGAATGGTCATAAACGGAGCGTGGGTCAAACGTACCGGAAAACACAGTCCTAGGGCAAGGCAGAGGGATAATCCGAGGGAAGGCAATAGGTCAGCAGCGATAAATCCAACAGCGAATACAAAGACGTGAACACGGGAGGGAATACAAACAGACTGACAGTGCAATAGACCGTGAGAATGAGACAAAGACTTCCGGGTTATAAAGGGGTGAATCTAGGTCAATAGGTGGAGCTAAACAATGAATTGCTATGGAGACTAACAGCGGGGTGGAGACAAGAGATAACACAGATGACAAGCACGAGGGAACTGACAGATAAATAAATAAACAGAAAACATGACAAGATGCCGGCACAGCCGGCAGACCGTGACAGTACCATTGCGGAGTAGCCCGGTATCTGCATGATTCGTCATAGACATAAACAGAGAGAAGTAGCTCCGGCTACAATGTTCTTCCGCAACACGTTTTGTTTATTAACCGCTAGAGTGCCAAAACGAATGGGACTTTAACGAATTGGTTGAATGAAATTGATTCACTGATTCACTCATAAAGAATTAGTTAATATTATTACTCAGCTTGTCCCCACCTATACGGGAATTAACCGGAACTAGCTTTTGTAATTATAGCTATAGGCTAATACATATTAAAATTATATAAAATTTCTTAATAGAATAACAGGTTAATTGAAAAGATATGAGAAGCTCAATTTAGCTTTTTTGCTTATTTGAACTATTTTTGAACTTCGTGAGAGTGATCTTTTCAAAAGTTTGGGGTGAGCGAAAATGTTTAAGAAATTAATATTTTTATTTGGCAAGGATGCATTAAATAAAAATAAAAAAAGTGGCTCTAAAGACAAGTATAGTGTTACAAAAGATTTGTCATTATATTTCAAGTAAATGCTGTTCTTTTGAATTTTGAGTGTCCTGTTTTTACTGATTATCTTGAAGAAAATGTGTCATGTGGTTTCCACATTAACAGCATCGATTCAACATCGATAATAAGAAGAAATGTTCCTTGAGCACCAAATCCACATACAAGAAAGATTACTGAAGAATCATGTGACACTAAAGACTAGAGTAATGCCTGATGAAAGTTCAGCTTTGGATCACAGGAATAAATGCATGCTTTTAAATATATTAAATCAAAACAGTAATTTTAAATTTTTATAATATTTTACTCAGTATTTTTTTCTATATTTTTAATCAGATAAATGTAGCCTTGGTGACCATAAGAGACTCAAAAATGTTAAAAAGCTTAGTAAGCTAGTATATTTTTTCTCTGTTATTTACTGACTCCCTCTGGTACATTCACAGGAATGGCAGACGTTTTGTGATTTCCCCCAAATCACAGACATTAGTGTTAAGCGTCTTTCCCAAGAGCAGTTGCCCCTGGAAGGAAGGGTGGTCACTCTCACACGCCAGGACGACCAGTGCATGGTAGTGGCATTGAATAAATTGCATAAAAGTTTTTGGAGTATTAATACATAAACACATTAAAAAAGGAAGTTAATGAAGTGATAGTGACTCATTTGCCATTTTTTTTTTAACCAAGGTTTGATATTGTGAAAGTATGATAAATTCAAGCCTGTCCTTTTTGCTGAATTCTACATTACATAGCAGTTCACCTTAAAGTGTGTTTTCTGTTTCTCTTTCCACCAATAGGAGGCTGAGTTTCAGACCCTAAATCAGGCTCTTTCTTTTGTCTCTCTGGTTGATGGATATTTTAGATTGACTACAGATTCGACTCACTATTTTTGCACAGAAGTGGCCCCGCCAAGCTTGTTGGAGGACATACAGAATTACTGCCATGGCCCAATTACGTACTACACTATATTTCATATTTTACCATATGATACAATTAGAAAGGAAATGACTAAAACATCTTGTTGTTTGTTTTCTAAAGGTCAGAATTTGCAATGCATAAACTTAAGAAAGCCGGAGCCAAAAATGGGATGTTCCTGTTACGTCACAGTCCCAAGGACTTTGACAAGTACTTCCTCACTGTTTGCATACAGGTACCAGCCTTGCTGGACTCATACAGACACCAGCCTTTGGGTTTTAACTAACAGGAAGTAACTAAAAAAAAAAAGCACATGACTCATAACAAGCTTTAAATCTGATTCATGAAATGCTGCTTTCTAGATATTACTGCTTAGTATTATTACTATGTCAATTTGAAATAAACTCCAACATGAATTTTCTTTAGTTTCACAGATTGACTGAATTGTTAGTAACTAGTCTATGTTATTAAGTTTCTGAACTTCTGAATGTTCAAACAGACTCCTCTAGGGGTGGATTACAAGGACTGTCTGATTGAGAAAAACGAGAAGTTTAGCCTGGCTGGGATCCACAACTCATTCTGTAGTCTAAAACAACTCACAGATTTCTATCAGGACAGTGCACTTCTCGTGTCAGATATCCCTGTCACGCTGAGCAAGTGCTGCCCACCCAGGCCAAAAGGTACAGCATTTTTGTGCAACATTTGCTTTTTGTATGTTAACGAGGAATGAGCCTAGGTTGCAACGAGTTCATTTCATACAATTTTCTGCACATTTTACATATATTTTATACATAACATATTTAATAAAATAAGTGAAATTATAAATGATTTAAAATTATAATTGGGGAAATATTTTTAAACAATGTTTAGTTTTGCTGTTTGCAAATTGTTTTTATACATATCATGTTTAATAAACTAAATTGCATAAACAATCTAAAATAGAAAAAATAATAACTTAATAATATTTGTATTTTGCTGTTTATTAGATATTTTATAAATATGATTCATAAAGTAAATGTTTATAAATAATTTTAGACATTTTTCCTCCATACTTTTATACATATCAGATTTAATGTAATAAATTGCATAAATAATCATTTAAGTAAATAACATCACAATAAGATTTATTAGTTAACATTTGTTAGTTAACAACATTAGTAAACATGCACAACACTTCTAGAGCATATGTTAATGTTAATTTCAGCATTTAATAATCCATTATTAAAACCACAAGTTGTGTTTAACATTAATTAATATACTGTGAACTAACATGAATCAACAATGAACAGCTGTAATGTCATTAACTAATATTAACAAAGATTAATACATAGTGTAATAAATGCATTGTTCATTGTTTGTTCATGTTAGTTCATACATTAACCAATGTTAACAAATGACACCTTATTGTAGAGTGTTACCCATATTTTGCATATGTTTTCATTTTGGATTTTTATTGTACTATTTTTTGCAGAACTTACCAACATGATCATCCTTCGTAACAGCAGTATGACTGACATGCCCAGTTCTCCCATGTTACAGAGACACAAACCAAGCCACATGCAGTTTCACATGATTAAACATGAGAACCTCACCTGGGTACAACATATTTAAAAAGACTTTACTTGTATTTTTATTAATGTTGAAGTCATCACTAATAGAGTGCAAAGTTTTAAAACTACCGTCAATTTTGAGAATTGTTTGTAAACACATTATACATGTTAGAAATGCATTGCTGAAACATTTTACAAAGACTAAGAACTATATAATACTTAATGGTGGAGTTATACCGTTAAACAGTTTTTCACCATTTTCGTGAGCAGGATTTATTGGGCGGGTCTAAATTGAAGCTCGGTGACGCAATGGAGCCACCTAGCACTGATCCTCCGGCGAAACTACAAGAGCTGTGTTGGACTGGAAGCAGCACTGACCGCACAGAATGATCACTGTGACATCAGTACATTGAGAGCTATAGAGAGCTCATTATGCTTTGAATGGCTCTGGCGGTACTTTGATGTTAAACACTGATTGTTCTGCGCAGTGCTGCTTCAAGACAAACATACACAATAACTAGGGCAGTGGTTTGTCCGTTCAGTCATGAAATATTACTGATAGATACTACAGCCTACAGTTTGCTATCTAGCTAGGCCTTCGTCACGTTATGTGGTTGCTATAATTTACAAAACAACTGAGCTTGGTCTCATTATTTAAATCAAGCTGTTTGAGGAAGACAGTAGAGAGACAGTAGCTTTGCCGTGAGTGGGCATGGTTCCAGCGTTTGAGAGCAGAGAGGATTATTTATTTATTTATTTTTTTCAAGATTTTGATACCTTATTTTATTTACTTCGCAGTTTTTTGGCATTAAAATTTGGCTGGGTGGTTTTTAGCACATTTTTCTGTGGTGTGACAAACTCAGAACAGACATTTAATATTGACTTTACAGACTTTAAGGGCATAAAAATATTATTATTTTACAATTTATTTGTATTATTTTCAGAATGTAAACCCTGACTGAAACAAACTTCATTTTTTATCTCTTAATAGAGGGAAAGCTTAGGTCAAGGTTCCTTCACACATATCTATAGAGGCAGTAAGACAGACCAGCGAGACGGAGTGACACACACCACAGAGGTTCTTCTAAAGGTCCTGGATGCAAACCATAAAAACTGCTGGGAGGTACATTTTCAATCACGTTATTTACAATAAAGAGACGATATCAAATGTGGACCTTGGCACATAGAATATTGCATTTCCCATTTATGCCAATCCATGGCAATGTTCTGTTTGATTCAGAATACTGTAGTTTTAATAAATTAGAGATTTAGCAAAAAATTTCAACAATCATGTGTAATAAATGAGCTTTTTTGCATTATCTGACTGAAGAGAATGATGCAATCTTTCCGCCTTTTTTTAAGTCTTTTTTCGAGGCGGCCAGTTTGATGAGTCAAATTTCCCACAAGCACCTTCTCCTGGTATATGGCATCAGTGTGCACAAATCCAAAAGTAAGTGTTCTACACTTGTAAAAGCACTCTTAACAAACACTCTTTTATCAAAGTCTAAACACAAGAGGGCAAACCGTGATTAAAAGTCTTTGTCATGACCTCAGCTCTTTCAATCTTCTTGAACTCTGAATGGGTCTAGAGGGTTGTTGGTGACGCTGGTTGCCTGTCAAAGTGCCTGTGAATACAGTCAAGTCAGTAAAGGGTGTTCTCCTCTGACCCCCGCAGACATCATGGTGCAGGAGTTTGTGAAGCACGGCGCACTGGACCTGTACCTGAAGAAGAGCACTTCTGTGTCAGTCAGCTGGAAATTAGATGTAGCCAAACAACTGGCCTGTGCTCTCAACTTCCTGGTGAGAAATATGCATGCATGATAAATTGGCTGCTAATTACAAAACACACTATATCAGAGGCATATCTGTTTATTGAGTCAGTATTGAACATGAGTCAATATCCTCCCACATGTTGATTTTAGATTTTTTTTTTTTTTATAATCTAGGTTTTACTAGAATAGACCGAATGATTTACATGGTCCTATCTCTATCATAACAAATACTTTGGTAAGACTTTAGTGTAAGACTTATCTCTAATCCTACCCAATACCTAAACTTAATTACCATACTAACTATTAATAAGTAGAAAATTAAGAATTTATTGAGGGAAAAGTCGTAGTTAATAATTATCAAGTGTTATCTATCCTAAAGTGTTACCAATACCTTTTTCTCCTTACCAAATATAACAATGATTTGTCATACAATAATTTTTCATTTGATGAAGAATCATAATATTAATTTAAAACTGACAACAAATTAGGTTTTTGTTTTATCTATATATTTATTTATTTTTATTTGAAATAATCTATACAAAGATTTGAATAATTTATCAGATAATAGTCTTTTTAGTTTCAGCTAGACATCTAATATCGATGCAAATGAGAATTTTTAATGTTAAGTTTTGATTTTTTGATTTTGTGAAATATTACTATCATCATTACTCCAGGATTCAGTGTCAGGTTTTTCTTTGTGTGTGTGTGTGTGTGTGGAAATTTTAGTACTTTGTTTTCTGGATAATACTTTGATCATTTAATAAATGAGTTTTCAGAATAATACTTTCTTTGATAACAGAAATTTCAAAAGAACTGAAATAATTTGAAATACATTTTAGATTTTAAAGTCTTTAAAAATAATATGTAATTAAGGAAGAAAAAAAAATTAAAAAAAAGAAAGAAAGTAAATAAAAACAAAAAAAAAAAAACCAAAAATTTTAACCAAAAAGTGGCAGAATCAAGAATCTTTTAGTTAAAAGCTTATAGTGAGTGATTTCTGTACAAAATATTTGAGGAGATGCATCCCATTTCTCATTTCTAAGTTCAGCAGTAGTTAAAAATCAATTTTCTTTTGTCTACCATATGCAGGAGGAGAAGAATATCCCACATGGGAATATTTGTGCAAAGAATCTGCTGTTGGCCAGAGAGGGAGACCCTTCCTCTGATAACTCACCCTTCATTAAGCTGAGCGACCCCGGCATCAACATGACCTTGCTGGGCAAAGACGGTAATTATATTAATCAGATGAACACAAAACCAATTTTGCAAAAGTATCTGATGACTTGTAGAATCATTTGTATTATTAAAAAAAACTTGACAGAGAAATATATTCCTTAGTTAGCTCTTATCATGGATTATAGTACACTATAAAATGATTATGTGTAATACAATGAAATGCACATTTCTGTGAATCCAGTGGTGTTAGACAGAATCCCGTGGGTGGCTCCGGAGGTACTGGACACGCTTGAAATTATACTGGAGTGTGACAAGTGGAGTTTTGGGACAACGCTGTGGGAGATTTTCAATAATGGAAATGCTCCGTTGCAGGGCCTTGACCTCATACAAGTACAGACACCTCACATGAATACAACATGAATATACAATCATAAATTAACTGTAAAGGATGTAATGCATTCTAGATTAAAAGGCAAATCGTTGTGCATATACTGAAGAATCGTGACTCCTCTGTGATACTGCTGTACTAAATGACTGCTGTCCTTATTTGAATCCAGAAGCAGCAGTTTTATGAGCATTTTTCAAACCTGCCTGCTCTGGAGTGGACCGAGCTGGCCGACCTGATCACTCAGTGCATGCAGTACCAGCCTGAACTCAGACCGTCCTGCCGGAGCATCATCCGTCAACTTAACAGCCTTATCACATCAGGTAACACACAGATGTACTCCAGCTCCCTTCCTACAATGATACTGATGTTTGTGAAGCCATCATTGCAGCAGTCTGCTCGGTTTAGGTTCCATTCTTGAAAGAAAAATGAATATAACTTGGATGTAACCAAGTTAACCACTAAGGATGGTTAATGCCCCCTTGAGGAAGATAACGTTTTTTTCTTTTTTTCTCTTTTTTTTATAATATAAAATAATTTATAATATATGCATTTGTGTTAGTTTGTTATAAAAATCTATTAATATATTAATTATTTACATTACAAATAATAATGAATACAAGTATAAAATAAAATGTAAAATTGTAATAAAATATTTAATACATATTAGTATTTTTTTTGTAATGTTTGACATTAATGTAATGAATTAAAATGATTTATGTAACTAATTTCATCATATTTATTTCCAAATAACTCTTAGTTCAGATTTTTATTATATACAAAATATGTTATGCTTATATATTAAACATATTTATGTATAAAATAAAAAATATAAATATATATATAAATGTATGTATGTCACGCGTGTATGGTGCAGGAAGGCACAAGGCAGATGCGAGTTCACAAAATAACCAATCTTTAATCCTCCAGACAGGCAAACGCACAGGCAGAGCAGATAACACACATATAGTAACATTGAAGACCGACAATCAAAGGTAAAACAGAACAGGCATTTAAACACGGGAAAACACTCAGGGAAAACTGAAAACAGGTAAGGAGCACAGGTGGAGGCGAGTTAAACTGATTAAACTAAACAAGAACTGGAACAAGACCAAATAAGAGAAAAATAGGAAGATACAAAACGAAACTAAAACTAGACAGAACAGACGTGACAATATACATGCACATATTTTAAAAAACATACTGTATGTGTGTATTTATGCTGTATTTACATAATAAATATACATATTACACATACATATATTATGTAAACAAAACCTCTTATTTTACATGCAATAAATCACAATTAATCATTTGACAGCACAACTTAATAGCATGTCCTCCTCTTTACATTGAAAAAATGATTCATGCATCTTGGCTAGATTTATCATAAAACATATGGGAACCGTATGATCAGCCATCATTGCAATTATAAACTTCTTTCTGTAGATTATGAAATACTTCATGCAACTGGCACACTTCCCAAGAGTGATGGCTTCTGGAGAAGATCAAACATGTTCAAAAAGCAACAACAGGATGTTTTTGAAGAGAGATACCTACGATTCATCTCTATCCTGGGAAAGGTACAACAAACAAACAAAAAAAAAAAGCACAGAGAATTTAATAATACCATTTGATAATTACAATTAAAAGTACTTTCTTAACTTAATGGATTAGTTGCAGATTTTACATTTTCATTTCAAATATGATGCACTTTGCTTTTTCATAATTCAATCTCGATTTCATAACTAAACATGACAATTATTGGTGCAACTACTGATTTACTATCAGAGAGAAAAATGAAAGTTTTAACTGCGTGCATGTGTGTATTTAGGGTAACTTTGGCAGTGTTGAGCTTTGTCGTTATGATCCGTGGGGTGATAACACTGGAGATCTGGTTGCTGTCAAGGAACTTCAGCCAAACAAACAGGGCACCGTGGCAGATTTCCAGAGAGAAATCCAGACAATCAGCTCCCTGCACTGTGACTATATTGTCAAATACAAGGGTATCTGCTACAGCACAGGTCAGATTACTTTCGATGATTACCAATCATTTTCCAATCAGCACGCATTCTGTAATAAAAAAGTCTGAAGAAACATAGAAAAGACATCGGTAGTTTCCTGCCAAGAAGTTCACAGACATTTCTTTTAACCCTAAAACACAAAACAATACAAAGCATATAAAGCACCAGTGAAAAGTCAATAATCCTTGCTTTTGAATGCCTTGCAGGTCGACTCAGCACAAAACTGGTGATGGAATATCTTCCATATGGCAGTCTGATTGGATATATGGAGAAGCACAGACAGAATGTGTGCACCCGAAGACTTTTGCTCTTTGCCTCGCAGATCTGTAAGGTACAAACAGACTAACCAGCACTAGAGAGCTCACTCAATCCTTTTACTAATCAGTTTTTTGATTTGTTTGTGGAACTTTACACACCTAAACAGCACTGTAATGTTCTTTTGTAGGGTATGGAGTACTTGCAGAGCATGCGTTATGTTCACCGTGATCTAGCTGCTCGCAATGTCCTAGTCGCCAACGACACTTTGGTGAAAATAGCTGATTTTGGGCTTACGAAGATCATTCCAATGGATAAAGAGTACTACCGTGTCACGCAGCCAGGAGAAAGTCCTGTTTTCTGGTAATGATTACATCAAGCTCTTGGGAGATTGGGCAGACAACACTATTAATGTGCGATTAATGTTTCACCCAATAGTGAACACTTTACACACCAACAACCCAGCTCACAAAATATGACCCTTTGGCAAATGTTCCCTTAGAGTAATTAAAAGGTTATTTGTGAACTCTCAATTAATCTGTCATCACACAGCAGATAAATCAGGTGTGTCTGGATGTTTTCATGTGCTATCATTTTCCACTGTCATTGAACAGTGTCTGAAAAGGAGCTATTTGTTTTAGTCACACAGGGTGTGTACATACCAGCAAAACAAAAAGAGAAACGTTGTGCATATATTTATGGATCAGTCAGAATATAAATAACAAATGTAATAAAAAAACAAATCTTATTTTAATAATTCTCTTTGACCAGCTTCTGACCCTTGTATTGTTATAGGCATTTCTAATCTGTTTTCAACTGGGTATTGTGTAGAGCTATAGGCCAATTGGTTTCTTTCTTTTCAGAAAAGTTTATACGAATATTAAGGGAACGTTGTATAACATTACTGTTATATAAAATATACTGTTATGGTAACGTTACTTTTGAATGTTCTCTGAACATTCTGACACAAGTACAACATTTAAAAATGGAAGGAGATGATAACAAAAACATTCTATGAAAGATGTATAAATAATGTGTTTGTGCCAACATTTGAGGAACATTATTGGAGATCAGATACATTGAATGACTTAAAGAGAAACTTGTAAAGCTGTAAGAGTAATTATCAACCTTGTATTTACAGATTAATAAAATGTAATTTTTCTAGTCACATTGGATTAAGTGTGATGTCATGTTGTGTGCAACTCAGTGTTATGTTGCTGGGTTTTTTTGTTTTGTTTTTTTAACTTTGTCATTAATGTTTTGTTCGACTGTCATTAAAGTTTTGTTTTGTGTCCTGTCCTGTTCAGGTATGCACCTGAATCCATTTCAGAACTGAAATTCTCCCACAAGTCAGATGTATGGAGTTTCGGCATTGTTCTACACGAGCTCTTCTCTTACTGTGACATCAGTCGAAACCCTAAAAGAGTGAGTAAATGAAGCTCCATAATAATAGTGCTACTACTATACGAGGTACTGACTGCCACCTTGAGAAACCACAGACAAAACTCTATCATTGACTCAATTTATGTTGTCCCAAAACGTTTCATTTGTTAAACCTGTTTTACTGTAAATCCTTTGATGCAGTTGTGTATCCAGAAGATAGGAAATTATGTTCAGAGTCCATCCATGGCTATCCATCTTCTTAATCTTCTCAAGGATAACTGGAGGTTACCGGCTCCATCTCAGTGTCCACCAAAGGTGAAAATAAAAACAGATTTCTGTTTGAATGCTTTAGTATGCATCACATTAAACAACTGAATTGAGTTCCATTGTACATAGAAAGCAAGTTTATGCACCAAGCAATACCCCAAAAATAAAAGTAATTGTAAAAATGTACTCTGTTTTTTTTCAGGTGCACAGTATTATGATGCAGTGTTGGGAGTTCAACAGCGAGGACAGACCAAGCTTCTCCTCTCTACAGGACCTGATTGAGAATAGTCTGTTAGATGAGAGAGAGGGCTGTAAAGGGTAAAATCAGAGTTACCCTTAACAGATCACTGTATTTTCAACATATATGTATATTTAATATATATTTGAGTATTTTAGGACATATTACAGTAGCTTTTTCAGTGTTTTGCTTCCTTAGATCAGCTTGTATATTTTCCAATACATTTACGGAGCTAGCACTACCTGTTTAACCATATTCTTTAATTAAACACATAAGACTTCATCTGTTTGACTCACAAAGATATGGTCAAAATTACAAGTGCATCATATTTGTTCTGAGTTTTTTTTGCCACATGTTGTTGAGCAGGAAGGTCACTTGTTTTTGTATTTTTTAATGACATTTGCATAACCAAAACTGAACTAATCTAACATCACTCAACAAATGAACATCAGGTTTGTTTGGATCTGTTGTCTTACATTTTTTCGTTGTGGTTAGACACTTTGTAAAAATATTTTATTATTAATAAATAAAAAAAATTAAAAAGAGAGTCACATATATAACTGAATATCAGTCACCTCACGTAAAAATTTTTACTCTGTTTTCAGCTGGGTATTGTGGGTTTGTGTAGTCCTATAGGCAAGATCATAAAAATATGCCTATTGGTTGCTTTCTTTTAACTGTACTTTGAGATCAAGAAGGACCAAGAAAGATCAAGAAGGTGTCTCACCCATAGCAAGGCTTGGTCAAGGTCAAGAGTTTAAGTCTCGATACCAGCAAGGATTTTGGGTGGAGGGAGTGACTGACCAGTGCTCTTTTTCACCGTCAGTACCACAACCAAGGTGAGGACCCTTGAGCAAGGCACCAAACCCCCAACTGCTCTCTGGGCACAACAGCAAAAATGGCTGCCCAGTGCTCCAGATGTGTGTTCACAGTGTGAGTGTGTGTGTTTGTTTACTACTCAATACTGTGTGTGTGCTCTTGGATGGGTGAAATGCAATGGGACACAATACTTCATGGTACCATACTTCATGACAATGTAGACTTATGCTTCAACTTCTCTTGCTCAGTCCTGGTTCTTCTTAGCTGATCTTTGACTCGTGTGCACCCTGTTAAATAGCCAGTCACTACAGCCATACTGTATACTAATGGGTCCTGATTTATTATAATGCCTACAATAAACTATGGCTTGTTTCCACCGAGTGGTACAGGTCAATATGGTATTATAGACAGAACCTCCTAATCCTTCTTGCCTTTCCTCCACCAATAGTACTACTGTACTTGTTAGGTGTGGTGTACGGAAAATAGCGATCAACGGCATTCTCGTGTGAAGAAGAAAGGACATAATAAATATCTTATAAATGTGACATAATGGATAAAACCCAAACCTCCCTCCTTTATGGACTTCAAGGGTTAGTTCACCCAAAAATGAAAATTAGCCTGTCTTTTACTCACCTTCGAAGCATCCTAGGTGTCTGTAACTGACTTTTTTCAGACAAATACAATCGGAGTTATATTAAAAACTGTCCAGCCTTTCCATGGAGATAAACAGGTGTTTGCTGAATATACTTCAGAAGATGTTAGCGGTGGCAAATCCATGCGTATTTGAAATATCTATATTTTAAATTTAATAAACACTTTTTTCTCACTTCAGCTGACTGTGGCATGTGGAAGCAATTGAAACGTATTGAAAACAAAATGCCAGTCATGAATTAGAAGCACAAAACAAGGATTTGTAAAGGACAATGTCAGAGAATTTCGATATAAGCCAAGAGGAGATTGGTTTTCCTTTGCTAAAATAAAGAAACGTTTCTTTGCTCCTACATTTCCCAGAGGTGCAACGCATATGTCCTACGACATCCGTCATGACTGCTTCCGGTTATCAGCAGAAGTGAGAGAAAAGTGTTTTTTACATTTGAAACATGGATATTTATGTTACAAAAATGCATGGATTTGCCTTAATTCACACCCTGGAGCTGCATGACGGACGTTTTATTAAGGATGTGGGTACTTTATTTCACACCTTCTAAACTGTTGACAACAAACACCTGCTTACTCCAACTGAAAGGCTTGGAGGGACCTGGACAATTTTTTTTATATAACTCAGATTGGATTCTTATTAAAAAAGAAAGTCACATACACCTAGGATGCTTCAAAGGTGAGTAAAAGACAGGCTGTTTTTTATTTTTGGATGAACTAACTCTTTAAGGCCCATTCACACCAAAGATGATAACTACTGTATGTTAGATCATGCCTCCATGCCAGATAATTAAGATCCAGCCCCGGACGCTAGATCCTGTCAGAAAAGTTTTGTTGGGTTATAGAACAACTTGTCAGCAAAATACTCTAATAAATAGACACTAATAATTAAAAACATATCACACATTAACAGCACAAATAAATGTTTAAAAAATACAAACAAAAACAAAACAAGTTTAGGCAACTGACTCAACCCCAAACATTCCAAATTATTATCCACAATAATATATATATATATATTAGGGCCGGGACTCGATTAAAAAAAATAATCTAATTAATTAGAGGCTTTGTAATTAATTAA
>JAUMHE010000055.1:4377587-4392118 GCA_032359235.1 Enteromius mattozi
GACATTTTTACGTGTTGAGAGGAAAGCCTGTATTTCTAAACGTATTCAAGATTTCTAGATTCTCAGTCTTATTAAACTTTCCTTTTGAAATCTTAAAATTAACAAGATGTAAAAACAAAAGAATTCATTAAGGGTCCTCTGGTTGTCACAGAATTACCTTGTAGTTTTATATATAGTGAATACCAATCCAAAGTGAAACCATTTAATATAATTGCATAACATGTTAAGTTATACAATTATGCATTTTATATGGGCTTTCTTATATAGTATGTTTGTTTATACACTTGTTTTGCATTTACTTGGCATACACTGAGATCAGAATAAGCAAGAATCCAGTTAAACGAATACCTTCATGACGGAATACGCAACATTATTAAGGGTTCACAAGCTACCTAGCGCGAGCGTCACCGGTCTATTGTCTCTCGCGTGCACGTGGAAGCACATTTTACACAATACAAAGAACGTGCCAAATTGAATTCTGTGCAAATACATTTGTTTTGTTTTCCATCCATAAAAGCAAATTGACAGTAATTTCGGAAGTGAGTATATATTCATACTGTACAATAAAACTCAAAACATCAAGAAATTGAGTTTGACAGCTGCATGTGCCATTTGATCCAATCAGATCGCGTGACAGCGCAGCGTGCAGCGCGAGGTCCAATAGGAAAGTGTGAACTCTACCAATGCGTTCAGACACATGCATTTATTATCCTTTGCCCACACAGATTAACAAACAAATCCCTTACCTTCTGTTGAATGGAAACATGACACACA
This sequence comes from Enteromius mattozi, assembly GCA_032359235.1. Lineage (NCBI taxonomy): Eukaryota > Metazoa > Chordata > Actinopteri > Cypriniformes > Cyprinidae > Enteromius > Enteromius mattozi. The sequence continues at coordinate 4,378,362 of JAUMHE010000055.1, forward strand.
CGTCAACAGCAGTAGTAAAGCACCAAGGTGTTCCATGCCTTGCTCGGCGTCCTCTAGGTGCACGCTTGTCGCGAAACAGTGACGTCATTTCCGCATTACGGAATATGTAATCACCCACTGATCACCCCAGAAAATTATGACGTTGACCCCAGACAGTTAAAAAAAAAAGACCCTAGACAGTTTTGGGATAACAAGCCACACTTTAAAACGTATGAATGTCGTTGTATTATTAAATAACAGAATATCAATCCGAGTGGACAGCCATTTTAAAGATGATTATAGCTCACCTTTTGAGTAAAACTTTGAGTAAAAATTTTGAATGATAAAATAATAGATATCCAGTTAAAAAGGAAGACAAAGATGTGTGTACCATGTTCATAATTGTGTGTGGACATGCAACGAACTGGCTAAACTTTTGTGAGCTTCATTTACGCATTCCGTGTCTCATCCTTCATTATTTTTTCATTTATGCTTTCGTGTGTATGCATGCACATGTATGAACCATTAAAATTTTCTTTTGACAATATTTCATAGCCTATATGATATACATCTTAATAAAGTATCCTTTTTTAATTTTATTAGAACGGACTTTATAAGAAATTAACTTCATCAGATATTTAAAAGTAATTTAAACTTGCAAAAAGCACTATTTTTAAAAAAATAAATAATAAAAAAAGCAATAATACAACTTTTTTTTCTACAATACAGAATAATTGCATATACAAACTTATCATGTAAGCTACTTTTTATAGCGAGCATTACATTATCTTTATATTTATTTCGATAAATGGCGTTATGATCTATGGGCTGCCGATGCTTTGAAAAAAAAATGCTATCAGACTTACTTCTTGTGCAATATGGAATTACGTATGTGCGTTGACCTATATATTACATGACTACGGACATTCCTACAGACTTAACACCCTTGAGTAACATAGATCCAGACGTTCAACCTATATGTTAGACCCCCAGGCAACACAAACGCATCACTGAATTGTCTCCTTTTTCGTTGCAATTACACAACAGTCAATCAAAAGAAGAGTTAGCACAATTCCTGATGTTAATGACTGGAGAAGATTGTGTCATTTTCTTTTTCTGCAATAAAATGCGCAGCACACGCGGATGACTGATGACACAGTCTCATCTTTGCATTTATGCATTCTTTCATAGCAGCCATGGCGCCGAGCGCAAGTTACAAAACTCAAGAGTTTTGTGTTTTGTAATGCGCCTCAGCAGCCAATAGACGTGCTCGCTGCTGCGCACGTGATGCTATTTTTACGTAACGCACGGACAAAACGACTGTACGTTCAGGACCGCGAGTCAATGCGTTCTCCTGTACCGAGAACTGTAAGAATGCTTTGACATTTTTTCTATTTATTATTTCGGTAGCGTAACTTATCTGTGAATGTCACTCGCAAGCATGTCGCTGCGAAGACTAGACCAAGAATATGCTTTGGAGGAAAGGGGAAGGTTTTTTATAGCGTCTGAAACAGAAGGCGACTGGGACGAGGAAGACCATGTTGATCACCGTCAACTAGTTTTATCAAAAGCTGATGCTTTAGCGTCGGAAAACCGTTTTAAAGAGGCTGTCGATATGTTTTCCATGGCACTACGATATGGCCCAGTCCGGCCGGATCAGCTGAGCAGTTTAGTCGGATGCGTTCTGCGCAACTTCAAGAAGAAATCAGAGGAGTCCTCAGCAAAAAGTGAGCCGAACTGGACACAGGATTGTGAATTTGACTGCCCTGGTTGCCATAGTTTCTTAGCCGAGCCCGTGACGGTGATTTGTGGACATACGTATTGTAGGAGATGTTTACAGCATAGCACTTTTTCCAGATGCAAACTGTGCAGTGAAGACATTAAGAGGAGGCCTGGGGATCCCCGACTGAATGTGATCCTATGTGGACTTTTAGAGAAGTGGTTCCCTGGAGACGTGAAAAGACTTAAGTGTATAGGAGAAGCTGAAAGCCTGTTGAAGGGGAAACATTACGACGATGCTATTGCACTAACCAGTCAGTTATTAGAATCTGGTAAGTTCACATCCTTGTCTGTGTCTAAAGATATTTACTAACCTGGCAATAATGCCAGGAGCCAGGTAACTAGGTCGCAAGACGTCTTATAATGTTTATTAAAAGAGTACGAGGGTGGACAGAACTCTACTAACCAACATTTGGATTGACAGCCGTAACTTATGTATAAACCCCGCCCTCAGCGATCATGTAACTGGCGAGTGACTGTATTACAAAACGCGCTCGCAAGGCGCACGCGCACTCGGCACGCGTTGTGTAAGGCAGGTCGTGACACAGAGTGTTTTGTAATCTGAGGCAAACTGAGTTTGATAATAACAAGTAGAGCAGTATGTAATAGCCACAATGTTCAGGTGATTGGTGTTTATTTAACAGAGATGTCTAAGGGCAGAGATGCCTTGTCCTGTTGCCTAAAAGCAATGTTGCATTTGTTAAGCAACAGCTGGACTTTGAAAAGGCTGCAGTGTCATGATAGGCTAAAATGCTCATTTATGCTTGATGTATTTTATGCAATTTTTCAATAAGACCCAACAGTTTATTTGCAACTGTTTATTTTTTAAGAGTTTATTTGCAAATAGGTTTTTATTATGTTATTATGATTTTATTGTGTTAGTTTTTAGTTATTTTTAACCTAATCAACATAACCCAACTGCAGTTTGATTAAAATTAATTTAATGAAAAAACATGAATGTTAATAACGGAGCTATATATTCATACACATACATACATATATACATAAATACTTACATGCATACATAGATTTAAAAAAAAAGATTTTGTAAGTGAAAATATAAAATTAGACCCAAGACTCAGAAGGCCCCATTTTTACCCATTTTTACAATATTAAATATAATACTTGTAATTGTTAAATCTAATTGCAATTTAATGGAGCTATTATTAAATAATATTGTAAATTGCTTTTCGTTAGAATACATTGAGTGAAATCAGTTTGATTTCATAGTGTTGCTATTAAAACATATGTTTAATTAATTTAAATATGTATATATTATAATGGCTGTATATAAGTTAAAGAACAAATGAACCTTTCTAAAGAATCTCTTTTACTGGGATTCTGCTTTGTCTGTCATCGGTTATTTAGTTATTTAACTAAACTGTCATAGCACAATTTGAAATAGACTTTGTATTTTATATTAGTGGCACAAATATTAATAAGAATGATATCAAAAGTCATTTATACATCCTGTAAAAGTTTAGCCAAGGGGTTGTCTTGCCCCACGGTGTTTGATTTGTACTGTTGATGCATGAAAATCTAGCACCATATCATCTTTGTTAAGTGGTTGACAGGAAATAGTTGATGATGTTGATGAAGTAACGTAACGGCTACATAATGTCCGAACCTTCTGGTCGTTCTACTCAAAAATTGGGACATTTCCTCTTTGATAACCCTCTGTCACATTGTATTCTTGATGCGTATCTTGATAAAAGAGTTGGTTCAGATCCATGAAGTCCCTGAACGTATCTCAGAGAGTCAGTGTAATCAGAGTGCGGCAGTCTCATTTCTCATAGTGTGTCCTCATTTGCCCTTGTAAAAAAGGCAGTGCTGCTGCAGTGTCACATCCTCTCTCTCCACTCTTCCTTTATTCCGGTAGCATTTCAGTGAACAAATGCCTCTTCTTGATTTACTGATTTTACACATTTAATCTATGACATCTGAAGTAATGTAATAATATCATAAAGCTTATCGGACGGAGTTAAATAGAGCTGTGCTTTTGCATTTTGTCATGGTCTCTCACTGATTTTCTCTTTCTCTCAGACTCTAGTAATGTGTGGGTGAGGGTGTGCCATGCCGAGGCTCACAGAGGACTGAAGCAGTACCGTCAGGCTTTAGAAAACTGGGAGTCCTGCCTGGTAGCTACCCCATCCCCAGAGGTACGTCGATGATTTTCAACTAATTTCGACTACTGATGACTAATTTACAGGACATCAATATGCTTTTGCACAGATTTAAGTAGCTGGATTTTTGCTTTAAAAACAGGAGGCAAACTTTTCAAATATCATGTCATGAATATAAATGCTTGGCTATATTATATTTAGATGGGGGGGGTTTATCAGTTATAATAATAGCTGGAAGTTATGCTGCTATAATGTAACTCTATAACTCCTATAAATAAACTCCTCTAGGACGCTTTACTTTTTATATGCTTAATGTTTTTAATGAAGTGAGACCAGATTGTTTTTTATGATGTACTTTTTAATGATTTTCTTATTCTCAAACAATAAATAATATAAACAATCATGTATTTAGTAAATAAAATGGTAACAATATAAATATAAAATTAAGTAAGTCACTTGTTTTGGAAATGTAATCAAAGGCAAAAAAAAAAAGTTTCAACTTTTTTGATATAGTTTATTTATTTGCTATTTATTTTATTCACTTGTTGTTTCCTATGAATATAGCTGCGGTTGTCAGCAATCACTCAATCAGTCGTACACATTTTGCTTTAAAACAGTGATAATAAGTGCAAGACATTACTCACTTATTTACAATATTTTTAATAACAATATCTATATTTCACAAATAGAGAATTTTACCATTTCACAACAATAATGCTAATTATGTAACAGAAAAGGGCTATCCTTATTATTTAGCCTTGCTTTTTTGTAGATTCTTGACCATGAATATGTTTGAATGTATTTCTTTTTCAGTACTGATGATTGCTATTTTTCGAAATGGGAAATTCAGCACCATCTTTTCTGACCTATATTTTTTACTACAGTTATTCTGGTCTTTCATTGGTATCAGAAAACCATTGAGGGGATGTAGTTGTGTTAAACACGTGATTAAGGTATAAAGGATGTTTGCCAAGCTGACAAGTGAGATAAGGAGATACAGACAGGTAGGGATAAGGAAGAGATGTGGGTCACTCGAGTGTGTATTTATCTCAGTGTCTAGCCCCGTTATTAGCCTTGAGGCCATTAACATGACTAGACTCTCAGTCCCATTCAAGTCAGATTAACCCAAAAACAGCATCTGTGCTACTGGAAGCTAAATTCACTCTGATCTGTCTCTCTTTTGCAGGGATATTTCCGTAAAGCAAAAATTCTTCAAGAGATGGGTCATGTAGATGACTCTCTGCAGGTCTTCCTTCAGTGTTTGGCATTGGATGAAGACTTCTGTCAGGCCAAACAAGAGGTGGAATTGGTGAGATTCATTTCTGCTTTTGCAGTTTAACTAATTGGAAATGATGAAATTTAATAAACACCCTCAGATAACTGATGAAATAAGCTAGAGCATCATATTAAATTTATATTATTTTATTCAATATTATATTTTAATATATTATGTTACATTTAATTTATATGAATGTTTTATTTATATTTTATTTTATTTGTAATTATGTCTAGTGGACGTTGTAGAATAGCAAACATTGCTTACAGCATCAAGTTGTCTGTATTTTGCTACTTAGCTGCTTTGGCCATCTAATATGAGAGCATGTGGGTTTATCAGGTATTTTGTTTATTCAGGACTAGCTATATAAAGTCTTTTGTTGGCTCAGTAGGTATGGTCTCACGATACTCTGTTTATTCATATCGTAGGTCAGAGGTCAGTGCACTGGAGACAGAACTGTTAAAAAACAGTTTTAGTTATTTGTGTTCTTAAAGGTCAACTAATACACTGGTAATGTGCTGTGGCCAAACTGTTTCGTATCAGTTATGGACCATGATTAAATTATGTAACATAATTATTATTGGTGAAGCCTTGTGACTTTCTGCCTAAGCCCACAGAAAGTTGAAGAAAGTGCGCTGTGAGCATTGCATAATGTGTATCTTTTAGAGTGTGTGTGTGTGTGTGTGTGTGTTTACAGAAGGCTTAAAACACACTCCCTTATGTAATTAGGTGCTTTTCTTTGGCCTACATTAAGACTGAGAACTATTTTAAAGGAGAAATCATGACCTCTCAATGACATTAACAAAGACTGGTGTCTTAAATAACAGTTCTGAAGCATAAACACTAGCTAGAGGCGCCTAATTCCTGCCATCTATTTATCTTTATTTGAACAGAATGCAGCAAGATTAGTTGTGTACAACATACCATTTAAAGGTTTGGTGTTGTTATTTTTACAATGTATTTGAAAAAAGTTATGCTCATCAAGGCTGCATTTTTTGATCAATAATAGACTAAAGACAATTATGTTGTTGTTATTATTACAATTTAAAAGAGCTCTTTTATATTTTAATATCTGTAAAATTTTATGTATTTCTGTGATGACAGCATCATTACTCCAGTCTTCATGAACCTTCAGAAAAACTTTTTTCAGGAAAGAGAACATTTAAAAAAATATATTTGAAATAGAATTTTCGATAAAGTATTCTTTTTAAAAAAACTTTTGAATGGTACTGTATATTAGAATGTATATTCTTATCTATATTGTCTTCTAAACCTCTGTTAAACTGCCTGTTTTTGCTCTATCCTTTTTGTTCTTTATCTTCAGATCTTGCATGACCTTTTGGCTCCAGCCTGTAATAATTTCAAGGTTGGTTTGAGAGAGACAACCCACAGCACTTCCTCACACTTGCGCAGTAAAACCCTGGTGTCCGAGGGCCAGGATCGAGACCAGGCAGCTTCTCCCCAACAGCCCCCTACAACCTCAGAGGTGAGCTGGTCACCCTTTAGCACTTTGTATTTTAAATGAGCTTTAGAAATAGAACCCTGGTTGACAGTGACATTAGCTGTACTTAATACTTCAACACCTCATTTTTCTATGTCTGCAGAAACCAGGTCGGTCTGAAAGTCTGGAGCGCTCCGGCCTGAGCAGAGCTCACTCACTTCGTGCTCATGGGATAGCAGGAGCTGTAGAGGAGGGGCTTAAAAGAGTTAGCTCTGCCCCACAGTTGGGTGACCCAGAAAAAGGCGCGCTGCTAAAGAGGAAGCTTTCTGTGTCTGAAGCAGGGCCTGGCATGGCTTACAGCCACAGCAGTAAATATAAAAAGCAAGTAGGTAAGTCGTCTCGCCTGATAAGAACATGATGCCAACACAAGGTTGAAAAGCCATACAAATGCTGTATTGACTAGACATCTGAACATTTCTATAACAGCCAAACTATAATGTAGCTGGTGGTTTTCCAGTGACCCTAATAGACTATATATTATACAGGGCATCCTTAGACTGATTACTCCACTTTTTGTTCTGGCAACCCAATGATTAGTCAGTGTTTAAAATATGTACATTTTCACTTCCATTGGCACTGTGAGCAGAATGCATTACTACCATCAGCTGAAAATGTCAGATTGAGTTTGGCCTAAATAAAGTGGTGTCCTCATCTCTCCGCTCTTCAACCTTGCTCCTTCAGTGACCGCCAGTGCAGCTACTCCTGTGGTTACCGAGGAAACCAAGTCCCATCGAACCTTGCCAAAAGACCTGCTGGACCCAAATGATTTTGAATGCTCTCTCTGTATGAGGTGAGGGAAAAGTGTGAGTTTCTAGAGTCAAATAAAGAAGAAAAGAGTTATTTATTTTAATTATTTTAAATGTATTTGCTTTTATTTTTTGTTACTATTTTTATAATAATAGTGTATATAGCTAAATAGTTATAATAGTTAATATTTGATTGTTTTTAATAGCAAAATATTTTCTAAAAATATATTTTATGAAAAAAAACTTGACATTTCTTCAAAAATTCTCAATTATGTATTTTTGTAAATTAATATTTTAAATATGTTTAAATGTTTGTCAAAATGTAACTTCTAAAAGGAATATTTTATTTTATGAAAAAACATTTCCTGCAGAATTCTCAATCATTTTAAATTGACTTGATTAAAAAAAGGTAATATTTTATATAATGTCAAAATGTGGCTTTTTATGCTTTGGTATGGTTCTGCTTTGGTATCAATTTTTTCAAGATTTATCAAGATTTCACTGTTATTGATATCAGCTACTGTTAACTTGGTACTGTGAAGACTGTGAAATTGTCCACTAGTGATGAAACTTGAAGGATTTTGAAAACCAGTTGTAAACAGGGGTATAGAATAGCTTAACTTATAAATGACACAATAATTAAAAGAGCCTGCAATGTTTACCTCAGAAAACAAAAAAGCCTCATATGGCGAATAAAAGATTCGTATGTGTGTCAGTGGAAGCATGCTTGCTTTCCCAAAAACTGAATATAGCTCAAGATCATCTCCTGTCTCTTTCCTAGATTATTTTATCAGCCTGTCACGACACCCTGTGGACACACGTTCTGCAAAAACTGTCTGGAGCGCTGTCTAGACCACAATCCCCAGTGCCCTCTCTGCAAAGAAAGCCTGAAAGAGGTTTGTCTCAGAATCACAGACTGTGCATTAGCATGACAAGAAACAAACAACCAATTCTAGTAGCATTTAGTGCTCAACAAGGCTTATTTTAATTTTAGGTTAATTGCGTTATTTAAATAAATTATATAAATTCATAAAATCTTAAAGTCCAATTTATTTAAGATTTAGCACCATAATTGTTATAGTCCATATTCATTTTTGCTAAAAATGATTACAGATATTACTGACTTCTTTATAATGTTCATTTTAACCAATGCTATCACAAATTTCACACTGACTTTAGGCCATTCGGTGATCTTTATTGTTGTGCTCTGAGATGGCATATATTTTTTTTTAATACTGTCAATTGCATTTTAAATGATATGAGCATTAGTAACCAATCCAGTTCTTTATGCAACTCTTCTCCTTCCTTCCGTCTCTGTTTGGTTCTTCATACAGTATCTTGCCTTCAGAAAGTACACAATCACACAAGTGCTGGATAACATCATTAAGCAGTATCTATCCAAGGAACATTCAGAAAGACTGAAGCTGCATACAGAGGAAACAAAAGAGCTCTCAGAGTAAGTTTGCACAACTGCTTCGTTTGTGGCTCATCCAGTCAGAGTGATCGTTTTGAAGTGTTACATAATGTGCAGCTGCTTTTGCACTGATGCCAAACTTAATATTCATTTGTTATGCATAATCTTTTTGGTTTCCATCTATCCAGTTCCAAATAAAAGAGAAATTAAAAACTGACTTGTACGCTGCCTTTCATTTGCATTTTTTGTCACTTAGTTGTATCACATTGCAATTCATATTGTTATAAAATTACTCTTTGTGTTATTTATCTTTCCCTAGTTTAACAAAGAATGTGCCCATCTTTGTTTGTACCATGGCGTACCCCACTGTGCCTTGCCCCCTTCATGTGTTTGAGCCACGATACCGTCTTATGATCCGACGCTGCATGGAAACCGGGACACGTCAGTTCGGCATGTGCATCAGCGAGCCTCAGAAAGGGTAAGTGTGTGCTTATATGAGATCTCATGGGACCGTGAGCATTAAGTCTGTCGGATTGTGTAGCTGACTTTTATCTTATGATATATGAAGGTTTGTGGACTATGGCTGCATGCTCCAGATCCGCAGCGTGCATTTCCTTCCAGATGGGCGCTCTGTTGTGGATACAATCGGAGGAAAGAGGTTTCGCGTCCTCTCGCGTGGAATGAAGGACGGATACTGTATCGCCAACATCGAGTATCTGGAGGATATGAAAGTACGCACTTCTTATGTTTTTTTTAATTATTATTTATATATATATATATATATATATATGTTATGGACTTCATAAACATTTTTTTCTAAGAAAGTATGCAGCTCTTAAAGTTTTTCATTTTTAGATTAATGTAATGTAGAGGAATGCAGGAAAGGAATGTCTAATGTTCGTTATTGTTGAGCATTTAAATTTTTTATTTAAATAAGCTAAATTATATTATTTAAATGTATAAACATTTTAGCTTCTTAGTTTTCTAGGTATTAAAAAGTATTGACATTTTTTATCATTAAAAAAAATAAAACCAACTAATATTTATTTGTTTTTAATTTGTAGATTTATTTATAGACTATATATCTTTTTTTTTTCTAAGAAAATTGTTTTGAAATTATAGTTATAGACCATCTAAACAGTTTTGCTAAGAAATAAAGAAAAGAAGAGATTTTTAGATTACTGTAAAGGAATAGGAATACTATAAAGGAATGCAGTAAAATATCTGTCTGTGTGTAATTATAGGATTTTGATTTTTTTTTTTTTTTTAAATATGGCAATTATTTTTATTCTTTTACTTCTTGAAATTTTATCATCATAGTTGCTTGGATTTTTAAAATACTGTGATACAGCAGAATGCAGGAACAGAAATATCCTGTTTGAAAACCACATGTCCTTCTACAATTTGCGTTGACCAGAATTTAAATTAAGCTTAAAGATACAGTATATAAAAAGCTTGAGTATTGATCAGTTTTGTGCGTTGTAGGTGAATGATGAGGAGGATTTGGAGAAGCTACAAGTGTTACATGATCAGGTGTACGACCAGGCCCGTAAATGGTTCCAGAACCTGGAGAACCGCTTCCGGAACCAGATCCTGCAGCATTTTGGGCCCATGCCAGAAAGAGAAGCTGACATCCAGGTATTTCCCGCTTTCTTAATCCCTACTACTGAGAGAAGCTCTGTCTTTCTCCTTTCTTTGCCCTACAGCAGGCTGCATGACAGGAAGTAGGTCAAAGTGCATTCAGGGTTGCGTTTGCATAAGCACCGTTACATCATAAATGTGTCAGAAAGAACGGAAGTGAATCTGGCAGCTTTTGCAAACACACACACACTGTCTGGTAAACATATTAGCGTGTTGTCCCAAAAAGAGACGGCATGCTTTGAATAATAACGGAGGGAGGTTATGGTTGTGTAATCTTCATGAACGTAGCCGAGCCTTATATGGTCGATTTAAAGGGCCTGTCCCATGATACAAATAGGATTTGTACTGATGTTCAAGCTTTCATCAGCATTTGGTTTAGTTTCTCTTTTACAAAAAGAAAGCACGATATTAAAGGGGTCATGTTGTGAGGAATCAAAATTCCCATGATCTTTTCAGATTAAACTAAAGGTTGTAACTCAGAACTTCCTCTTGGGTTGAAAAAGAGCTGTAAACCGTTACATCCGCTGTGTTCAGAAACTTGATCTGCCTGCTCATGTTGAGGTAAAATGTTAAAAGCTGGACTGAATAATAATTCAGTTACCAATTCTAGCCAATACCAATGAGCTGATCATTATTTGTATATAATATAATTATTTAGTTTTTGTTGTGTCATGGCTGATAACTGAAGAGCAAATATTGAAAATTAAATGATATTTTGTCAAAATAAAGAAATAAAATCAGAAGTTGTAAATGCTAGGCATCATAACATGTCAGTGTACAGAATAAAATTTTTAATTAATTTTGGGATTAGCTATATAATACATTGTTTAAATGTAAAGAAATTAACTTAAAGTGAGTATTAGATGCATTGTTATGCATTGTTATGCATTGTTAACTAAATCTAAAACAAACTATTAATAATATTTTTATTAATTGGAATAAAATAAAATATTAATATTAGATTTTTTTGAAATTTTAAACATAAAAAAATTAAACAAAAATGACAAATGTTGTCTTGCCTTCGCAGAAATAAAATAATGTCAATAGTTGACACTAAAATTACTAAAACTAAAACTGAAACAAATAAAAGCTAAGTAGAGATATTAAAGAAAATTAAAAAAGAGCATACAATTAATACAATTTAAACTAAAATAAAAAAAAATCTAATTTAAAAGAATTATAAACTAAAAATAATACTAAAATAACACAAGATGGCAAAGATAATCTAAATGTATAATTGAGGAAATGAGGAGCACAATTAAATATTCAATATCAGCTGATATATTTCCAATATATATCAGAACCAATGCAGTATAGATATGTTATATGTCTTTTGGATATGACTCAATAAGTGTACTTCTATGTATTGGTACATGAGCTAGATCTGAAGACAATAACACATTTCTTTATTTCTTTGTTTTCAAGGCCACACCTAATGGTCCAGCATGCTGTTGGTGGCTGCTAGCTGTTCTTCCTGTGGATCCACGTTACCAGCTGTCTGTCCTTTCCATGACAACACTAAAAGAGCGACTAGTCAAGATCCAGCACATCCTCACCTACCTGCAGAACCTTTCCAGCGACTAGTGCTTCCACGCAGAACTCTTGTTTTCACCAGCTAATGTCTGTGTCCTTTTCCTGGCCAACATGCAAACACTCTATGGTGCTGACTGATGAAGAACTAATGACGATTCAAGGAGACTCCACTTTCTATTTGTGGGCTTAGATGTAATTCATGGCGAGAGAGTTATAAGAACAAAGTGTTTTTTGTCGTTTCGTAGCGATCCGTTCATCACCATCTGACTTTTCTTTGTGCAGATCCCTGTAGTATTTATTGTTCGTTCTCATTTAGGAGAAACAGTCTACTTAACATCACATTTCCGTCTAATGCCCGTAGCCTCCATACAGTGCTTTGAGGGCAGAAATATTGCTGGAGAGCATTCCAACATTTTCAACATGATCACGCCATGCTTTGTGTGTGTGTTGAAGTGACAGTGAGCATCTGCAAAAACTGAATCTTCAAAGTAGATTTTTGCGCACCAAGGTAGAAGGCAAGACCATTTTGAATATCTTTTCTTTTTCTCTTAATACTCTGGAAAATCAAAAGAAAATATCACTTCCGAACATCCAGCCGAGCTTTCGCACAAGAAGTCAATGTTGTCGCACAACAGCTGAGTTGCCTAAGACAGAGAAAACTCTGACGATGCACTTGCATTCATTTGTGTCACTTTTGCAGTAATGGACGTTAATGAAGCTTGCGCTGTCCCGTCCTGTCTCAGAGATGGGGACGGGACTGTTCAGCGTAAATTTATTTCTGGGGAAATAATTAGGACTTCCAAATATCTCTGTAGTTTAGTTTCATTCAGACGTATCATTCATTTGCTGTGGGCTTGCTTTGGTCAGTCAAAACAGCAAAATCAACATGTCACCATATTGCAAGCATCTCTTAGTTACAAGCTGCTCTTTGTCAAATTCTTTAGAGTACACTTTTAAAAATGATGCTGAGATATTGATGTATTTTATTTGTGTAGACAAAGGGAAACTTGCAATATTTTGACAGATGTAGACGAGTAAAAAAAAAAAAAAACTGACTATCGTTGGCTGCAACCAGCACCATACTGAAAGGAGACCCAGCTAGCATTCTGAATCTTGAGAGTTAAGAATGCTAACTCACTAGCTCATACCTGTGTGGTGCTTGTTGTGTGCAGACTAACTTTTGCCTTATAATACCTTGTTGCATTCTGCTCCTATGGTATGATGCACCGGCTTGGGTTTTTGCATTCCTGTTAATGGAAAATTAATTTTGTGGTTTAATTTACTTTATTTGCCTCTTGGTCTAAATCATGTAAGTGTGTAAAATATGTCAGATAATGGCTTTATTGTATGTAAATCATTTTGTTTTGAAAAATATTTTTTTTACAGCTCTGCTCAAATATTTAAGTTGTCAATTTTCAAATAAAATGCACATCTTTTTCATTGTATCTGTTTATTGCATTTTTATTATTATTATTTATCTATCCATTCAAAACAACTTTCTATTAAGCCTGTATTTATAATACATTATAAGGGTATTCTGAAGGCATTATAACGACTGCAATAATGCCTTATAAACAACTTTATAATGTGTTATAAAATCTCATGAATAATCATAAAAACAGTTATAATCCATTATAATATTTAGGTATTTGTGATTATAACTTAAGAGTATAATTATTTATAACATACAATGAACACCATATTAAATCTACTTCATTTATAATGGACTATATCATATCTTGACATTGTTTATTTAAGATCTGCA
>JAUMHE010000055.1:4400804-4414776 GCA_032359235.1 Enteromius mattozi
TAATAATGCATAGAAAAGTTGGTGGAATAATTTCATGGAAGTGAAATGTTGAATTCGTTAATTCAAATAAATCCTTGTAAGATGTATTTTTTTGGTGGCTTATTGTGCATTGTAAAGTCTAAAAAGACTAAAGAAAGTTAGTGCAATTTAGTATTTTAAATTACCTAAATGAATACATTTTAGTTATTATAACAGATTATGTTAGTTCAAATAACTAAAAGTTTTCAATATAATTATATGTAAAAGTCAAGTACTTTAAACGTAAAATCTCTTGCTTGTTCAACAAGACAAAATTAACTTTTTTAGGGGAACGAGTTTCCATAACTTTTTTAGGTTGAATCAACGTATATGGGCTTAGAGTGCATGAATTCAAAATGAGCAAATCGTTCACGTAAAAACATTTATTTCTTAATGCCTTGGTGTTTAGATTCTCTGTAAATCTGTTGTGCTTCATTCATTGGTTTGGAAAAAAAGATCAAATAGAAAAGAAAAAATCACGACACACTGCAATTGACAACTCACCCTATGTACGCTTTCAAATGATTTGTATATTTATGTATATGTATGTGGGTAAAAGACGAAAAAGGGTTTAGGCCTTAAAAACAATAAGTGTAATACTCATTTAAATGGTTGTTGTTAAAAAAATAAATCAGTTTAATTTGATTGCAAATTTGTTTTTGTTTCTCTGACCATCCCTGATTTACAGAAGACACGCACTAAAATGTAATTCAGTGTAACAATTTTGTCCGGCATATTCACAACAAAAAATCAGTTTATGGCACATTAACAGACTTTCACCCCAAATACTAATTAGCTATAATTTTACATTTTTTAAATATGCCACTAGTCGAGGTTTTGCTCATTTGTCAGTAAGATTTTTTTTTTACTAATTTAAAACGCAATAAAATGTAATTTGCTCCCTTATTCCTTTATATATTTTACTATGTACAAGTCAGATTAAGCATTTTGTTTGAATTTTTATGTAAATATTGTGTTACATTGAATGACAATGTAACATCATTTCAACCAAATTTGACATTTTATTCTCCAAAAAACCTGGAGAAGTAGACACTTAGTGCTTTCTAAATTTCTTTTGATGCGGACATCTTGACGTCTTTGACCCATATATATTTTGGAATAAACATCAAAATATTTTGTTTCTGTACAAAAAAATTATGCGAACTTGATTTGTATCGCAATTGAGTTGATATCTTAGGCTTGTTTTCACAATGCTTTGTGGGATTGTAGTTATTTTCTTTCTTTAACCTTTGGTCTTCAAGTATCATTGCAAGTGTAGTGAAAATGACCTTTGTATACTTCAGTATTAACATAAGCACATTAATTGCATTGCCCATCTTGTTGCTTCAACAATTGTTTTGTACAACATTGACTATTTTTCCTTAGCAGTAGCTTTAAATTAATATAGACTACAGATAAAATATATAATAATTTAATTGAAATCAATATATCATGTCCACATATTTATTTACTTCATTGTTATGTCTTATAAGAGAGGGTTTTTTTGTTTGTTTGTTTGTTTTAAACGAACACTCTGCATTGATTTTAATTATATTTGTGGTGTATTTAAAAGGGTGGCTTTGATAACTCAGAATATTGGTTCAATAAATTACATCTGAAGTAAATATATAAATAAAAGCTTGCTTTAGAAAATTTCTAATTACTTGTGAGTCTTCATGGCACACAGTCACAGCAAACTGATTATTCATATTTCAAATGAGATAAAACATACTAAAAGTCAGTACGTGGGCTCCGTCTGCTCTGGGTAATTTGGTGAATTTATTTCAGCGCACTAGTGACTTTCACCGAGAGGAAAAACCTGCTTCGCTAATCTACAAGAGTTATTAAACTAAGTGACCAATTGCTGTCAATCAGCACGTTGACACAAGCAATTTCAGCTCCTAATTCCTCTAATTGGAATAATTTAACAGAGGAGTGTGGGGATAATTATGAAACAAACTGATAGAATCGTCTAAGAGAGCCAGAGCTGTGGCTGGGGCAAAGAAGACGAGGCTGCTCCATTTTTTGCCCCTAATTACGATAAGATATCGAACCTTTTTGATGTGAGTTGTGATACACTGAAAGTAATTGCTTCTAAAAATACATATGAGATGATTGGTTTGCTGGAATGTTGAAAACGGTGACATTCCTCCACCTATTTTTTCCCCAAAGTTCACGAAGTAAAGTTTTATATGGGAGCCACCTTTTAGAGCTGGCCTTCAAAAATGACTGCATCTGACAGATGCAGATTAGATTGAATATGGACCTTCAGAGATAGAAATCTTTAGCACATTGAAAGACTCAATCACATTGAGATATCTGTCCAAGCCAAGGGCATCAGATACAGGCTTTCAAATGGCTTTGTCTTATTTTTTGACAGGTGAATGCTGAATAGAATCATTAGGACAGACTTTATATTGAACTGAACTTTGTCAGAAATCAACTCGATTTCAGTTATTTGTATAGTACTTTTCACATTATGTTGTTTCTAAGCAGCCAGTTGCAAAAAAAAAACACCCTTAGAAATGAAAACCGATATAGAGAAACTCAACTCAACTCAGTCTTCTACATTATAAACTTATATACACAATATATTTTATGTATGGAAGGCCATTTTGGGCCTCAGAGGGAAAAAGTAAAAGTAAAAAAAAATATTTAAATTTATATTTACATAATTGTATTATAATACATAATTGTGACTATATTTCTCTCTGTTATGACTATATTTTGCAATGTGAATTTATCTCATAAATAGAGCTTAATATCCCACAGTTGCATTTTTGTTTCACATTATTAAACATTTCTCCCTGTCTTCAGGTTGTCACTTCATATCTCGCAATCTGACTTTATACAATAATTCAGAGGAAGAAAAAAGAAAACACCAGGCTATCATAGTTATACATTCAAATAAGAAATAAAGAAAAAAACTAAAAAAGAAAGAAAAAATAAATAAATCTGAATGATAAATAAAATAAATATTCCTGCTTAATGTTTTGTTGTAGGCTGCGTGTTTTCAGGGTTCTTTGAAATACGCGGTTAAAAAATCAAAACAGCATTTGTCTGAAATAAACATTTTTGTAAAAGTAAAAGTTTTACTGTCACTTTTGATCAATGTAATGTGTACTTACTGAAAAGGACAATTTTCACATTTCTTTTGAATGGTGTTTGTGTGCTAAGGGTGTACAGTATAAAGCAGTTATTTAAAGCCCCTTGTTCACTACAGTAACTCTGCCTTGTTTTGTGATCTTCTCGTGAGATCTATCACTAGGCCTTTGGCACTAGATCAATCACAGATTGCAAGAACTTTCCTGGGTTACATCTGAAAACAAGCCACAGAACAATACCCATGGAACGCTCAGACTAGCCCGATCGATCGCCATTACCGATTTTGTGTCATGGTGCCGAAATGAGGCTGGCCCCCTTCTTTGCCATTACGGCCACGCAGCGCTGGGATTTATCTTTCTGGCAGCCCCTGACAATCCACTATCCGCTGAGAGTAGCTGCTGTTTACATCTACACAAACTTTATATCTGACTGACTGCCTTCAAAGGCTCCTCACTCCTCTGTGGCTGTCATTCATGTCCTCCACATAACTGTAATTATTTCCCGCATATGTTTCGGTAATTACGGTCTGACTGCTTCCCTTCCTGTCAGTTTCTGAACTAATGCAGCAAAGCTTTTGAAAAAGATTGCCGCTATGGCTGTCACCATGTCCCTGATATGTAACTGTTGAACATGCTTTGTTGTTAGTGAGGTTTGAAGTAAATTAGGCCTGTTTGCAACCACGAAAGAGCTTCTAGTGAGTTGAAAGCGATTACGCAGGATGCCTCTAATATCTTACTACATTGCTTTTCAGCTTACCTTCAAAATGAGGAGAGAAAAACGTACAATCCAGAAGCACCCGAGTCAATCTTTTTAAAATCAATTCCTTCTCCTCTGAGAGAATCTGTGGATTGAATGTAGAAAGTGACCCTTCACCCTCCTTTGATAATCCGTGTAGATGATAATCTGTCTAAATATGTTTGGATTAGCAAGTGAGATGAGCACGTTGATGAAGTGTTTGGTTTAAGCCGTGCAAGTGCTCCCGTGAATGTGACTGTCTGGAACACATTGCTCTGCAGTTTTCTATGACAGCACAATATAAAACATTTCTATCTACCATTGCTGCCTTAAATGCTTGAGGATCAATCTGGCTGTATCATTTCAATGTGCGTTGTATTAAACTGAATTGAAAATTAAAATAAATCTGACATAACCTAAAAAAACAACAACAGAGATTGGTTAAATTAACATGAGGAGTTAAAATAATGGGTAAGAAAAACACGTTACTTAACTTAGACCTATTGTTTTTTTTTGTTTTGTTTTTTTCATGCATTGAACAGATATCAGTCTGGTTATAAAACTACTGGGGCAAGTTGTCACACAAGGTTTTTACGTTAAAAGTCTAAAGACATAAATGTGCTTTCTTTAGCCAGTGTTTACTAATTAAATATAATAAGTGTATTTATTAATATTTTAAGTTATATTATTTTGAAGTTTATTTGCAGATTTCAGTTTATTTTTACTTTAAGTTTTAGTCATTTTATTGTATGCTTTTTAATAAATTTTTGTTTTTATTACATTTTTTGCTTTAGTGCATGTAATACTTTCCCCCCAAGGAAATTTTTACTCTTTATTTTTCATATATGTCTTATTTTGTTTCTGCTTTCAGTTAATGATAGTTTTAGTTAAAAATAATGCCATCTCTAGTTTTTTATTTAACAGTTTTTGTCTTATTTTTAAGATTATTTGTCTAAAATTTTGGTTGGAGCACATAGTCAAAAGATATCATTTCATACAATTTGTATATAAAAAAAATATCTTGGACAACATTACCTTATACGTTTTTGTTATTTTTTTCATAAATTTTTCATAATTATATTTAACTGTTTAGAAGCCTATAATAGGCTGGTTCCATTGTGTAAGTTTACCACATAATGTGTGACAGCATTGCCAGCCATTGGGGCATGTTGTCACAAACGATCAATGAACTGTTCTTTTTTGTTGGAATTAATCAATAGCCTTTTTGTAGCCGAGACTTTAATGTATGTGTCTATACAGAAATTGATCTTTGGTAAAAAGTGTGATGGCTAGCCCTGCTCTCTCTTTTGCACTGTGTCTGTGTACTGATCCAGCATTTGACCCAGTCAGCCAGAGGTCAGGAAAGTTTGTCTCAGAGACTGATTCTAACGTTGTTCATGAAGTGTGAATGAACTCTGCACGGCAGTGACAGCTGATCGCAAGGTTCATGAATGTAATTACAGCTCCAAATTGTGACATAAATAAGCTTGAACCATTGCAGATAATAAGGTCCTAATGAACGGCTGTCATGAAGACAAAGACTTGGATCATGTATTTAGGAACCGTTCGGCCACATCATTGCATGGACTTTTAATTAAGCCAGAGAACTTAACCCTAGGGCAGAGTCTCATCTTGTTACCAGACTATGTATCGAAGATAATCATTAAACATTTTAATTAAGATAAAAAATGGATAGTAATAGAGCCGGGGTAAATTCAAAGTCCATAATAAAGCTTTATAATGAAAAGTCCCATAATTAAATCTCAAACATCCGTGCTTGCAGCAAAACAGGAACACAAACACCTCTTCTGTGTGTTTCTTTAGCTTCAAGGCTAGGCGAATGTTTGTGTGATTGCATGCAGAGTATTATACTCTAGCCTACTGTACATTATACATAATTCTCATCTGCATAATTATTCCTGATGGCTTTTAATGTATTCAAGACTTTTCGAAAGGTCACAGGTTCACTTTATTTCAATATTATACGTGCTTACACAATGTTAAACGTTTTCAACAGCTTATTTACTTCTGTTTACAGTATATTATGATTTATAATTATCATAAGGAAGCAATTTATTGTGTCTTAGTAAATTAGCTTTCTCAGACACGAACTGCAAATGTGTCAAAATGCTGTCCGTCAACGTCCATGCCTGAGACAAGAGAGCAAGAGTCATTATTGATGTTTTCTTGGCCTCTTTTCTTGCCTGCTGTCCTTCATGGCATTTGTCAAAAGAAAGCAAGACACCCTCTTTTTTTTTTTTTCAATTTTCTCTCCTAATCACTGCTTGGCGGGGGGGGGGGTGTTGAGGTGAGCCGTCATAGTCTATTACGCTCGATTATGCTTACTGTGCTTCAAAAATGCCTGATTTTGCATTGCACTTTTTCCCAGCAACTTTTTTTTCTTTTTTCTTCTCAGAAACAACCAAAAGGCAAGTCAAGCAATAATGTTATTCCAGTGTGAGCTCCCAATAGACATGGGCCATTTAAAACTGAGCAACAAAACCGGAGTCAGCGAATTAAACTCCTGCTGCCATTGCTGAAACACAAAGTCCATATTCAGTGAAATGACAGAGTACAGTTAAGTGAAATTCTCAGAACGTTTGTGTCATGAGGTTCTGAAAATATGCAGCATGTGGATTCATTCTTCTGACGTACTGTGAGTGCAAGAAATAGCAAAGTTGACACTGTGCAGTATGTGATAATGTTTCCATTTCAATGTTCATCCGAGATGTGTTTTTGAACAGGGACTGTTATGGATTAGGGTTCAGGTGTGATGGTGCGGAATGCTAGAGGTGACTAATGATTCTGCATGAGCACATAACGGCAGCATTCTGCTTCATTAAACATGGCTGTAAAATTGCTAGACACATCAAAAAAATAAGATGTCTCATGCTGGTATGTGCGTCGACTTGGTCTCACATGGAGAGACATGCATGAATAGATCCAACACTCAAAAACACCATTGTCATACACGTTTTATTATTTTAAGTATGTGACGTGTAGAATGGAGCAATGAAAATATGGGAAAATACTATAGAATGATTATGATATCAGATAGTTATAAATGCCATAATGAATGATTAACTTTTTCATATACCACAATGTGGATGCACTATATCACTTATCATTTGATATTACATCATCTGATTTTTTAAATTTAATTTTCTTTAATTTTATTTGTATTTGATAATATTTAATTGTTTTTTGTTTTAAAAAAAAAATGTAAATAATCCTTTTACAAATTTATTAAAATGTTTTTAATACACATATTCTGTGCGAAGTAGGTTGACAAAACTACTTGCTACTTGCGCATATATATATATATATATATATATATATATATATAAATACTCATAAATATAAAAACTACTTGCGCATGTATAAAATGTAAAAAAAAAAATACAATTAAATTTGCATGATCATTTTCCCTCCTTTTTTTAGATTAACTTCATTTAAAGCTCACCTAAAATTAGTTTATAAAAACAGTAATATAACACTATTAAATGTCATGTACATTGCAATTTTGTAATGTCTAAATGCATTCGTAATGTTTAACAAATTATTTTAGTTTTAAATGTTTACTTTTTTGGTTTAATTAGGCAAAGTAATGTGTACCTTTAATATAAGATATTTATTAATTCTGTACCATTAAAATAATTACAGACTTATCAGTACAAGCCATTATTTTTATATCAGTGCATTGCTAATTTAAATAATGCTTCCAAGCTATTTAAACTACATATTACAGGGTACCATGTCAAATAAACAGTTGAGTCGTACCTTTTTGTAAGTTGTCTCTTTACCAGCTGACTGAATTTCACTCTCTGGTTCTTGCAAACATTATCACATTTCCATCCAGTTGTTGTTATTGTGCCAGAATCTTTTTTTTCCACATAGCATTGATTCATGTCTCTATTTATGTTATTATTTTTAATCCCTCTTTTCTTCCCTCCTCTCGTCTTTTTCTCTTAATATTTGCATTTTTATCTTTCCTTTATACCAGAGTCACCTTCAAATGCGGTCTATCATTTTGCCCTTGAGCTAATATCTGGCACACTCCATTTCTCTATTTATTCTCTGCAGTATGTTGAACAGAACCAACTTGTACACTGTATGTCTGCATCTACATATGCATTTTTCTCTCTATATATAAGAAAGAGTGGGAGAGTATGCTATCAGTCACAGTCATGTCAGTTTCTCCAGCAAAACTAACCTATTATCAGTCATGTCAACAGCATGAAAAGCAAGGCCCCATTAGGGAGTAACAGGAGCAGAATGAAAGAATAATAAGTGAAAACAAGCAAAGGACGAAAGGTGGAAAAGAGGATGATGTATAAGAGCGAGAAAATGCAGCAAGGGGGAAAGAGGGAAGATGAAGAGGAGGGAGAAATTGGGTCATTTGGAAACGTGAAGTGGCTGAGTTGGCACCAAGCTGTGAGTGCTGTGGTTGGTTAGTCCCCAGCTCAGGATTATCCCTGGAGAGGAACTAATTTAAACCCCTGAGAGAAGAGTTCACAGACAGGCAGAGTATGCACTGTGATAAATACTGCATAACTGCACACTGCTACGTGAGACTTACGTAACTTCAAAGCCGTGAAAGAAACTTGCCACTCTGTAGTTTATTTTCCTCGACCCCGAAAAGTCCCGCAGTGAGAGCAAAAATGTCTTCCAAATTCTGGATGAATGAATCTGTCCAAATAATAAATGATTATAGGTTTGTTATGTGTAAACACAGACTTGCAGCATCTTCAAGAATTAATCATTTGCAGTCTGCCTGAATTGAAATCATAGATTTATTATTTTTAATATTATTTTATGTATTATTGTTTAATATTTTATATTTGTATTATTATATAATATTATACATTTTCAAAGCTTATTGTCATTTTATAATATTTATATGTACTTTTATTAAATATTTGAAATTATTTTCTGTTATATTAATATTATTTTAGAACCTTTTGTTTTCACGAGTTAATTTAAATAAACCTTGTACATTTTTAAAAATACAAATATTCCATGAATCTCTCATTTATCAAAACTACATGCAAAATATATATTATGATTACATCAGATATTACCATATACCTCACAGCCACAGTTTAAACCCTTTACTAACTAAATCATGGCTTGACCATTCTATCGTAACTCTTCTTTGAAGTTTTTCAAGATGTGTATGATGCATCATCATCAAACCACTTACGCTTCCATTTGGAATACTGTTGATGAGTTCAGACTGTTGTTGCATCCCACACAGTGCTTTCAGCTTTTCAGAGAGCGGTGGTGGTGTTTTGTGAGGCAGTTGGGTGACTGGAATCTAGCTTGTCTCCCCCACAGCTGAACAGAAAAGTCATATGTCCGTTGAACTGAGGAAAGAGAGAGAGAGAATTTGGCACAGCAGTGCTTACTGACTGTCAGGACTACAGATGAGACTGGCAGAGGGCTAATAGGACCTGCCTGTCTATTATAAAAGAGAAAAAGAGCAAAACGGAGAGAGCGAACATTCAAAGAGTCTCAGATGGACAGGGACTGTGATGTGTTATCAGTACGTGAAGGTGAACGATGACAGAGGTGGATTCCTCTGAGATGAAAAATGGAAAACTAACGAACGAAGAATATTACCATTTACACAGTGCTTTCAGAAAATAGTAAAAAGAAAAGTTGGCATGTGTTGAAAGTTGGCCTGTTTTCTATAGTAGATCTTATAACAATTAATCTGTTTAAATGTTTCTTTTCTTTCTTGCTGTTGTTAATTTGACCTTATAATGTTAATTTTTGTCTTGATTTTTTTCAGAAGCCTTGATTTTGATGCATATACTTGCTTGAATAAACAACACAAGAACATATTGTCCATAACTTAGGATAAATTGCATATGCAAAAACATTTATTGTGCAGTGGCGAGTTATAAAGTCAGTATAATGTTACTTTTGAGTTTATACTAAGCAAAAGGTCAGAATTCTGACTATATAACTGGCAATTATATCTCACAACTTTTACGCAGTTCTGAGAAAAAACTCCTAAAGCGCCTTTTTTAAATACACTCAAAAATTCTTATACATCCTCTAGTGTCTGGAATCAAAACTACAACTCAATATGGCTCCAACATGACATACTGAAGACTTCTCCAATCATTTAGGTGTACATGTGCGCATTTATCTGCATACTCACATCTTAAAATCCTCTTAACAACTGATGCATAAAAACAGGTTGTCACTTTTTTAATATTCGATAATATGCAGTTTTACATATTCACATCGCAATACAGAAGAAGATATCATCACTATACAGATTTAAGCATAAAAATAAAAAAAGAAGTCTCAAATTCAACGAAAGCCTTGTCCGAATATCTAAATGTAACTTGCTCTTCTTTAATGTGGAAATCTTCTCTGGTTCTTTTTTTTTTTCAGTTCGGTCCGTCAATGTCAGATGCAAATAAAAACAAACTGCAAATGTTTACATATTCCACGAATGGTTCGCAGCATTGGGGAATACTTGCTCACTGACACAGTTGCTGTCTACTGCTGTAACGCACAAGTCTAAAATAAGTCTAAAATTGCTTACTCTCTGAGGAGGTTTTTTTTTGAGTAATGTGTGAAGTATGACTACAATCTGGACATACTCCAGCATATTACCATAGTCATGTGACCTACTAGCATCAGTTGCCATTCACAAATTCTCTCCTGTGGCCTCATGGGATAGTAAAGTGCCCATTTCACAATCTCACCTGAAAATAGTAGGCCATCTGGGTACTTTTTTTTTTTTTTTTTCATAAATACTGTGAATCTGGCCATTCATACTACTCTTTTTGTGTTTACTACATAGTAGGGAAGTATGTGATTTTATGTGACAACTTGTTTTGGCAAACAAAATCAAAAGAGTCACTAGGATGCAACTAGCTATTAAGGCTCTTCTAGGATGTGTGATAGTTTGGTAATCGAGCATGAACTATTAGTCACGTCACTCGTAGAATGGAAAAGATTCATTGTGGAATCAAAGATTTGATATGTTCTTAGGGTCGACTCCCACCTGGGCTCTTCGAGAAGATAACAGGTAAGCTTATACGTTTGAGGACAGAGACATATGTGCAAGGGCAAGAACATCCATCTAATCCCAATGTATTTGGATAAATATATTTATGCGTGAACCCTTTTCAGTTTGTATATTTAAATCAAGGTGAATTCTTTCAGTGTCCCATGCTAATGTAGAGACTAGGTCGGCCATAGCATTTGTAATGGAGGATGACAGGTTATTTGTACTGGCGTATAAGCCACTGATTATTGCTTTTCTATGTGGCAAGAGAGAGCCATTGAACCATCACCATGTTTGTGCTCATATGGCTCTGACTAGCATGCTCATTTACCTTCTGTGTTTAACATATTTGGTGAATATGGATGAATATGCACAGAATATAAATTACAAGCAGATAAATATCTTTTAAATGAGAGACAATCGCTTTGCTTGAGCAGGCCCATCTTTCAATGTGAGGTTTTATGTCAGGCAACAAAAATGGATTCATACATAATTCATTATTAACACACTCTATTATTTTGTAGTTATGTGTGCATTTATCAATGCAGTGTGGGATTTTTGCTGTGAGTCATACTTTTGCATTTATTTTGTTCTAGGGATTTTAGGAAGATGTTTGAATCCTTTAATAGTCATGTTTCAGTTTCTGCGTCATGAGATGGTTGACCTTCATGTGACAAGGTGACCTTCAGCTCACCACCTTCAGCTCAAAAGCAGCACTGAGTGTTTTTCTAATAGCTAATTGTTTTTGCAGAGACATTACTCGTTTGGTTTTACTGTAGCAGAGCTCAAATTAGCACCTATGCCAGAAGTGAAAATCGAAGGTTTTAGGTTTTCATATTTCCCAGTTCATCAGCGTTTGTAGAATAGCCAATGCTTTTCTTTTTTTTTTGCCTTAGCATCATCTTTCTTGTCCCTCTCTTCCTCTTCTGTGAATCTGTGTCATTAAAAGCGTACAGAACCTGACCAAGTTTGCTTTTGCACCTCAGCAAGGTTCCTGCTAAACTGAGCCAAGATATGCCACATCTGGGGCTTAAATAAGACTGAAATTCACACTCGCTATCTTTACCAGAGACACATGCAAGTCTGTTAAAACACCATCTGCAATAAACTTGAATGGTTTTATATTTTTTGTATGTTAAACGGTTTCATTTTAAAGGTTTGATTCCATGAAGAACCTTTCACATCTATGGGACCTTTTCATTGCACAAAGGTTTCTTTATAGTAAAAAAAAAGGTTATTTAGTATTTAAGGTTACCCTTTCAGTCGAATCACTTCGACATTACATATGGGGAACTTGCCAGAGAGACCTAATTGCCTTTGAGCTTCAAACAACAGGCCAATGAATATTGGCGTGCACAGATTGCATTCAGGTGCACCTCATCACTACGTGAGTATAAGAGGGCACGAATGCCGTGCACCTGCAGACTTTCGCTTCGGAGCCTTCGCCGTTCCTGAGCTGGAGACCCCCTTGGCTTTCGTTTTGGAGAGTTGGAAGGAGAGCGTCTTACTGAAAGAGTTCCTGCGAGTTCATGCTCTCTCTTCGCTGACAGCAAGGACTGGGCGGCTGTCGGTGAACCCTGCGTGCTGGTAGCCTTTTTAAAGGCTGAGAGCAGCCAGCCTTTTGCATTCCAGTGAGCGACCTTACTGAGTGCACGGCGTGCCGCGAGAGGTCCTCCCTGGGCAATCTGGGAGAGAAAAAGAGCAATTTTCTCACGGTTGGTATAGTGTTCTCCGGAATGTCTATCCGGCCGTGCGCTTCCGGATGCGGTAGTTTCCTCACCTCTCTGCACGGACATGATCGCTGCCTCACGCGTCTGGGTGAGTTCACGCTGGGGCAGCGTTCGTGGATGATTCATGCGTTCATTGCGAATGCATGACCATCGCTACAGTGAGACGTTTTCCCATCACCGTCTTCCCGCGGCGGATCGTTGAACCATAAAGGTTTTTCGGCGGCCGCAGCGAGGCACTTGGGGATCCTCACGCTGACCGCGCAGAATGTTCCGCCGGGCATAAAAACCCCCGCAAACTTCTGCCCCGCCACATAGTTCCGTAGGGTTACCAGAGCAGATTGCACAACGGGCCGAGCATCTCCTCCGATGCACCCCAGAAAGATAAGATGTCTATTGCAGCATCAGAGGGAGAGTCGGCTGGTAAGGTGAATGACTCGTCAGGACAGTGCCCCTCCATGGTCGCTGCCTGTCAGAGCAGGACACCGAACTGTCGGCTATGCTCCTCCGAGCCGCCGAGGGGTCGGATTGGGGGTATCCATGGTGCCCCCGCCCGCTCTTTTGAGGCTGGATGATTGGTTTCTGGGTAAGGGACCGCGGCATCACCGCGTTTCCCCCCCGGTGCTTTTCTTCCCGGAGGTGCATGAGGAGCTCGCGCCCCGGCTCCTCACCCCTCGCCATCCTCGATGGCGGAGCAGCCAAGGGCTGCGCGGCGGTCCTCCAGGCTGAGCGTGTTGTTGCGGTGCATGCCCGTGCAGCGGAGCCGTCTGGCTGCATCAGACGCGGTCACCCTCCAAAGCATGTGAGTTCCCGTCCGTTCTCGCCGGCGGGGCTTACCGCGCTGCGGCCAGGCTGCCTCCGCTCTGCGCACCACGTGCACGAGGGTGGTCCTGATCAAGGGCTTATGCAGGAACCTCGCGCCTTCAACTCTTAAAGGGTGCGTTGCTGCCATCGCAGCGTACCACGATGCAGTGATCCCTTGGAGGCACCAACTGATCGTGAGGTTCCTCTGAGGTGCGCGTCGGTTAACCCCCATGACCACACCTCGTACCCTCTTGGGACCTTGCTGTTGCCCTACATGGCCTGCGGCAGGTCCCATTTGAGCCACTCGCGTCAGTCGAGCTGAAATATCTTAAGCTGAAAACAGCGCTCCTGACTGCGTTGGTTTCCATCAAAAGGGTAGGGGACAAAAAAAAAAAGAAGCCTTCTCTGTCGACGAAGAGTGCCTAGAGTTCGGTCCGGCTGATTCTCACGTCATCCAAAGGTGAGCCCCTGGCCCAGCTATGTGCCCAAGGTTCCTACCACGCCCTTCCGCGATCAGGTAGTGAACCTGCAAGCTCTGCCCCAGGAGGAGGCA
>JAUMHE010000055.1:4423155-4433767 GCA_032359235.1 Enteromius mattozi
AATGATTGGTAATGCGGCGCCGGCTGTGTCTGATTATTCGTTCACGCTCCTCCCAAAATTAGTTTAGCAACATCACTTAGTGAATATGAGTTAATTGACAAAGAAAATATATTTATGACATTATTTTTGAAAGCATCCTCATTTTACAGCATTTTTACAGAAGTGCCTAAAAATTTTAACAGTACTGTAGCTTTGCAGGTAGATCTCTTGAAGCATTTGGAAAACGTTGCCACAGTCTCAGAAGTGTCACGTCTCATTTTATGTATACTATATGAAATGACAAAAGCACATTATGAAATTACTAAGACTTAAATAAAAATGAAAACTGAAAATATAAAAATAAAATAATAATGATAAATGCTACAATAGCCAGTCCCCTTCCACTTTCATTGAGCGTTTATCAGCACTGCTTCTTTTATGTCTCACAGGTGAAAGAAAATCACACAGCTTTGGGACGACATGGCGATGAGTCATTTTGCTTGAACCATCCCTTTTAACAAACTACTTCCCGTGCAGGAACTCCATCAGCACCCCATAAAAAGTGCAGGAAGCAGAAGAAAAAAAGCAAGAGGGAGGGAGCGATTGTAGAGCTCGAGAGTGGCCCTTCTTGGTCGAGAGTGTTTGTGTGTGTGTCATCATCACACAGCATGGAAAATGAGATATCTGAGTCACACACACTCTCCCAAGCTGCTGCTTTGGGAATCTCACTGCCCTGGGCCAGATGGAGGGAGGAAAGGGAGAGAGAGAGAAAAGGGGGAAGAGGGAAGTGGAAGATGAGGATAAAATATTTAGAAGAAAATGCGATAGCACCGATTTGGCAGGAGGAGAGAGAGACAGGGGAAACCATATGCTGTTGCAGGCAAAGACGCAATATGAGTGAGGATCTTGGAGAGAAAATATCTGGAAAGCTAGTAGGAGTAAGTAGGAGCATTTTATGATGAATGCTTGAAGGGTAAACTCAGATTGTGACTTTGTTTTTATGGTTTACGGTCTTTACTGTCTAAAGTACAATGTTTTTAGTTTTCTCAACATCACTGAAGCTTAAAGTCAACAAGAAAATAAAGTTTACTTAATGCACTTTTGTAGTTTTATTTTGAATAATTCACCAGTACACATTATTCCAAAGAAGAGAGATTTTTTTACTTTTGAAAGAAATTAAAGCTTTTAGCAAGAATAAATTAAATTGATCAAAAGAAAATAAAGATATTTAGAATGTTACAAATATATATATATATATATATATATATAATTTTAAGTATCCAGAAAAAAAATCACAGTTGGCACACAAATAAATGCACGCAAGTATTTTGAGTTTAATATGAAATGTTTCTTGAGCGACAAATCATATTAGAATGATTTCCTAAAAAGAACTAATGACACAAAAGCAGACTGGAGTAATGATGCTTAAAATTCAGCTCAGGAAAAAATAATATTTTAAAATAGAAAACAGCTCTTTTAAATTGTAATAATATTTCACAATATTACAGTTTTTTACTGTATTTCTGATCAAATAAATTCATCTTTTGAGAGCAAAAGAGACTTTATTGCAGGGCTGGGCACCCCTGCTTTATTGCAAATCATTAAAAATTTTACTGTCCCAAATGTTTAAATGGTAATGTACATGTGTTACATTTATAAATTTCCAAGAATACAGTACATTTGTACTACCATTGTACATTTTCCAAAAAAATGGTAGTACACATTTTTATATGTAATGCTATCAAATAATACAGTAATACCATGGTTCTTTGAGTTTACCATATTGTTATCATGGTTCTATCACTGTATATGGCCAAGAAATATATTATGTTGTTACTTTTTATTGAATTGTAAATACCATGGTAAGTAAATACTGCATGTTAAACAGTGTGGTTTTACCATCTGACGCCGTAACTGTACCATGGTACTGCGACAGTAAAGTCAATTAATTGAATAGTGGTTTGAACGATTCATCTCAAGTCCCAGAAGCTATTTGCTCAGTTGGTGCTGTTTTAATGGATTGTTACATGTATTCTTTGCTAATGTCTGCTGGAATTAAAGTGTGTTTATTCATTTGCCGAGCATCCTCAGGGGGCGAGAGAGAGGATAGCCAAGCTTGGCTGGTTCCAGCTTCAAATGCAGCAGTGCAGAGAGTAGAACAGGGCGAGAGAGAGAGATGAAATGAAATATGCAGAAAAGCAACATGTTCTTCAGGCAATGAATGACGTGGACTCGCTCTGTCAGGAGAGCGAGTGTGAGAGAGGCTGTGGTTTGGGAGATTGTGTTTGGGTCTTCACAGCCAGAGCGTTTCTTTGATTTAACACTAATTTGTTAAACGAGCTGTTGCAGGGTAATTGCCCAGTTTGGGGAGTTTAGCGTGCATGTCAGGGTATTTGAAGTGCGAGTGTCTGGGGTGGGAGTAGAATTTTAGGGAAGAAATGGTGTGATGGGTGAGCTGTGTTTTTTTTGTGTGTGTGTGGGTGTGGGTGGTCAGATTTGGCCTACATTGAGGAGAGCAAACGTCCCCACAAGCGGCGGCACCATTTTTCAGGGGGTACCAGCGGTGGTTCTGGCTCGCTCTGTGCTCTAGGCAGGGCATGACATGACTACAGGGGGAAAAACACTTCTCAACTTGCTCTGTAGTGTTGTGTGTGAGATGAGTTCAGTGTTACAGTTTATGTGCAGCGTGAAAGGGAACCCGGGTTCAAGTCCCGACCTAATATGTTGTTGTTGCTGCTTTTTTAATATACAAAAGCTAAATTTTAACTGAACTTGACAGGCAGCAATCATCATGCATTTTCGTTACAAAGAAATAAGCAGTTTTGACATTTTATTCTACGGGGAAAAGCCATGTATGTTTGAAGCAAAATGGCGGTGCATAAATGATGAATTGACCAAATTTAGACATAATAAATAATGAAAAAACATGAAATCACCTTCTTGGTGAAGAAAGCTTAAAACAAATTACTAAATAATGAACAAATATATAATATAAATAATATAAGTGCTAAAATATAATGTGGTAGTATTAAGATATTAATAATATATAAAAAATGTTATTCTATCTGTCTGTCTGTCTGTCTGTCTTACCATTTGTCTGTCATTCTGTTGTTCTGTTGTTCCATTATTCTGCCATTTTATCTATAGATTGTTCTTTTCATCCATCTATCTATCTATCTATCTATCAGTTATATCAGTCAAACAGATAGATGGATTATCAGACAAGCAGACAGTCTATCTCTCCATCTGTCAGTCTGTCTTTTCATCTCTCTGGCCTTCTATCAGTCTGTCTTTCTGTCCATCCATTTAACTGTCTAGACTGTCCATCCATCCAAACCATCCAGCGCTCTCTTGAAAAACAGTGTAATTTTAAAAGGTTATAGTTTGTGTTAGTCTTATAATTAGTTTAAACACAAAACAATAAAGGTTTACACATTTAGTCCTCATTTAGATCGGTAAACAAGTGTATGTATGTGAGTATTGGGAGTTTAAGGTAAGAAACAGAAGGGGTAATGATGATTGTGTGTGTGTGTGTGTGTGTGTGTGATCAAGAGGAGGTGAGCTGGGGAAAGCCTCTCGTCCTCTCTCTCCTCTGCAAAGTAGGTGAGCAGATGTCTGCCTTTCACCTGAGGGAGAAGAGATAAATGATGTTTCCTCTCCTGTCCTCCCTGACTGACTCTCTCTCTTCATCTCTCCCACTGTCATCTCTACCCAGATGCATCATTCCCATTCAAACTAGGAGCATGTGTCCCCTTAGATTTTTGATCCAAGTAGATCTAAAATCCAATTTATCAAAAATTACTTGTTGTAATTTATTGCTGATAAAATAGGCTCTGAAACACTGCCACTTTTACTCATCTAAATTTGGAGAGTCCAGCTGAGTTGCACCTGAGTCTTACATTTACATAACAAGCTAAATAGCTAAGAAGTGTTTTTTCCCCTCATCTCATCTCACCTTGGCCACAAAGGTGAGATACTTTTATCTCTACTTCTCTCCTTGTGTCATAAGTTTCTATTTATATTTTTTTGTATCTTTTGATTAAACACATGGAACAAAATGAATAGTTCAGCCATGAAACTCTACTTGCAATTAATTCAGTGTTCTCAGCCAATCGAATTCACATACTCAATAGTTTTTATATAACCAGGACGTTTTTAAGGAATGCTATGTCTGCATGTATGCATGGTCTCATCTTAGCCCAGCAGCACCTGTCTATATATGCTACTGGGGATCTTCCCTCTCTCTAGCAGCAGCAGCATCATGTTTCCTTTCAATTTTATGATCCAAGCATTGTGGAAAGCAAATCCTCTTTCACACAGAGGTGCTGGAAAATAACAGATAATGTGTCCCGTGATTTGTCCTGGGATCATTTGATTTTAGTTCATTTACACTGCATAGCTACAGTATTGCTGCAGCAGTGTAGCAATCTTAGACCGCCAAGACCAAACTTATGCACATTCTATTTACACTAATAAATATTTTACAGTTTATCCCAGGAGTTGTCATGACTGAAATTACAGTAATAGGTGCACTGAGAACATTTATTTTTTTTAATTTATTTTATATATCACGGTCAGAATATATATAACGCCAGATTTACCAACAGCTTGCAACGGAGTAAATTGTCTTTTGGCATTAAAATAGTACTGTCAGAATTTACTAAAAATGCACAGTGAAGAATTAGCATGGATACAAATATTTTTGCCTCTGACATTTATTGCATGTTTTTCTAGGAGTTCCCTTTCAGGTGTAAAATTTATAGGAGGAGAGTACTAAAACTAATGTCAAATTACTGTTTTTTGCGCCATTTTAACATCCAAAAATAAATTTATTGTAGGTAGATCACCCGCACCTGATGAGCATCGGCTTTGTCTATTGCGACTGTGCTAATTGCACTTGGTATACTGCGTTAGTCAATATGTGAATGAAATGTTACGTCTGTGTTTTTTAATTTCATATTGTCAGTAAATCAGCTGCAAAAATTTAAGCTTTATTTAAGCTGCAGTTATGTGCAAATCAGTATTTATACATATTTGTGTGACCTTCCATCCTGATCTCACGGCAATTCGTACATATTTTACGAGGTGGCTAATTCGACCTCACTACGAATTCATACGATTTCTTCTAAATTTTATGAGTTGCCAATTTGTATGAATTTGTACAAATTACCTAAACCTAACCCCGCCCCCTAAACCTACCCGTCACAGGGTTTTAGACAAATCGTACAAAATCATATGAGTGATGTCGTACGAATTAGTACGAATTAGCACGAATTTAGCACCTTGTACGAATACATACGAATTTGTCGTGAGACTGTGCTGGACCTTCATACAAGATCACCATAGAACGTCTTGTGCAACCTGGGATTAAGTGCTTTGTTCAAGGGCACAGTGATGATGAATCATGGTTTGCACTTTGCCA
The DNA here is from genome assembly GCA_032359235.1 of Enteromius mattozi. Classification (NCBI taxonomy): domain Eukaryota; kingdom Metazoa; phylum Chordata; class Actinopteri; order Cypriniformes; family Cyprinidae; genus Enteromius; species Enteromius mattozi. The sequence continues at coordinate 4,428,557 of JAUMHE010000055.1, forward strand.
GAATTGAAGCAGCCTTCCAGTTCCTAGCCCAGAGCCTAAACCACTACATCACCACCCGCTGCACAAAGTGCAAACAACTGTAGCACATCTGAGCAGCATCTGATTTTGACAGATTCTTTAAATTCAGAAACTATTTACAGCAGAGGTAATTTCTGCACAGATGGAGCTTGGGGGTGTTAATTATTTCCCCAAGTTCTAATAGGTGGTGAAATGCGAAAGAATGTTTATTTTGGGGATGATTGAGCTTCTAGTTTAGCGATGAGTTTCTTCATTTAGGATGTACTAGAGTGATGCGATGGAGTGGTTAAGAGTTTGGCTGTTGACCGCAGGGTTGCTTGACCACCACCATTATGCCCTTGAGCATAATGCTTAACCCCATGTTGCTCCAGGCGGACTGACCCAGTAATAAGCTCATGGTACTGTTCTATGATGACATTGGTGAGAAAGTCCTGAAAACATTCCACTGGGTATATGGTACAATGTAGAATGGTATAATATATATTTTTCTTGATTTCATAAAATATTTAAAATTGGGTAAAAAAAAAGTCTTCTAATCCTGGACGATTTTGTGTATAACAATACTTTGCTTCTCTTTCTCAAGTAAATACATCTTTAGATGTTTAAATATTTTTTTCTCATTTTATATATACATATACATACATACATAAACATACACACAGTAATGGAAATTACCCTTATGATTTTGTACGTTTGCCCACTGACAATCAGTCTATAAGAAGCAAAATAAAAACAAAACAATCCAGAAAAAAATATTTCAAAACAGTTAAAAAAAGTAAATTGATTTTGATTTTAATGAGTCAAATATGTATTTAATCCCCTATCAATAAGCAGGATTTCTGGCTCCCAGGTGTCTTTTATACAAGTCATGAGCTAAGATTAGGAGTGCTCTCTTAAAGGGAGCACTCCTAATCTCAGTTTGTTGCCAGTAGAAAAGATACCTGTCCACAGAATCAATCAGACTCCAAACTCTCCACCATGGCCAAGACCAAAGAGATGTCAGGGACAAGATTATAGACCTACACAAGGCTGGAATGGGCCACAAGACTGATGCCAAGAAGCTTGGTGAGAAGGTGACAACAGGAAAAAAACACAAAATAACTGTCAATCTCCCTCAGTCTGGGGCTCCATACAAGCTCTCACCTCGTGGAGTTTCAGTGATCATGAAAATGTTGAGGAATCAGCCCAGAACTGCACGGGAGGATCTTGTCAATGATCTCAAAGAAGCTGGGACCTTAGTTACCAAGAAAACAATTGGTAACATACTACACCGTGAAGGACTAAAATCCTGCAGCCCTGCTCTAGAAAGCCTGTCTAAAGTTTACCAGTGAATATCTGAATGATTCAGAGGGGAACTGGGTGAAAGTGTTGTGGTCAGATGAGACCAAAATCATGCTCTTTGGCATCAACTCAACTCGCTGTGTTTGTAGAGGTGACGCTGCCTGACCCCAACAACACCATCCCCACCTTCAAACATGGAGGTAAAAACATTATGCTTTGGGGATGTTTTAATGCTAGGGGACAGGACAACTACACCACAGGACCATGTACTGTCTGGGCCAGGGCATTGAAGGCAGTCAGGGCATTGAAAATGGGTCATGGATGGGTATTCCAGCATGACAATGATCCAAAAAGACATGGCCAAGGCAACAAAGGACTGTCTCAAGAAGAAGCACTTTAAGGGTCTTGGAGTGGCCAAGCCAGTCTCCAGACCATAATCCCCTATACAATCTGTGGAGGGAGCTGAGGTTAGTTGCCAAACATCAGCATTGAAACCTCAATGACTTGGAGAGGGTCTGCAAAGAAGAGTAGGACAAAATCCCTCCTGAGATGTGTGCAAACCTGGTGGCCAACTAAAAGAAATGTCTGACCTCTGTGATTGTCAATAAGGGTTTTGCCACCAAGTACCAAGTCATGTTTTGAGAAATGGCCAAATACTTATTTGACACATTAAAATGCAAATCAATTTATAACTTTTTTTAAAATGATTTTTCTGGATTTTTTTTGTTTGTTATTCTGTCTCTCACTATAAACTAAAATAAATTTAACATTAAAAATTATAGACTAATAATTTCTTTGTCAGTGGGATAACATACAAAATCAGCAGGGGATCAAATAATTTTTTTCCTCATTGTATATTTTTAGCAAACCTGCTGCCTAAACCAGTGTATACAGATAATTAAAATTAATAATAAAAGTCACTAGCTACCCCACAATAAATCTTACTTTCAGAGTAATAAAAGTTATGTCCCATACAGCTTAGCCTGAGATAGATTTAGCAAGAAAACTCAGAAAATATTGCTGTATGTGCTCAGTGAAAAGAAAGCATTTTCAGAGAGTGATGAATGGATTGAAAAGGTTTTGTGAAAGCCCTTATATGGAGATGGTTTGGGCGTGTCTTATGCTAATGACTAACTGAAGCATGCACTCCCTCATTTACAATAATCTGTGTTCATCAATATTAGACTGATGAACAAATTTATGTGCGTGCACAGCTGTTGCAAAGCCAGCAGAAATTGTACCCGAGCAGCTTTGTCTTGACCCAGTGTGTGTATAAATTAAATTCGTTATCAGTCTCAATACACTCTTCCTCTGTTTTTCAGGCAAATAAATTGCGCACCAAGACTTTAAAGAACACGCTGAATCCAGTGTGGAACGAAACACTCATCTATCACGGCATCACGGCTGCTGACATGACCACCAAAACCCTCAGGTACTGTACTACCTCTGTTTCCCATGATCCTTTACCAGCTTTAAGTATTTTTGGCTCTACTTGCACTTCCAATTCACCTTTGAACATATGGTTCTCTGTCAAATCCCATGAGTGTCTCCGTCCGACTTATTAATGACAATGAGAACATGTGTGAACTACATTTGTGTGTATATGTGAATTTCATTACTTTGAGGTCAAGTAAACTCTGCAGAAGCATAGTGTCACTCGGAAAAATTGTGTGTGTGTGTGTATGTGTGTCTTCAACAACATGTAGTGGATGTCTCTGTGGTGCAATAACACACAATAGCCTTAAGGTAACACCCACACTTGGACCTAACCTTCTGTGTAGAGGTACGCTACAATTTGAGCAATAAAACTCAGAGGACAGAACGAGATAGGGGCAATTTCTCTAGAAATGTAATAGAAACTCTTGTGATCCACAGCTGGGAAACAAACCTAGCAGGAGCTCTCGCGGGATGAGAGAGAGGCAGAGATAAAGAGAGAGCGAAGCCGCTTGCTTTACTTGTTCCACTTTTTGGTCGAGAGCGTGAAAGATTCGAGTTTCATGCTGAAAGGGTTTTTAACTCAACCCCAATTTACCTCAGTGCTCCGATTTTTGCTTCTGCAGTATGCTGAGATATTTGCAGAAATAGTGAATTTTGAAACGGACTTCGCTTTAGATAAAAAAAAAATTATAAACAATTAGATGCGTACATTGTGCCAAAAGGGATGCGTGCCGATCTGTTTCTTGTGGTAAACATGGATTCTCGCCACTTTGGAATCCCAAAGGATGAGTTTGATGCAATGATTCTTTCTGCTCTGTTACGCTCTGTGACCATCATCCTGAAGAGCAGGTTGTCGGAGCCCAGGGCGTAGATGGAGTGTCACCATGGGCAGCGTCAGCACCTTGTCACAGTGACTGTGTCTGGGCTGTGACAGCTGGCCCATCTCAAATCCGGTTGCAGTTGTTCAGTGAAGGGTGAGGCAAGAGGAATTCGTTTGTTATCCAGTGCAAGTAGTAATTCCATATTTACTGTATTTCCTCCCATATGGCCCTTTGTCAATAAACTGCTTTACTATCGTCAGCTTGTCTTTTGTCATGTGAATGTCATATCCCACATGAGAACAGTGAGTGCTGCTGGCAGACTATTGCTGGGGGAACATTTTCTGAAGAATGGCTGTGTTATCAATAGTGCTATTGTGCCATTATAGGAAAGCATCCTATGCTATTACTGGAGTCACCATTGTAACGGATGTCACTGAAGCGTACAGTATGTGTGTTCATTGTTTATTAGTATGCAGTGTGAGTCGAGCTGTCTTTTAGGAGTTGACAAATTTGTGCCACATTTTAAAAACACCCTGACTCTGTGCCCTAACCAGATTTACAGTGTCATTATTCTACCCTCACTAAATGTATGATGTAGTGATTCCTGTTGATCAGAAGTTTGATGTTTAATATACAGTTGTGGAGAGGGATTTCTGACAACTTTTTAACATTTTCAACAATTAAGGTGGAGGAATTAGTGGGATTAGAGGAATTATTTATCATAGTGAAAAAAATGTGATACATTTTCTGATTCTATTAATCCATTCATACATCCATCCATCAGTCTATCAATCATTCTATCATTCTAGCTAATCATCATTCTATAATTTTAGCTATCTGTCAGTCCATCCATCATTCTATCCTTCCATCTGTCCATCCACAATTTGGTCAGTCCATCCACCCACCCACCCACCATTCTATCAGTCTATCCATGCATTATTTTATCAGTAAATCTATTCATCATACTGTCATTCTAGCTATCCATCCACCATTGTAGCTATCTGTCTGTCCATCCATCCATTCTTCTATTAGTCAATCTATTCATCATTCTGACATTTTAGCTATCCATCCACCATTCTGTCGTTCCATTCATCCATTCATCCATCATTCTATCGGTTCATCCGTCCATCCACCATTCGGTCAATCCATCCATCTACCCACCCACCATTCTATTAGTCCATCCATCCATTATTTTAACAGTACATCTATTCTTCATTCTAGCTATCCATCCATCATTGTAGCTATCTGTCTGTCTGTCCATTCATTCATCCGTCCATCCATCCATCCTTTCTTTTATTAGTCAATCTATTCATCATTCTAACATTCTAGCTTTCCATCCATTCTTTCGGTCACTCTATCCATCATTCTATCATTCTAGCTATCCAACCATCTGTCCATCTATCATTCTATTGGTTAATCTGTCCATTCATCCATCTATCTATCTATCTCTCTATCTCTCTATCTCTCTATCTATCTATCTCTCTATCTCTCTATCTGTCCATTTATCCATCCATTTATCTTTCTATTGGTTAATCCATTCATCCATCTATCCATCATTCTGTTGGTCAGTCTATCAATCAATCAATCAATCACTTTTATTTGTATAGCGCTTTTAACAATACAGATTGTAGCAAAGCACTGAACATTATCAAAT
>JAUMHE010000055.1:4433867-4453922 GCA_032359235.1 Enteromius mattozi
ATCAGCTATGCATTCCGTTAGTTTCTCAATTTGGTGTGTTTCACCTGGCTGAGAAGAAATATATAGCTGAGTATCATCAGCATAACATCGTTCAGTCGGTCAATATGTCCGTCCATCTATCTATGCATCCGTCCATTACATTTTTTGTGAAATACTGCAGGCACAGATTCTGCGTGGGTCTGCCCATGACTCATCCGACTCACAGTTCAGTACTGAGTAAACACTGAATAGTACCCGTCTTTTGGATGTCCTGCATGCTGGTGACTTCCATATGCATGCAAACTCTCAACATAATCACTGTGACTGACATTAACAAGGAAAGCTCAACCCCACGAGTAATAAATAGCAGCTTCAGGAAGAACGGTCCCCAGGACAGGTTACAGGATGTAGAGAGCACCTGTTATCCACCTCCACACGAGTGTGTGTGCATATGTTTATGTGAGCATGTGTACACACCTGGCTGGAAGAAATGACTAATCGAGCTCAAGAAGGAAGTGAGAAGCCAACAAGATCATGATGTCAGTGTCATCTGCTTACGTACAGCCTCTCGCGCACTCGCTCTTTGACACCCACATTAACACCTCAGCTCTTCCTCTCCTACATTTTGGTATTTGTATCCTCATCCTGGTTTTTCTGCCTCATATATTCTTTACTCAGTTTTATTTTTCAGTTACATATCTGTCGCTGACATAAAAAACCATCTGTCTTTTCTTACATTGTGCACTTTGCTTAAATTCCTGTTTTCTCATTCTGGTTGCTGTTGCTGTTTTGTTCCCTTAATCTCCCTCTTTCTCAAAGTCAATACTAGAGATTGAACGATAAATGGTTTTGCAGGTTCCTATAACAGAGCTGGGGGGAAAAACACAATAATCCATAGTTTTTTACAATTGATATATTGATTAAAAAGTAATATGGCATATTTTTAATAGCATATTTTTAATATGTATTCATTTATATATATATATATAAACTACTTTTAATTGAGCATCCAATCTGTAGTTATGCCGATTTAAGTCTCTCATCATATTTCATAATGTTTTCCATAGAGGATTAAGGACACAAACACTGTGAAAGAAGATTGTTTTATGTCAGACATGAATGAAATTTATGATGCGGCTCAGTGAGTCAGATTTTAATTCAGTAAGCATTCTGGCAGATTTAGTGAATAATTCGTTTGAATGATTTAAAAAAATTAATTTGCAGTTGTAGAGTCGTTTGACTTATTAAAGTTTACTCATTTATTAAAAAAACACTCAAAAGTGTCAATTCAGTAGTCAAATGTAATTAATCAAATAGACTCTTATGAATTATTTGTTCATGATTCAGACTTCAGAGAAGAGAAGGAGAAGCGGGGGTGGAGGAGGGATACTAAGATCTAGATACTGAGAGAAGGGGCTTTGGCTTATTTATCGGAAGTGGCGTGCGATCTGGTAGGAAGATAGGCTGATAGGATGATTAGGTGATTAGATTATTAGCGATGAGCGGGCTAATGATTACCTGCGCATGCTCCCCCCAAAATTTGTTTATAAACATCATTTGTTTTTACATGTGCATCCGACAAGACAAGAGATTTATTTTCAGTAACCATTATGCTGAAACCATTCAACTAACGAACAGAATCATTTATTTTGCTACCAAATAATGATGCATGAAATGCTTCAAAATTAATAGTGTGCCAGTTTTTATACAGTAATCTAGATTTTCAGATTGGCTCAGTTTAATTTTAGAAGTAATTTTAACCTGAATCAATTTTGTAATATTACTAAAAAGGGATTTTAGTAATATTTAGGTTCGCATTTAGGTGCTGTTGAACAGGATGACGTAAAGTGTTCATTTTTCCCAGTATGTGATGAATAAATTAATCAAATAGACTTATTATTTGTTCTTTTGAATGATTCTAAAAATTACTCTTCAGTTGTGGAGACTTTTGACTCATTAAAGTTGATTCATTAATTAAAAGAACTGGCTCAGAAGTGTCAATTCAAATGAATCAAAGAGTCTCTCATGAACTATTCATTCATGAATCAGGCTGCGTTGGCTGCACTGTTTTTGTTTTTACATGTGCATCCAAAAAGACATTACAAAAGATATTAACTTTTTATTGTTGTTGGTGTTTTTGCCATAAGCAAGTCTTTTAAATCATTATGATTAATTCAGATTGCAAACGCTCAACTCAGATACAGTGTCATTTGTTTTATTTTGTGATGCTGTAGATTTAATAGCTCTGCCACCGAACAGCGATGCATGAAACGTTTTAAAATGAATAGTGTGACTATTTTTATAAAGCAGTCTAGTCTTGCAGATTGGCTCAATTTAAATACAGTTTGATTTTAGTAATATTAAGGTGCTCAGGAAAATAATAACATAAGTGTAATGTCTAATGGTTCCAAAAGCTTTTATCAGCACAAATTAAATGGTCAAAAACAATATTACGACCAGCCTTTAGTCAATACCCACCTACTTCTCAGCTCAGAGCATCAGCTTCTCTTGGCATGTTCTCTCTATGGCTGTGCATGCAACTTGCTTAACATGTTCTGTCTTGAGAGTTGAGCTAAAGAATTTTGAGTGCCCTCTTTCTCTCTCTCTTACAGGCTGTGTGTGTGTGATATGGATCGTTTAGGACGGAATGAGTTCATAGGTGAAGTCAGGGTGGCCCTCAAGAAACTCAAGGAGGGAGAGAGCAAGAAATACAACATGGGCCTCGAGAGAATTGCGCAGGTGTGTGAGTCATTGTGCCTGTTGTGAGGTTACGTCCATTGGAATTTGTACTATGCATAATTTAGTGTTTGGGTATTTGCTGTATTATTAATAACCTTTCTATGGACTTACAGACCCGGGAGGGTAACAGCCAGGCAGTGGATCCTGGGGCTCCTGTTGCAGAAGAGGAGGTAAAGATCCAATACTTTCTGTCCCATATTTGAGACCTCTGCAAACTCTCTATTTACACTAAAACTGCCCTGAATGTAGAAAACTATTGAGGGCACAACGAGGACAAAGGACCCGGGATAAAAGGACCTGATTTTTACTATCTCAAAACACCAATTAGCAACCAAAGCACTTTTCCGAACACTTGTTTTTCCACTTTGGACTGATAAACTGTCCTGGTCCATAAGGTTATCATATTCAGTAGCTGATGATAAGGTAATTATATTTTGAAATAAGTATGAAACTTTTTTGGGGGATGTCGGCTAATGAGAATCTCTAAAATTATATAACATTTTGAGACAGGTTTTATGATTTTTGATTGTACTAATATTGTATGTGGTGTTCTCTAACTAAAAGTATTTCTTAATTTTAGATTAGACCAGTTATGAAATTCTAAAATATATTAAATGAAATTTTATTTTTACGCAAATTTTGTATCCCACCTGTACAGTACACAAAAAAAGAGAACTACAAAAACAGTCATGTTGTTTTAAGGGGATGTTTAGCCTGGTTGTACCCTACTGACATATATTGTTCAATGTATTATTGATGTTCTGAATATTGATCAATGGAACCAAGCCTATCTGTCTTTCTCTGTTTTTCTAGCGTGGCCGTATCCTGGTCTCTCTGATGTACAACACAGAGAAAAGTTCTCTGGTTGTAGGAATTATTCGCTGTGCCCACCTGGCTGCCATGGATTCGAACGGCTACTCGGACCCTTTTGTCAAAATGTGAGTCTTTTGCTTTCTTTTTTCAGAGTAGCTGATGGTAAAGTTACAGGAATTGATAAAGAGGAGTGTGGGGTCACATGTCTGGTATCCTCCAAGCCAAAAATAAAGTGGGAACTTTTAGTCCAAATTCCTGTTCATGCCAAGTCTGAGTTTTTGGCATTGCAAAAGCATAAAAAGCCAGGCAGACGGAATAAACAAGATCCAAAAAAGGGGCGTCCGGCTTTGTTCGCAGTATGCATCACATAGTCAACGAACAGACTGTTTTTTTGTTTGTTTTGTTGTTTTTTTAGAAGTTTGAGATGAGACCCGTGGGTTTTTGTAATGATTGGAGCCTACAACCCCACACGAGTGGATCTAATGTTGTAATCAGTACCTCAAAGCACCAATGTTGTTCAAATAGAGTTAAAGCAAATTAGCAGACGAGTACAATCCCCAGGGCTCCTGTAGTGAGTCAACGGTGGGCATGATTATCATTTTCACAGCTTTTATTTAATTTTCACATTTATTACGATAAAAAAACAGGTTTTAACAAGCATAATTTTGTTTGTCCTCCCTTGAATCATTGCATAGCACAGCATCATGTGAACGCAAGTACATGTTATTGCGATATGACTCAATTCATTGGCTTTGCCCTCCTCCTAGTTAACATCATGGATTTCATTTCAGGGTGATTTATTTCTCTCTATACCTCCGGTTGATCATAATTTATCCCCCTGTGGGTTCTTGCAAAGAGTAATTCAAAGTTCACCCACACAATAAGAAATGAGGAGATTTTATTTGGAGGCATGGAGAATTAATGGGTCATAGAGATGGATGCATAAAATCAAGAGGCACATGGAAAGTCAGAAAAAACTCGGTCGTTGCTTTTTTTTAACCTTCGGTTTCCCATCACATGCTCTTTTATCATTTGCCATACTTCTTATTCTCAACACTATACATTCCTCGCTCGCTCTCTCTCTCTCTCTTTCCGCTCAAGGCTGATAAAGCATGCATAAATCTTGGACCACTCTCTTCCTGTCGATGGGGTCCTGTTCATTCTTATCGTGAATGTATTTTGATGTGTTGTGTGATGCAGAGGAGTTTTTTCCGCTATCTGCTCAGAGGAGATAGGATTTCCTTGTTTATCGTGCCAGTTACAGGCACTGATGGGCTCACTGGAGCAGTGGAAATCTATTGTTAGAGAGTGGACTGCTTTTATACAGCGGGATAGACTGCTGGGAGTGTGTGTGACAGCTGCTTTAGCGCTTGTTTAGGACTTGACTTGTCAATATAGTTTAGGATAAGCTGGAAATTTTGACTCCATCTCTCGTGACACGTATGACAGCATGGCTTGTTTGGATGCTGGGATTGTTCGTGCATTGTGACCGCTGGACCAGATGTTATTGGGGTTTTTTGTCTGCTGAGGTTGATTCCAGTTATGGCTGGATTTAGCTGGAATTTATTGAAGCAGTAAACTCATTTTATTAGACTGGATTTTCTGCATCAGTCACTCTTGTCTTTTTAATAGCAATAAAGGCTTTAATTGTAATAATTTAATGGATTCTAAAAAAAAAAAAAATGAAGCAAGATAATTGGAATACACCAATGATGTAAAAACCAAGTGTTTTCAGTGTCACCAATTAGCTAAAGTGAATAATTTACATTTAAATATACATTAATATATACATTTTGAAAGATGGCTAAATAGTGAAGCTCAAGAATAAAGAGCAAAAATCCTTTTTTAAAAAAGAAAAAAAATCCCATCCTATCAATTTTCCAATTTCATTTTTATTTTTAAATGTGACAGATTTTTTTTTTTTTACATTTTTATGTTATTAATTTTATTAGTTTTATTTAATATAAAAACAATTGCAAGAATTGAAAACAATTTGCAATAAGACCTAGAAATTATATATCTATAGTTCTATTGATAAACTTTATGACAGCTATGTTTTTCTTTCTTTTCTTACATTTCAGATATTTTTGTATTATTTTTGTTTATTTAATTTTCATTTTTATGTTTACATGATTTTGTTTCTATTTTCATGTAGCTGATTTTTATTTTTTTATATTTGTAACAATTTTTTTATTAAAAACAATGATCATTCCAAAAAAAAAATAAAAAATAATATTTCAGTTTGAAATAATATCTAGAAATTTTACCACTAAACCACCTTAATAATTTGAAACTTATTTGTTTGAAAATTTAAGGCATATTAATTGGTTTGTCATTTTAACCCACTCTAACAGATGATTCTCAGTCAAGTATTTCTCTTAATTTTGTTCAAATTCCATCTGTGTCGGTCAGCTACTAACTCTCTCACATTGGCCTGGGGTCAGCAGACCATCGTTATTGCTGAGTGCCGGACTGGCTTAGTCTGTAATAGAGGGAACATGAAACTGGACACAAGTAGGGATTAACTGTTGAGGGAAACTGGGGGCCAATCAATACTGTAGTCATTCCATAGGGAGAAAGAGAGCTAAATCTCTAGATTTAGAGAGGGGCAGCTAGTGACTTTCACATGTTTTTTTTCTGTTGAGATGTTTTTCTCTGGCAACACATAGTGTCTGGTTTTAACCGAAGAAGCTTAGGCAGGGAGGCTTACCCACAACTCTCTATCTCTTCTCTCCTGTATGTGAATGAAATCACCATATCCAGGTTGCTAGAAGGAAATCCATTTAATCAATGTGCTAAGGCAAGGCTACAGGCAATTTCAGAGAAATTCAGGAAAGGAATCGACACATCAGCTGTGTTCGAAACATCTCGAATGTAATTAACCGAGCAAATAATTTGTATACATAACCTTTCCGTTCAATAAAGTTATTTTTAGAGCAATCAGTGATTAGTTAATTATCTCCAGCAGAGATTATGTGCATGCAGAGGCAAACACTTTCGCAAATGTCGAAATTCGGATTATCTGATAATTGTTATGCTTTAAAGAGGTTTATTTTCCTGGGCTGCAAAGATAAAAAGGCTAAATTAATGACGTAGTTGATGGGACATTTGCAAATCAGTTTGCTTTCAGTAAAATTTTATCTAAACAAGATATTAGAAAAAACACTTTCATAATTTAGTACTATACATGTAGTTAACTAAAACTGAAATTTAAATTCATAAAAAAGTTAACTGAAAAAAAATATATGAACATTAATATAAACAAATTTATATAAAAATATACATTTCAAGTAGTGTCCAAGGTGATTTTTCTTATTTTTATTTAGTTTAACTAAAAGTGAACTAAAAATGACTTAACACTAAAAAAGAGGTAAATGCGCAACAGAATGGAAAATATAAAAATAAAAACTATAACAGTATCTCAGTGATGCTAAAATAACACTGACAGGTTATTGGAGGTCATTAGTTTAGTGAAATTACCCATGGGTAGATGTTTTCAGAAGCATTTAAAGATGCACATTTTCTTTGGAATAACATGCACCAAAAAATAATGAGAGCAGGAATGTGTATTAAAATCAGGTCAATTCTGATCTATCTGAAGCATCTGTCAATCCGTTGCTTTTATAGCAAACAAACACGCACATGCTAAACGCTAATCCAGCTGAGGCTAGCATTAAATGTCTGTTTTTAGCAAATCAGTTAGTGTGAACATCACAAAATAATTAATATTCATGACTCAAGTATGCCTGGCACAAAGCCGCTGACAGAAAGTAAACTTCCTGAGGAGCGAAGACACGAACAACAGCAGAGAAGAAAAGTCGTCTTTGACAAACGTACGCATTTTTCTATATTCATATCGTAACTGTCACAACAATGCCATGTCTGGAAAGTTCAGTTTTATGCTTTCATCTGTGGCAACTAGGCATTTAAAACTAATGATATTTCTAATGTGTATTTAGAGAGGCTGATGAGATTTAGATATGCCCCCACTTTTCAGATTGTGTGTGTGTGTATGTAATGATTATGAATGAGACCCCGTAGAGTTCAGCTCTATTTTCATCTGGCCCTCGGCATCACCACATAATTAGAACAGACAAGGGAATGCAGATATTATTGCACATGCTCTAATTAATGTCATTACACGGGACACAATTTCAATAGTTCCGCTTTCATCTGAACTTGTTGCAACGGCGAGACATTTAGGATCGCATTCGAATGTTTATTCAGACGCTTGGCATCGCGCACCGACTTCTTGAATGTGCGTTTTTCACTAATTGCAGAGACGATTAAGTCAAAATGTAATTAGTGACTAATTCACGGATACATGGATGCAGGTGCACATTAAAACTGAAGTGTGTAATTTTCTTGATGTTAAAATACTTTCTCCTATCTCAGTTAGGAGTCATCTATAGCAGGTTGATTTCCAGGAAACATGTCAACATTGGAACTCTGTGGCGCTTTAAGAACATTTCTCTGTTTGTTTCAGTGATTTGAGCTTCCTAACACAGCAACATTGGCTCCAGTGGTGGTGTGAGTTAGAGACAGGACTGTCAGTTTGTCTCATTAATGGAAGACGGAAGGAGTATTTAGGAAAACAGTCATTATGGCATCCCAAATGGTTGCAATATTTACTTCATTTGTTGAACAAACGTTATTGAAGTACAGTAATGTTCAAAAGATTGATCATTATGATTTTTCAAAAAATTTAAGTTAATGTATTAAATTTATTTTAGTGCAATTAGTGATTAATTGCGATATCCAAAATAAGTTTTTGTTTATATATGTGTGTACTGTGTATATTTATTATGTGTATATATATAGAGATACACGATATAGAGATATAAATATAATAAATAACATTTTAAAATATTAAAATAGAAAATGTACTATTTTACTGTATTTTGGTCAAATAAATGCAGCCTTGGTGAGCATATGAGACTTTTAATAAAATACTATTAAACTGTTACAAAAAACCAAAAACAAAGCTTTGAATAGTACTGTACATTATCTTTTTAAGTATTCATGTGTGTAGTAATTCAGTCATGTCGCCAATATCATGTGATGACAATCTCGTGTCCTCACTATATAGTAAAGTGTCTGTTGGATACTTGTGACTCTGGATGGTAGCAGTATTCATTAATTTTTCAACTAGTATTTTATGAATACTCTGTATTTGGGCATAATATTTATCTAATGAATATCGCATAACATATGTAGGGATGTAGGCACACTTATACACATTTCATTTGATAACATTTATTGGCACAGAAATTACATTTACATTTGGCAGAAAGCATTGCTTTCATGATGCACTTCTCATAAGTTCAGGCATTCGCCCTTGAAATCAAACCCATGACCTTCAGCTTCGCTACTCTTTGAGCTACAGGAATGATAATTACACACTAATTTTATGCTGCTTGCACTAATTACAAATGACACACTTCAGCTTTAATATATGTAAATATTATGTAAAATGATTTTTTTTTCTTGTTTTACCATGCCTCTTATGAACTGAACTTGCTCTGTAAAAGTAGAGAGTTAACATATTGAAAATGCCATTGTTATTCATCTGAATTTGCCCTCGCTACACAATGATTTCCAATACTCAAGATTGTCTCATTGTAGGCGTAAACATTTTGTCCATGCCAAATTTCTTCTTTAATGCAGGACTGACGGTTGTCATTGTAGACAGGCTATTCCAGGACGACAGTTATTCTTTTAATTACCCAGATGACGACAGTTGTCACCTTAGGGTTAGATCTGAAGTGAGCCCCGTAGGATCAAGAATGAAATTTCCTGCAGCTTTTCTTTAGAAGGACATTATGTGCCTCATGCTTAATGTAATAGCATCTAATATTATCATGCTTAGCATCAGTCAGTTTTAAAGCAGACATTTAAAGCAGGTTTATCCTTCCCTGTAACTCTTTCAAGATCTGACAAACTGTTGATGTCTTTGTCACAACTTTCCATGAAGATATAAAGAAAACAGCTGGAACATGTCCCATGTCCCACGCCTGTCTATTCATTGGGCCTGGGGTAGGCGAACACATCCAAAAATGTTGCAAGTTTAAATGACGACCAATTAATATCCAACACTTATTATGGGACTTGTCAATAAAAAATTTATAGGATCACATTAAAAAGTCATTAGAAATGCAAAATCATCCTGTCAGTGACATAAAGCTTGTCACACTGAAATAAAACATCATTAATATTCTGATTAATATCCTGACATGTACCAGCAATTCAGTCAATTAATATCTAAAGATTAGCTAATTTTATATTGAATCAGCTCTCGAGCATCTATTATTAGTTTCAATAGTGTCTCATTAGTCCAGTGGTTATTATTCAGTGGTAAATCATATTTTGCACCAAACACACGCTGTGCTGTTAAATGATAATTCATCAATATTATCCAACTGTCATTCAATGGAAACTGACAGCGTGATTGCAAGTGTGTTATTGCTTTTATACACCAGTTTAATAAATAAGCTGATAAGAAACTAATTTAAGACACAGTAGTCACAGGAACGTTGTGTGTTAAACGCAGTTGTGCAGTACATCTTTCATGAATGATTTGTTCTTTTATATGAATCCCTGATATGTCTTTGGAATAACAAGTTGTCTTGGAGATTGATTTGTTAATTTTGTTGTGCCTGCGCATACGCAGCATCTTAAAAAGATGCTGTAGGCACTTGAAGTGAATTAATTTATTTTGCCCGTAACTTTCTTTGGCTGCATATATTTCACATTTAGAGCATGATCAATGATTGCATATTAAATGTGTTAGGGGGTATTTATCTATGAATAGAACCTTTTCATTTAAATCATTTTGTTTATGAATGAATTAATATTTTTGAACGGTTCAATCAATTGAATGACTTACTAATTTTACTACAGTGTTTATCTTTCTATGGCAGAAATAGTAACTAATACACAGTCCAAAATTCAACAAATGGGTCACTCATAAAATTTGATAATATATTAAACCTGATGATTTTATGTAATTTATGTAATATATTATTTTATTAATATATTAGTATTATTATGTAATATGATTCAGAAGAAGAAAAGAAGAATAAGAAAAACGGGACAAAGACAGAGGTAAAACTATGTAATAAATGATGATGATAATATTAAACTAGATGAGGTAAACACTTGGTACAAACTTTATGTTGGCCTAGTCTAGTTCAAAATGTTAAAATGTCTGGAGTTCCAGAGATCTACAATGTCTGAACACAATGATTATTGGTGGAATGGGCTGTGAGGTAAGGGGCACAAGCTAAAATCTCGCCTAGGGAAGCAAATTGGCCAGGGCCGGCCCTGATTATGTACATATAAATACGCACACATACAAGTATATATTTAAAAAAATATGTTATTTATATATATTAAATATATTTATATATACAATAAATTATATTAGTATAAATATATACTTGTAATAAATACACACAGTACACACACATATATTATGTTCACAAAAACCTTTATTTTTGGATGCCCAGCTGGTTTTTATATATATTATTCACAAAATGTGCCATTTGCCAGTTAACTTTATTTAACATTATTTTTAGCCTTTTATATGAGTGATTTTTTTTTTATTTGTATTATATGCTCTGATCATTTTCTGTTGATCATAACAGCAAATATTCATTAAATGACAGAGAAAAGCACCAAAAACAGCATATATCCAGAGGTGTTTTTGTCATTTAAAAGAGCTCGTTTGTGTTTTGTAATTGCAGTTACTTGATTAATTTAATTTTTTTACTTTATCAGCCTCTAACAACACAGATGTCATGCAAATATACACCGGCATGATTAATCTAATGTTGTTCAGCCTATAAGTGTTATTTAAATGTATTTATCTGTGTGCTGTGAAACTGCTTCGGGTACGGGAAGCAGGTTTGCAACTCATCCTGGATCCATCCAATATGTCTCTTGCATCATATCCCCATGCAATTTTTTTTCACATCACACGTCTCTTTCCATCTCTCTCCTTGTAACATGTTGTGTAGGTTGATATCGCTCATGAATAATAAATGATGAGTCCTCCTGATTGGTAATCCACTGATGACTCCATAAGCCAAAGACCTTGTGGATGCATCATCTGTCCTCCAACATACTCTCAATCCATTCCTTCCATCCATCCTCAATTAGAGATTATCATCTCTCAGTCTGTAATAGATTGAATGAATCACCCAGAACAACACCATCACCACATCACTATACAAGGTCTCTCTCTCTATTCTCTCTCTAGAATTCGTCATGCTCTAAAATGAGCTCTTAGACCCTTGTCTGTGCCTTTTCTCTGCCTTGATTGTGTCATGGATGTTTTGTGAGCTTGAGACAAACCGGGCTAATGATTTGCTTTGATGTTGTAGAAGTTATAAAATTCTCGCTGCAGAGCAATGATGCATTTCTGGCTATTTCTCTTTCTCTTGCACTTTATCAGTGTTTTGCAGCCTGACATGGGAAAAAAGTCCAAATACAAAACCTCAGTGAAGAAGAAGACTCTAAATCCGGAGTTTAATGAGGTCAGCTATTCAAGCTATTAAAGGTGTGGTCACATGAAGCTCCACAATTAATAATGATTTTGTCACATTCATGCAGCCCTTTAGACTTTCAGATCTCTTCAAATCCATTCATATTCATGTGAATGTGGGCGAGAGGAAACGCAGGCAAAAGTGAAGTTTCATTCCTGGCTGCATACCAGATTCAGGTTTGATAAACTTTGACCTGTGAATTTCTAGTCACAGATTGATCTCGACTCAAAATGAAGAATGAAAACTTGATTTGCAATTTGTGGGAAAGTGTTGTAGGTGGTATATATGACACATAATTTTTTTTTGTTACTTATAAGTTATGGTTTGTTTAAAGGGCATATGATGTGATTTAAAATTTTTATTTTTAAAACACCACCCAAATGTTTATGCAAAAAAAGATGGCGGAACTATTTTTCTCGCTGTAGTGTTGCTGCCAGTGCTATTTTCTGACACTCTGTTTCATTGTGAAAGTGAAACTACTTCCAAAAGAGATACAACTAGAAATCAGTGGTTAAGTTGTATTCACAACACTGTTCCAGAACAGTTCAACACAAATATTAGAGTGTGTTCAGCGCATTTATGGAGGACAGACTCCTAAAACCTGATAGAGTAGCCTGTGCTGCCTGTGCACAGAGACTATAAAGTGAGGCAATTCTATCTCTGCAAGGACAGTCTGGCGCTTCTGACTCACAACCTTTAAGTAAGTTACGTTTTCTTATTAAACAAACCTGCTACTTACTATACAAACGTAAGTTTTGAGCAGTGAAGGGTAGTGTTTGTTTGTCATTTTTTCCGATCACGAATGCAGACATGGTGTTCTGTTTACAATACAACGCAACACGTAAAAAGGCAGTACTAAGTCATGATAATCAGTAATTATGTCTCCACTGGATGCCACAAATGCATCGTTTGAAATGTGTTTTATTGTTATGGTGTAATAGCGTCGGGACATGGCATCACGTTATTGTAAGGGGCGTAATATTTCCATCAGACACTTGAGTTATTTGGCCAGTTATAACGCACTAGATAGCTGGCCATTCAGAGCACACCTCGCTTTTTTAGAACGATGAGCTTTTTACAAATTGACACGTTTCAGAAGGCAGGGCTTAGAGGTGAAACAATAATGTACAGTATGTGGAAAATAATGTGATTTCTTTGCACCTTAATCCGCATAAAGACATTGCATTACACCAAACACACAAAATAATGTTCTTTTTAGCAACATCATATGACCCCTTTAAAACCAAAGCCCTAGAATGTGATAATTTTGCATGCTCAAAGCCGAGTGTGACCACACCTTGTGACCACCCACTGTAAATATAAATGTTGTTTTCTCCCTCTACGAAAACTCATGTGTGTCCTCTTCAACCCAGGAGTTTAGCTATGATGTCCCACATGATCAGCTGGCCAAGAAAACCCTGGAGATCTCAGTCTGGGATTACGACCTGGGCATGAGCAATGACTTCATAGGTGAGTTTTACAAGTAAAAATATGGATTGTGTGCAGT
Organism: Enteromius mattozi; assembly: GCA_032359235.1. NCBI lineage: Eukaryota > Metazoa > Chordata > Actinopteri > Cypriniformes > Cyprinidae > Enteromius > Enteromius mattozi. Next base: position 4,447,452 of record JAUMHE010000055.1, read on the forward strand.
GATGGGCAGGTGACTGTGGAAATGAAATAAGTTACAGATTACAAATTAACATATCTAAAACGTAGTAAGTTTTTTAAAAAAAAATTCAATTGCTTTACTATAGTAATATAACTGAATAAAGTACTTTTGAGATCTTTCATCATTTGAATTCCGAATTTATAATAATTTTTTTAAAGCACTGCTACTACAAAATAAGACTTATTTTAAGAACATTTTGAGGTTAAATACAGATTTAAAACCGTAACATGAAGTTTTGTTTTAGTTAAGTAGCTACAGTATGATATGATTTTTCCTCTCTAAATGTTTCACCCCTGCTGCTACGTGAATGACATATCACAACACTACAAAATTAAATTCAAGTATATAAAATTAGGAAATACATCTGTTATATACAGTGTATATAAGATTACATTTGAACATTTACGCAGAATGCTTTGCTGCATAGACTCACATACAAATTGAGTGACAACTCAAATGATCTCTGGTATTGTCAGTATGCCACAGATGCTTGACATGGATCTTTCATTTTAAGATGGTGCTGATTTGATGCTTCCTTCTTGCAGAAGCAAATTTTACAACTTGCATGTCTCATTTCTTGTGCAGAATAAGAAAAGAGTTTTATATAAAGGGTAGTTTACCCAAAATTCTCATGTTATTCCAGAACCTTTCCCTTCCCTGGAGCATCAAAGGAGTCATTTAGCAGAATATCCAGTCTATACAGTGAAAGCAGAAGGTGTCCAGGGCCATCAAGCTCCATAGAAAAAACAAAAAAGCATCACAAAAGGAGCATGAAAGTAGTCCAATATAAATCATATGATAACTTGTGTGAGGAACAGACTAAAATTTAAGTCGTTAATCACTGAAAGTGACGCTCGACAGCTGTCACTGTTCATTTTAATGAAAGAGCAGCCTGGACATTCTGCTATAAATAACTGCTTTGGTGCTCCACAGAAGAAAAAAGATCATGCCGGTTTCGAAAGACATGTGGGTGAGTAAATGATGACAGAATTTTCATTTTTGGCTCAACTGTCCCTTAATGAAAAGAGTCTAGAACAGAAAGCTCTTGAGCTTTGTGCTGTGACATGTTTTTTTATGGTTGAATGACACGAGCGCTCTGTAACGATCGGGACAGTGAGAGTAATTGATGTCAGTGTTACTGATTTAGAGGGTATGGCTGAGGAACAGATTTGGGGAGGGGGGGGGTCAACAGAAGTGTAAAGACATGAATGAACGGAGGCTTGTGAGGAACATCCAGGCGTGAAGGCACACCGAGGATACAGGTCTCGGATTGACAAGTGCAGTGAAGCTTAGTATTTATTTAACATTTTCTTGGATCTTTCCAACTCACTTTCTTTCACCCGCTCCCGGTCTGCTTCCTTTCTTTTTCTTTCATTCCCTATAGCAGGGATGTCATGCGTAGGGTTCATTTGTCATGGCTTGCTCGTGGCCATGAGCATGTGGTATTGATGTGAGGTGTGTGTGTGTTTGTGTAGGAGTGATCGAAGCGGGACAGAATCTCAGTACGTGAGGGGCCTGATGAAATGAAACGCAGCTTGTGTCCACCAACATACTCACACACACTTTCATTATTCAGAGCAAGCTGAAGACACGCTGAAATGTCTGGAACAACTTGACAGCAGAAGCCACTGCCAAATATACTTATTATATATACATATAAAAGCAATATTTATGTATATAATATAATATACTCTTGTAATTTTAAAAAACAGATAGCATGTGCTTGAATGTTATGGGGGGCTAACATCCGACTGTAATACTTACCTCATCAATTAAATATTCATGTGCTGTTTTAGTTACTTTGTCCGATGGGAAAATTTCACTGTAAACAAAAGATTTAAAACAGATTTATGTGTGAATATAGACAAGAAGGTATTGAAAGAAGTTGCACGCTGCTCGTCACTTTCCGCTTGGTGTTATTAACCTCATAAATATGTAAATAATCATCTAATTACTACCCAGGGTAAAAAATAAACAGTATAAAACAGAATATGTTAGACAAATATAGCATGAGGTTGCCTAACACAAAAAAATGCTATTAAAATATCAACAAAAATGCACTGTTTATTATTATTATTATAATTAAAATAAAATAATTAGAAATAAATTCTGCTTTTTTTAACTTTCTATTCATCAAAGAATTCTGGAAAAAAATTATTTTCACAAAAATTGATTTTAACATCGATAATAATAAAAACTGGTTCTTTATCACCAACTCAGCATATTGGAATAAAGCGTTTATGTTATAATATTTAGTAATTTTATGCTTTTTACTGTGTTTTTGATCAAATAAATCCAGCCTTTTAAAAACATCTTACTAACCTCAAACTTTTAAACAGTAGTGTATTTTCCTTGATATTGTTAATTGCATTTCTTTGTGTGTGTCAGGCAACTGCATGCTTTATTTGCCTAATATATTCTGTGCCATACTGTTCATATTTTACCCTGGGTGGTAATTAGATGCTTATTTACATATTTATGAGGTAATAACACCAAGCGGAGAGTGATAAGCATGCAACCTCTTTCAATTACGTTATAATAATTTTATGCTTTTTACTGAGTTTTTGATGAAATAAATCCAGCCTTGGTGAGCATAATTTCATTTTAAAAACTTTGTAAAAAAATCTTACTAACCCCAAACTTTCAAATAGTACTGTAATTATTCATTCTGTTTTTTGCTCATAATCATGCAGCCCTGCTATTTTTCATTTGGGATCCTATTGTTTGTTCTTTCTCAGGTGGTGTCGAATTGGGGATTAACGCAAAAGGAGAGAGACTGAAACACTGGTTTGAGTGTCTAAAATACAAAGGAAAGAAAGTGGAGTACTGGCACACACTGACACAGCAAGGAGCCCCTACCAGTGACTAACACACAGACAAGCGCACACATGTTCATCCCCTGAAAAGTAATACAAAAATAATGGAGTAATAATGATAAAGAAATGCAATAATGCTCAGTCTGAGGAGAATGATGATGACGACGACGACGACATTCAATATTAAAGCGTGAGAAAAAGCATCATAATCTATTGTACAGCTAAGTGTCACATTCTTTTGTGATGAGAAAGAAGCAAGTGTGATCACAAGCCCAGATTGTGACGCACAACCTTTTTCCGGTCTACACGTCACTTAATGTGAAATCGTACCGTGTTGTGACTATGCCACAGGAGCTCATGCCATATTATAGTGTTATTGTTTATTACATGTTAAACGTGTAATAGCATCCTGGTGTTTGTTACAGTTGGTGGTGCCGTAATTTTGCACACTGTCAAAGCACAACACATCCGGCTGACTGTAAATGTCTATGTGTACCTGTGTATTTACCTTTTGTGATTTGTTACGTATGAAAGTTTACAGTCTCTTCCAGCTCGACAAAAACATGATGCACCGAAAAGCACAAGGGACGGCACGCAAAGGAACTCTAAAGCAATGAAAGGAACTGTCTATGGATTTAAACGTTCACTCAAGTACTGCCGCCTGTCACTTCGAGAAGAACCAAACGACAGTCACCTCAACGCGAATGTGTGTGTGTGTGTGTGTGTGAATGTCCCTGTCTCTGTTTTGTCTTTGTATGTGTCTCTGTTGAATGTTTGTACAGAAAACAAAAAAACAAGCGCTGATGCACGTTGACAGACTTTTTCGCTCTCTCTCCGGCACCCTCTACTGGTTTAGAGGCCTAAACACCAGGACAGTGCCAGTATGGAGGGTTAATCGCCTCTGGCAGGCCTCATGCACAACTGCACGCCCCATTAGGGGTTAAATTAGCAATCAAACAAAGCCTTTGAAGGACAAACTACCTGTCAAGGACGTCTTTGGGTCAGAACACAAAATCTAGGTTGGTCCTGACAAAAAGATCTGTGATACGATGCACATTTCTTGCCGTGCGTGGTAATTGTATCTGCGTGATTGCATTTAATCGATTCTGTAAATCAGCTACCTGCATCTTCTTTTGATTGAAGACATTTTATGCATTTAATTGCACAAAAAACATATTGTTAACCCTGTCCTTTCATGGCCCCCATTGTCGTTCCTGCTGGGGTTTATTTTATTTTTTATTTTTTTACATTTGAGTTATCAAACGAATGGCCTAAGCGGTGTATAATTATCTGATGTTATTCTAAGCAGCTGCATGCCAAGTGAATGTCACATATGCTTTGATGGACCACCGATCTGCAGTGCTTATGTTTGTCCTAATATCCATCAATGGGCCCATCTAAGGGTATTTGTTTTTGCACAGTGAACTGGGACAATCCAGGCTACCTTTGATGAAACAGCATGGCATTTAGATAATGGACTGGCACCACCTGCCAGCCAAGATGGGACTCCAGGGGGAGCGTTAATGAACGAGGGGTCAAACTGAAGGAGGATTATTCAAGTCTCGCTCACGTGTCCTCGTTGACTGTCTGTGTGGAACATGTGATGTGACTGCCATCGTGTGTCGGTCTCTGTAACTGCGTCTCCGAAATAAATTGGTGCAACAGTGGCTGTCGGAAATGAGAGCGAGTTTTGTGCGTTCGAGTCTTATGATCTTTCATTCATGCAACAGATTTCTTGTCATCTAATGGAAAATAAATAATGAATGCATGATGTAAAGTACATCTTTAATGACTCTGCATGCATTCTAACTCTATGCATATATTGTTACATAAATGCATTTGTTTGTGATAAAAGAATGAATGAATGTAGAACTGAAAGTTTGATTCTTTTTTCTTGTGGCGAGACACTGTTGTGATGTCTTTTTATGGATTAATTGGATTGATTATTCTTCCCATGAAAAGCGGAGCGGCAGCCTCATCGCTCCACAGTATCAGAATGAAGGGCTGCAGAGCTGCAAAAGAAGAGAAGGAGCGAGAAAAAGAGACGCTTGTGGCTGCAGCGGCCTCCACTCCCTTCTCCGTCAGTGAGAGAAAGGCGCTGTGGCGGGCGTCTGAGACGAATGAGTCAGATTCCTCCGGAAATATTCCACACAAGTTAGGATTTAAGAAGAGATCTGACAAACCTGAGGTGAAGAGGAGAGGTGAGGAGAATTCTGTCACGTTTTACTCATCCACATTTGTTCCAAATCTGCCTGCTGTTATTTTTTTCCTCGTGGAATACAACATGAGAATTTTTAAAGTGTACACTCTTAAAAGTAAAGGTGCTTAACAGGTTCTTCACAGTGATGCCACAGAAGAACCATTTTTGGTTCCACAAAGAACTATTTAGTCAACGGTTATTCAAAGAACCATCTCTTTATTAGCTTTTTGTAATCTGAAGAACCTTCTGTCAACACAAAGAACATTTTGTGAAACAGAAAGGTTCTTCAGATGTTAAAGCTTCTTTATGGAGACATTTAGACAAAAGGTGGTTCTATGTCATTTTCCATTCATTGTTGCCAAAAGGAGTAAAAAGGATCAAAAACACAAATATATTGTCCATGTACTATATTCCAAGTTATCCAAAGCCATATCATAGTTTCTATTGAGAAACAGACCAAATATTTACTCTCATTCTAATTTTCTTCTCAAAAAGTTAATATATGACATTTTGATATGATTTGATTCTCTGATAATATTTATATTGTATAAAAATGGGATTGTTTATGTTAAAAAAAAAAAAAAAAAAAAAAAAAGCTATTTCTCCTTTTGTGTTCTACTGAGAAAATTAATTACAGGTTTGGAACAAGATGAGTAAATGATGCAGGATTTTGGAGTGAATTAAGTGACTTTCTTACCCAGATTCTTCAGTAATTCCTCCAGTTGTGTGTCCACTGTTAGTTTGATTTTAGGCAGTATAACCTCAGAGGTCTGAGCTGAGATTTTATTCATCTCAGATACCATTGCTTCAATAGAATCTTTGTTTATATTATTCTCCATCAATACAAAGGATTCCTCTGACATTGTGCGCGGGATCAGTATGTACAGGCTGTTTTTACCCGTAAGAGGGAACTTTCCGACCTGGAGAAATAGTTGTACAAGTGCTTGTAGTTCATTCATAGGAAATGGTGACATTATGCAATGTAAAATTCAGGCTTTTTATTATGGATTTTAAAAGTAAACTTTTCATTATTTAATTGTTTTTATTTAGATAATATAATTTTATTTAAATCAACATTTTTAAATTTAACTTTTAATTATACATTTTATTTTTAATAAAATTTGTGTAATTTGTGTATTTATCTATAGTTATACTTTTTGAAATACACCACATCTGGTGAATATTATTTTGTTTCTTGCCAAAGCAAAATTTTTCTGGCAAAAAATATAATAAATAAATAAATGTAATCACTGATGTTTTTTCCATAATAGAGCTTGATGAGAGACTTTCCTCAGAACCATCTAAAAACATACTACATGGTCACACTTTTTTAATAAATACATATTACACACACACACACATATATATATATTTTATTTATTTATTTATTTATTTATTATTTTTTTATTATAAGTAGTGCTGTCAAACGATTAATCG
>JAUMHE010000055.1:4460963-4476998 GCA_032359235.1 Enteromius mattozi
GATAGTCCCCGTAAACCACACTGCAATAACACAGTAGTTCTTTTTGTAGTTTAAACGTCTTTGAACAGTTTTTTTTTGCCCTGTCCTTGTTCGTCTTGCTTGTTTTTAACTCTTTCTGCTGCAATGTAAAAAATGCTGCCTGCAAAGCTAAAGACCTTTGTGTAGAACATCCAAGTCATAACACCAAACTTCACCAATGCATACCAAAAAGAAACTTACTCCATGTTTAGATAGTGATAACACACCAAGGCTGTGATGATATTATTTATTCACTGTAAACAGACTAATGTTCTTGTCTTAGAGGTCACTGGGACTATATCTAATAATCCAAAAAGATTCTTAGAAACATGCAGCTTTCACAAGCTCTCACTAGAAGAGAGTCACTAGACTCTTTATGCACCGATTAAAATAGAGCTGATCCGAGTGTGTGGGAATATGAAGGCCATTAGCAAGAAAATGGACAGCATGGTATCCTCACAGTTTTCTTTTATTTAAAATTCTTTACAAATCTGCTTTAGATACATATTTTACAAGTACCAGAAACTCTAATCTTACAAACCATAAATTAAACATAAAACCATAAGAAAATACATTCACTAACATAAGCAGTTTTTCATTAAAAAACATCACATTTACATTCAAAATGACTTACCTCAGCTATCATACAAACACATTCAACCTTCATTTACTTTGAATTCGTTTATCCAGAGACAGAGGGAAGCTGAAAACAAAACTGAATGGAAAAATACAATTCATCTTGTATTCGGCATATGCTTAATGAAATTTGTACAGCCTGTAACAATTCAGGTGCACCCTGTTCTTAATTTTTTATGGCAAGAGTGGCTTTAGCATCTTGTCCTCTAGTTTCTCCTACATACTGTTCAGTTTATACATCTGCCAGGACAGTGTTTATTTTAGTGAAGGAAGGTGATTCATAGGGTCCACACAGATCCAAAAAGACCCAGGACTATCTGATATGGGGGAGAAATTTTGGTCCTGATGTCATTCTCTCAGTGGAAGGTTGCTGTTGTGTTGAAGAGGGTTGGTTGGTTACTAAAACCGAATCTCTGCAGTTCCAGCCGTAAAGCGTCCGTTCTCTGAGCCTTTGAGAAGCAGCTTCCTCATCTCTGTTAATCTCTGCATGATTCTGGTATCGCCGCTGAAACACCAGCCAAAACTGATCTTCCTGCAACAAACAGAAGACGAGAAAAAATTTATAATTTTCAAGTAATTTGCTGAGTTTCAAAGTTGCAAAGTTTTACCTGCTGGAACTATTGTCGGTATTAATACATGTGACTCAATACAATTCTGAACAATATCCTGAACCTTTTTAAACTTAACAAATGTGAATAAGTGAACTAGTTATCAAGTTCTAAAATGATAGTGAAGTATTATATAACTCATGCACAATATATTTGTCAAGTGGAATTTATATTATTATTCACTGAATATCATGACACACAATCCAGATCATGTTTACGTGATGAGCAGTTCATGTCTGATTCATGACCTAATCCTCTTTTCAATGAATTAGTTGGTCAAGTTCACAGAACTGGTCTGAAGCTTTGTTCACTATTCAAACATGTTATTATTATCGTTTACAAAAACTAATAAAAACACTTGTTAACTGGAATGTTGAAAGCTGAAGTAAGTTATAAATGTTAAATGTATATTATATATACACACTGTGATTAAGTTTACAAAGGCAAGTGAGGTGAATGGGATTTGTATGTGTATGTGTCTCACCAGAGTTTGCTGCAGAGACGCAGGGACATCACGGCGTACCCTCTTGGGTTTGGCACAGTATGACTCCAAATGCTGGAGGTCACATCCACGCACACAACACTGCTCTACAATCCCTTTCCCACGAGAGCGGGGGCCACCGCCACGGGCTGCTCCAGGTTTGCCTAACCACCAACAGACACAAAGCAAAATGCTCTTAATGCCAGTTACATGCATGTGAATTAGCTGCAAATATCAAACTGGATCATGTGACACTATTACATTTTGAACTGTAATAATAGTTCAAGACATCGCTGTTTCTACTGCATTTTTAATCAATTAAAAAACCTTTGAATGGAGTGCATTTAGTTTATGTATCCCAGTGTTTTTTTTTTTATTGATGAAATTAGATATTGTCACTAAGAACGTATGTATCATAATGTTCCTTTTGAGAAAAGAAGTGAGAAAATGTGAGCGAAAAATGTCACGGTGGCCTTGGATACGGAACAGGGTGAAAGGGCCTTAGTTAGCAGAAATAAAGATGTTGATATCAACAACTGCAAATCAGGAGTACATGTTGGTGTGGTGACTTATACTGTCAATTGTTACATGTTTAATATCAAAAACTACAACTTCATACTGCCTACAACAGCAGTTGGTTACAGTTTGCTCTTGGCTGGTTGATTTGCATCAACACCATAATGATAACAGCTTGACTTGATAACACTGTCTGTATCTTCAGGGCAAGGCCACTTTTAATGCACTGATATTAAGTGTTATGAATATGATATGATGTTATGAGTGAGCTTAATGATTTAGAGACATGCAAGTCACTGTGTCCCCACCAAATGGTACACGATAAGTAACTATGTCAGGATTTGTCCCGCTTTGACCCACACAGGCAGCACAGGCATATCTGACAATACAGGACTTCAGAAGTGTAAGATAAAGTTTGTAGGTGACTCTCACCTCTGTAAAAGCCACGGTCTCCACACACAAACTCCAGGTCAGCGACTAGTTCTCGTCCACAGCGCGCTTTGGCAGCCTCGCCAGTGTCTGGCAGGATCAGGATGCAGTACAGGGAATAGAGGACACACACACTTCGCCAGCTGGGCACCTGCTTCACCAGAAACAAACTCTCAGCCACCTGCACCTTATCAGACAGATACACTCCTTTTTGTCAAAGCAATGGATACAATTCTTGATGAATGACGCTCTGAATATTTTGTTTTGCAAATCTCCTTGCAAAAAGTCCAGATAGCATTGCTGTGCAAGATCCTTCAAATACATTTGCACTCTTAAAACGAAAGGTTCAAGATGATTCTCTTGAACCATTTTCATTCAACTTTTGAATAATCTAAAGAACCTTGTTCCACTAGAAAGAACTTGTGTAATTGAAAGGTTCCACTGATGTTCAGGTTCATCGGTTCCAAAAAAAAAGAACTTTTATTTTAAGAGTGTACACAAAAAGCTGCTGACTCAGAAGATGACCCTTTGCAAAAGCTTAAACTGTTTCAACGTTTTGATATGATGGCGTGGATTGTAAATCTATATTTTTCTACATCCCACACGACAAATTGACGTCATAATAGCTCCCTGACATGCAAACTTGCATTGGAGGCAGTAATTGTTACTCACAAAAAGGTAATTTGACTCATCCATGGAAACTAGTCATTTAGCCCAAAAAAAGTTTTTTTGACTAACTTTTGAGTCTAACGCCCCAAGATGAGTTAAAACGCAGCATGAAGTGGTCTTTGCTACCCTAATTCTACACCCAGATAACATGCAACAGGTGAAAGAGTCCTTAGTTTGAAAGCCTGATCCTGGTGCCTCCCATTTCAATATAGTTTTTCTATGTAAGTGCATGTGGAGTCTTACCTTCAGAAATCCTCGAACCATCTGAAGGCGTCTGGCATGACAGGCAGGCATTCCGTCTGATGGCATGTCTTTTTTTTCAAGGTTTGTTCTCTCTAAAGAGCTACTGACGTTCTTACTCTGGTGTGCTCTTATAGGAGGACCAGGAGGGGACGGGCCAACAGCACACACACACACGGACACATCCTACCCTTCCTCTACACACAGACAACTCCTAATCTGAAAGTTTGTCTTTACTGGGGAGATGCATGAAACTACAAAAGAAATCTGATTATTAAACAACAACAAACCAAAAACTGACACTCTAATGTCTATCATTTATAGCTCAGCAATGTAACAGGGATGCATTTATCTGATAATGTTCTGTTAGAAATCCTTCATTATGTGCAAGCATATACAGCTTTGAACTGTCATCATTATCTTATATAACGTCGGTTTCGAGATTCTCTGCAGAATGACATTGAAATCCATCTTAAGAGTGACGACAGTGGAGGAAGAAGTTATCACGAGTATATCTCAGCAAGAAGCCGCTTAAGTGATTTTGGAGTGTGTAGGCTTCAGCTGAAATGATAAATGAAACAAAGATAGATGTAGCAACGCATTCAGAGCCAATCAGAGAGAACACACTTACAGATAAAATAAAGACAAAACGTTATGTTAACAGTCAGACGTGTGGGTACATTATTAACTGGAGGTACTGCAATTGGTTTATGAAATGACTAATGCTCAATATGACATAAAACCTTTTATTTGAACTGAGCATTGTATAATAATTTCCCTTTTAGAAGCTAAAATTAAATTAAAAATTAAATCCAAACAGATTTTGTGGTAACTGTGCAAAACCAAACGTTGCTGTTCACAAAATATCCACTGTATTTATTGCACAAACACATTATGTTCATAAATATCTGATTACATCTTTTTTGGCATACATGTTTTATTTAAATGACAATATTTGTGCTATTAAATAATAAACAATTGAATTAACAAACCTACTCATCTTAAAGCGCTACTTTGTCATTTACTCATCCTCAAGATGTCCCAAATCCCTATGACTTTCTTTCATACAGGTTTGAAACATCTTGAGTAAATTAAGACTCTTACTTTAAGCTTTAAAACATTCTGCTGTTCACATAAAAGGGTGCACTAGTAACTTGTATACCTCCTGAACAAACATCTTTGGCACAGTCTGATCCCTTTAAATCTGATCCGTTGGCTTTGCGCTAATGATGCTGAGCGCTGCTTCCTTCTGTCTCAGCTGAGCTCGTAGGTGGTTGATTCTCTCCTCCTGGGCCAACTGTTCAAAATCAAATGCAAGACAGCTTTCAGCCCTGGGGAGCAATGCGCCCTCTAAACGCTCATTGTCATCCTCATGTGTCTCTCTTTCTCCTCCTGCTGCTGCTTCAGGCGCTTCTAACACGACAGAAGATGAGTGGATGATCTGTGGCTGCTGGAGGATATTGGGCTGGGAACTAGACGTCTCCTGACCAGGCTCCAGATCCTCAGGAGGCTTGGGTGGGCTATTCGGTGACCTGGACTCATCTTCCTGTGAAGTCAAAGGCAAGATTCATTAATAAACATGAGATCACAAAGCGATCACAGCACTAGTTACTCAATCACTGTTTTATATAGATTTAAAGGTACTGTAAGTGATTTCATTAAGAAAAAACAATGTTCTCCTAATCAAGTGGTCAAGGTTTGGCTGGTTAGCATGAACTAGTTAGTCCCGATTGGTAAACAACTACATTATCCTGAAAGTTTCTTTCTTTATTTACAGCCATTCAAAATTAGCAATGTATTCTAATGAGCTCTTTAAAAATGATTGTTTGTGTCTGGCTCAAACACAAGGCATGCTGACAAAATGCAGATAAAATGATTGACGAGCAGAAAACCTTTTGGAAGACATTTAACCAAGTTTCTTGGTTAGTTAAAAAAGTGGAACTGACAATGGCAACACCTACTTTAGCTTCAAATGTCCATCTTCAAACTTATTTTGCACAGAATAAAATTAAAGATCAAAACTTTACCTTTTGACACTCTTTGTCAGTACAGCATTTCTCAGGCATTTCTTCCGAGTCTTTGTGCAGAAGTGGTGAAATCTGTATGTTAATATCAACATCTCTGACTGGTGTCTGAACATCCTGTCTCTGTGGATTGGAAAGAGATGTGCAAAAATCAGAAATCCATTAAAAATAGTTTTCTTCTAAACATTTAAAACTAAGTAATGTAAAAAAAATTTTATGCATGAATTTATCTGACAAACAGTCCCTTTAGGATCATTTATGTAGAGGCATAAACAGCTCTGAATTTGTCATCATGATCTAAAACACTAAAATCAATCTTCAGAGTGAAAGACAAAGAGATTATTGTGAGCATATCTACAGTGTCATTATCTAGCTTATTTCAATTCAAATTTTCTTCTCATCTGACACTGTCAGTGCAGTTAAAAGGACAGTTCACCCCAAAATAAATATTCTGTCATTATTTACTCACTCTCAAGATGTTCCAAATCTGTATATGTTTCTCTCTTCTGTCGAACACAAAAGTCAATATCATGAAGATTGCTGGTAACCAAACAGTTGCAAGCAGCTATTGACTTCCATAGAATACTGTGGAAAAAATACTATGGAAGTCAATGGCTACCGTCAACTCTTTGGTTACCAACATTCTTCAAAATATAGATTTTTGTGTTCAACAGAGAGACAAATCGTACATATTCAACTCCTTGTGGGTGAGTAAATTATGATAAAGAATTGGATTTTTGGGTAAACTATCGTTTAAAATAAATAATGTTACAAATATATTAAGTGCAAATCCCAAATGAGAATCACTATGCTAACATAAAAAATAGAATAAAAACTATAATAAAAGAGGGAAATGTCCTACCTTACTCTGTTGTGGTCTGGGTGAAGTATCCAGGAGCAGTTGCACCTGACAGCTAGGTGTCTTTATTTGGTTCTGTTTACTAGGAGAAACAGGACACACACCTGAAGGTGCTCTTACTCGCCTGCAGTGTGACTTCCTCACTGACAGGAAGATCTGGCCGTTATACACAATAATAGCATTTTGCCGAACAGAATCCCTGATGCTTGGTAGAGATGCTGCATCATTTTCCAGCCCAGAAAATTGTATTTTAGGCTTATGTGCTTTTAAAACCGTTCTTAAGACCTTAAAGGCAGTGACACTGGAACTCACAACAGGCAGCGAAAACTGGCCTGGAGTTATTTTGGAGATCAGTGGACTCTGGCTCAGTGGGACTGGTTCTCTGTTGTCCTTGCTCACAGCCATTTCTTTTTCCCGGAGCTCAACCGGACAGATCCATGTCACTGTCTGTGGCACGTGTTTCTCTGATCCATGTGGAAACAGAGCAACACTGATCTTCCTGGCTGTGGAGTTGGACAGGGACTGCAGAGGCATGTTTTTGACACATGCTTCCTTGGGAATGTAAACCACAATCTTCTCCATGCGAGACATTCAGAAGAGTCTAAACCTGTAGGATTGGTGGAATAAAGCCTTCATATTGTTGCAATCTGTTGTTTTATGTATGAGTATTTACTTTTCATCTGTGCATTTTTGTTTTCACTAAATAATTTAGCATGTGGAGGTGGCAAACTTAAACTAAACATCGTGGCATATAAAATACGCAAGTAACGTACTACTATCATGTAACGTTATACAAACAAAAAAAAAAATAGAGATATGTTTGTTTTTTTAAGAAAACGCTGTATTAATGTATGGTATTTTGTCTGAAATTATTGTTACCAGGTTGAACTTCCTGGATTTATCGTTAAGAACGACCAACGAGCTGACAAACGTATACAGGAAATGAATACCAAACCAAACTAAAAACAAATGTTATGTACCTAAAATTGATCACTTGACTCGAAGCATACGTTGTACATTCATGTCTTCACAGCAAAGAGCACAATTTTAATTCACGCGGAAGTTTTCCACAAAAAATAAACCAGTTTCTTTTTGAACATTTGCAGCCAGGTTCAACTCTCTGCACTCAGCGAGGACATCCGGAGAAAACTTCCGGAGTTCGTTGTCAAAATAAAAGTCATTGTTCTGAGTGTAATGTAATTCGAAGTAGACGGCGGACAAAAAACGTTTGGTTATTTATTTATTTATTTATTTAATTATTTTTTTTTTTTTGGTTAATATTTCATCATTGTGCAATTTACCAATTTATTCACTGGTTATTGTTAATAACTACATTAATGTATCATAAGCACACTTATGATGTCAGCTGATGTTAAATGTTTCAGATCTTTAAAGTCAGGTGGATTCTGGTTGACTGTTTTCATCGTTCATCATCTGGGGGGCGGGGGGGGGACAACATAAAACCTGAAATGTAAAACAAATAATTTAAGAAAAATAAGCAACAGAAGAAATATAATTTAGATGTTATTAAATATAATACGCTATTATTATAGAAACTTTCCTCTCTATAATTTATCAAGTTGGTTATTAAAATGGGAGTTACTAACTCAGTGTGGCTCTTCCATTTAACTACTCGTGTTCTTTGTAAATAATATGTGGTTTAGATAATCTAGATTTAACCTGATTGTAATCGTATTATCATCTTATTCTAATCTTACATTCGAACTATTAAAAAGCAAATATTCTAAGCTAGGTAATACTTAGGCTACGTTGAATTTTACACAAAGATGTGAAGCAAGAATGAGTTTACCTTCAAGCATGACAGCAATGAATCAGTCTCCGGCAGAGAAAGTGCACTGTTCTGTGACCCATGGAATAATGCAGTGTGCTGCATAAATTTATCATAAACCATGCAGATGTTTAATTACTTTGGATACAAGTTTAAAAGATGAAAGAAAGCTAAAGGGCTCCACATGATCTTTTCTTGTGCGTTTGAACATCTTCTATACCCATAAACATCACATTTTGAGCATACAAAGGCCAACAGTTCTGACAGTTGGCAAAATGATTTATATTTCCCGTCCAATATTTCCAGAATTTTTATCTTCTTATGTGACATTTTTTACGTCAAATAGGAAAATAAATTTCTTGCTGATTTGCTTCAACGACATGAAAATGCATCATATAAAAATAATCGATACTGTCTCTTCATAGAAATATAAGAGTATACAGTACCTTTTCTACTGAACAGTGATTATGTGGTGTTTTCAGGAATGGGTGAGATGCTTCGCCCATTTTTTTTTTTATCATTTCCAGCAAATATTCTAAGATTTTCCTCCAATGGTTAGATTTTATTTTATTTATGCTGCTGATATATGCTCTGTAATTTCATTTCCTTTTTTTAATTGGACATACACATCACACTCTAACACAGAAAACAGAGAGAGGGGCACGTGTGGAACCAATGAGAACATAGACACGGATTTTAACAACAGCAAACAAACAAACAAATACACATACATACAGACTTACGTCATACATACAAACATACTTAGTTATATAAAGCTAAACGATGAAGTATCATAACTGGAGTATAGTAACTGTAGTATTAATTGTCGTAGTTTTAGCAGAAATATAACCACTATAATAATTGGAACAATAATGTTATTAACTAAAAGGCGAAAGGAGTAATCCCCAAATAAACATCTTTTCTTTTTTTCTTTTGTACACTTTCATTAGGCTCACAGTCTTTAAAATCTTTAGTCAGAGTCCACGCCTACACACACATGTAGATCCATCTCATCGTTTTGGGTATTTCTTTCGAGTGCAACATACAGTATGAGAACATAATCGGTCACTTTCATGCGGAGCGGGATTGTCTTTGGGTCACACAAGTTACTGTAAAGAACCACTGGAACATTTCGAAGCAGTGAATCTGTGATAGTGATAGGAACAAAGATTAGGTACAGAAACGAGCGTTTCTCCGTCTGGCTGGCAGTCTCTGCCCTTCAGAGGCACGTCTCCAGGCTGTGCAGAGGGCTCGCGGGGCATGGGGAAACGCTCGAGCCCAGGTAGACGCGGCTCTCGGCGGCGTTGTTGTTGCAGTTGAGGGTGACCGGCAGGCTCTGCTGCCTCAGCGGGCGAGACGGGTAGCGGGATCGCGGGGGCCTCTGGGGCGCCTGGGGCTGAGAGTGAGGGCCGGGGTGACGAAGCGCCACACGCACGTGGTTATGGTTGGAGCGTTCCGATTCGTCGTCCACGTCCGTCTCGTCGATCAGGGGGATGTTGTGGACCGAGTCCGTGATGATGAACTCCGGGTGCACCTGGAAGTCATGAATGGAGTTCCGCGACTCGGGCCGCTCGATGCCGTCGTAGAGGGAGCTACGGAAAGCTTTCACCACCCGGATCTATACGTCAAGGGTGCGGGGTAGGAGATGTCAAAGGGAAGAAAATGAAGGGATCAAAGGGACAGAGAGGTGGAGAGAAGTTTAGTCCCCCTTTTGCACTACTCGCACACTTTCAGCTAGCTGCGCTGCGAGAGCTGAAAGTTTCACATCCATTAAGGCCTTTGGTGCAGTAGGCCTTTGAAAAGAAAGAAAACTTCACAGCCATTCTATAGGCCTCTATAGAATGACGGGCAAAAAACAATCATTGAAACCCAAGTTGTAATTATAAGAGGAAAAGGAAATCTCACACAAGACGGCAAACACAAATAGTTCCAATAAAACGGAAGGATACCATAAATATTGTGAATATGATCTGTCAAAGCAGCCTTAGCCCCCTGTCTGCCTTTCTTTTAATACAATTTCAGCTTTATTAATGATCATGATCAAAAAGTTGGACTTTTTTTTACCTCATGAGCAGAAAGGCATGTCAAATTAGTGAGCATAAAAAATTAACAGATAAAAAAAAAAAGAAAATAATAAAAGGCATGTATGTATGCAAAGTTCAAAAACGGAATTACAACTTTCACTGTTGCCAGTTCAATACCAGGTGATTAAAATTCATGAAACACTCTAAGAAAACAAAAAAACACATGCAAACACATGACAGTAAACACCAAGAAAACAATGATTTTGAAGGCACACACGCCACCATGTGGTACAAACACACACATACACGCAGTGTACACAGAACACACACAGAAATCACACAGAAAGTGAGGTTTACACTACACGGCTGTGCACAGAACGCACAAACACAAAAACATACAGGAAATAAAGACATGCGTATTCACATACTGTTGGTGTTGACAAATTCTGTAATACAGATTCAACAAGTCTTGAAAAAACAGATTGCATTAGTTACTGTAAGCATTATTTATTGTTCTGACATCATCAGTTTTCTATTTGTTACATTTATAGGGTATATTTGTAAGCCTTTTTAAAATCCACTTTCAATAAATCAAGGAGAAATAAATAAATAAATGAAACATAAAGCAAAGTATCTTTGATTATATTAGCTCATTCTAATACGAGGACATTTAGAAGATCTTGATTGCCTTGTTTTTGTGGAAAGGAAAAAGAAAAACCAAACTCTCTGTGCCCTCAAAAGTATGAACACATTAAATGGGACTTGTCTCCCATGCAACCATGCACAATAATTCAAGTTTCCTCTTCCCGTTCATGCATGGCATGCAAGTACACATTCAATAGGAAAAAGTATCCGTAAAAAACATTGATCAAAACGGTCCATGTTCCTTTTTCTGACATCCTCGTTCTTGTCATGTGTGATTATACAGCAGCCGTGGTGAAAATGCATCTTCTTGAAAAATCGCATGTGTTTGTGACCATGCATGTCGGACCATCACATTCATCGGCCGTAAGTTTTTTTTTTTGTTCTTTTCCTGCTCTCTGCGTTCTACATGCATAGCCAAACCACGTTCGGGAATGACCACAAAGCAATGTGACTGACAGAGGGAGGGGACTTCACAACATGGACACAACAGCGCTTCTGCGGATTTGTTTTTCCAAAGAGCCATTCGTTTTGAGCTTCCTGCTTTTTAATTTAAAGCCGTTTTCTTTGCTACGCAGCACTGACATTGTAAACTTTCGAGTATAAGGCCCAGAATTTGTAATGGTTATGATATCAAAGAGGAGAAAAAAAAAACATTGAATTAACTGCAGTGAGGAATCGGCTAGTCTTTTGTAATTCAGGCACTGGATGGAAAAACAGAAAAGGGATTGTGTTTGAATAGCTCCAAACACATCACATCAGAACTCCTCATGACAGACGGCAAGAGAAGGGAGGTGAAAGACAGACGCTTGAAGGATGGAGGTCTAAACTTACAGCACAAATCATGATCTTTTGTTGCGGCCTGATGGCCCAACAAAAGCTTTTGAGAAGCAGCCCTCTTGTACAACATCAAGGCATGTCTACATTATTTTGCGCAACTATAACAATCAAAAAATATACTGGATCTTTTCTTTGTGTGTTGGATTTTGTCTAAGATAACAGCACAAAATGCTAAAGACGATGAAACGAGGACAAAGACAAAAAAATAAAACAATATACTGGACAAGACTGACAGGACAGGACACTAAAAACCTATGTTGGAAAAAAAGAAGGACAAAATATATTTCACTTTTAAAGGTTCATAAATAAAAGGAACTGAAGATTAACATTGAAGGGGAAGTGATAATGAAACTGGGGGGGCATTCCAGCTGGGCTAATGCTTGGTGGTCTCTTTGAAGGGATTTGGAAACGCTAAGACGCAGCTGTTTTCTTTAGACCATGGAAAAGATCGCTTCTGGTACCTGGAGGGCAATGTTGATGTTATATTTGGTGCATTGAACCCTTATAAACAAATTGATGTCTGTGAGAATGACTCAAGAAAACTACAGCTGTTTAGTGACAATAAATCATAGCAGCAGATAGTAAGAAAGCTTTTCTTAGGTGTAGAAACTCAAGCAGCAACAATTAGCAGGACACTTTCATTAGATGTGGCAGGTTATAACACGAAAACCTGTGAAGAGAGAAAGGAGAATCTGAACAAGGCGCACAAAGACAGAGCAAAAAAAAACACGGCACACCGTAAGTACGCTTTTTGTCCTGAACAGGATAGAAAAACGTTAGCATTATCAATGCTAATATCCCTAACATGAAAATGGCAGCAGAAACCATTATGGGCTTATACTCGCAGGTTTACAACAGTCAACCTTTGGCTTTCATTGTTCCCATGTTGTCAAACAGATTAAACATCTCCACTTTAGTTTCTTAATTCGGTTCAATCGTTGTTTGGCTCTTTCGAGTGAAATTCTGGTAGCCCTTTATGGCAACATTGATTTGAGGGTGAATTATTGGCAAAATCAAGCAACGGGAGAATCAAAAAAAGGCAACAAGAAAAAGAAAACCAGCCAAATCTTGGCAGCACCAAGCCAGAATTAAACGAGCAAGAGCAAGAAATAAGTTATGAGGTAGCAAGGAAGGAGGAAAGAAAGAAAGAAAGGAAGGCCACAAATGAATAAGCAAAACAAACTAAAAAAAGCACATGTAGAGAGATGAAGCAGATGCTCTGATGATAATCTGCTCTCTCTCTCTCTCTCGCACACACACACTCAACATTCAGCAGACTAGTTGCGTTTGAAGGCAGGCAACAATGCACATGTGTGTGTTGGTGTGTATGCTAGCCATCTGAGTGCACGGGCTCTACGAGGTGCCGTTAACGGAATGTAAGGACTCACTCCCGGGGGCACCAGTTGCATTGGCAGTGGAGAGAACTACGTGAGAGGGAGTAGAATTATTGGTTACGTCATGGAGTTGGCTGAGCACTGAAGAGCGGCGTCTCACTGCACCCTGAAACGAACCACTTCTCTTGAAGGTACTCACTACCTCCATCTGCAGGAGAGAGAGAGAAGGACATCACACAGACAGGTGAATGAGCTTCATGAAATGAACGGGATGGGGCTTTAATCACTCGAGGGGGGGTTTGGGGAGGACCGGCTTGCAGGAAAGCAGCATTTCATAATAACTTGCCAATGTGTATGCCAATCAACCAGGGTGTTTCTTCAACTATGAGCACTTCATTGATTATTTATTTTTATTAAGTCTAATCATTTCAATATTCTTTGTTATATAAAACATTAAAACTTTTGGAACGTTTTTTTTAATGTATAAATTGCATTATTTCACCCTTAAAAGACCCCCAATTTTCAATTTTAAAATATAAAAATACATAATGAAAAATATTACACTATTTGTTTAAATACAAAGTGAAATAATCATAAATAGTTTCAATTTTGTTAAATAAGTATTACTTTTATTAAGTATATAAATGTTAAACTTTTTTGATTACACAAATTATGACTGTCCCTTAGTGGTGACATGATTTCTATAACAACCAATGTTTTTTTCTAACAAAAAAAGAAATGATACAATAGTGAAAGCATGCTTAAAATAATGAGAAATATGAGACATGATGTGTGAATAAAGTAAGATTTTTTTATATTACTTTTTTAATAAGCATTTCCAATTAAGCTGTACATTTGTGAAATAATGTTTAAAAAAAAAAAAGGAAATCTATTTACAATACATAAATTTGTATCTGTGAAATATTACAAAAAGGTTATTTTCACCGCAAAATCATATCAAACACAAAACCATTTGAGATGTGGAAAATAACATGTATACGTTCAGAAAGTAAGTGCAAAAGTGCCTATACTTGAAGAAACACATAACACTTTAGTATAGGGACCAATTCTGACTATTAACTAGTTATTAGCATGACTATTATTGTTATGTTGGCTGTTTATTAGTGTTTATAAAGCACATATTCTTCATGACCATATTCTACATCCCATCCCATCCCAATACTTAATAACTTAACTACCTTATGAACTATTAATAAGCAGCAAATTAAAAGTCGACCGAGGCAAAAGTCGTAGATAATGATTTTAATAGATAGAATTGGACCTTAAAATAAAGTGTGACAAAGAAGCAATGTGTATACAAACCATGGTAATATTTATAAATTCAGAAAGGCCAATAATAGTTACCAAAGAGCGAACATAATACATGGAGACGCGAGTAGCAGAGCAAAAGGACTCAATAAAACAGCGTGATATAGCAGCAGAGAGAATAAAGGATGAAGTGAGGGAGAGAGAGAAGTTAAGATTTACAAAACAGAAAGCTTGATACATTAATATTTCATCAATTTAAAAAGGCTGGTGAAGAAAGAAAAATATGTTTGCGTTATGAGGAAAGTAAAGTTCGAAAAAAGTGCGCAAACTAGAGCATGTGGCACAGAAGGCATTTGGTATATTTTAAGGCAGTATGTGTCTATGCGGGAACAGCTGTCCCTGTCGAAACAACACAAAAGCAAAGTTAAACCAGACAGGACTAGACAAGTACTGAACGTCACCTGAGTCTGAATTCGGTTGAGTCCTCTGAACCACAAGATCTGTCCTCGTCTCAGCTCTCTCTCAGCATAGTCAATCTCCTCCTCATCATCAGCGAGATCATCATCCATGATCTCGTCTGGAGCCGGCCCGTGGCCTGCTTCTTTCAGACACTTCAGCTGATGTGTCGGCACTGATGATATCACCTAGAGAGAAAGCAATACAATGAAGCACAACTAAAGCTCATTTTTCTGGTTTTGAGAGCATCTAGAATGGAAAAGCAGTGGGTTGCAGCACTTACCTGTCCCCAGATCAGCTCTCCCATTCCCACAAACAGGCACCAAAGCCACTGCTCCATATTTAAGGGGGAGCAGCTGAAAGGTTTTCCACCAAACTGCACAATCACAATCTACAAATCACAGAGATATAGAAGTGGAGTGGTTTACTTTAATCCATGTGTAAAGCACAAATGCATCAAACTGTACAAATAGACAAATGTTTATTTGAAATGTTGTTTCCATGTCTTTTCAGGTTCTTAGAGCTTTTGCCTCTTTGTCGCCATCTATGTTTGGAAACCTGGAATAGCAGTTCCTTGATGAATTATATTCCCTGCATGGGGTTGTACTCCGGCACAGCTCCAGCGCGGATGAATCTAATGTTTTGAGGTGAATGTGTAGCTATCAGTCAGTGAATCCTGTAGTAAACACAGTTTCAGCCTACATCTTGGAATATATGACCCAAATAAGAATTTTCACCGGATGCTGTCATCCGAAAAAGTAAGTAACAAGTGTGCCACGCTTTGTTCTAACTGAGGAAAAAAGCATTACAATAAATTGCGCTACTAATGGTGATTAAATCTAACAATTGATTAGCTCATATAACATCAAACCCTGCAAATTATTGTTGTTATACTTTATTCTCAAAGTATTAATATTAACAACATCAGACCTGTGTGACTATAAGTATAGTGTGTATTAGTATGTAGATTTCAATTTATGTACAGTCTACTCTAATCTCTTATTGTCACATCATTTGAATTTCATATTAAGAAATTCTTTTAACCCAAAAAGCAAATTATGCTCACGATTTTTTCTGGGGAAATCCCGATTCACGATTTTTATCACAATTCTTTTTCAAGTTGGTTTTTTAAGACTATTTTGCAAATTACAGAGGTAAGGGTGGGCAATATGGCAAAAATATCATATTACGATGATTCTTT
>JAUMHE010000055.1:4486773-4498237 GCA_032359235.1 Enteromius mattozi
TTTAATATTCTTAGAAACGCTTTATAAATATTTCCACATCGTGCATTACGGAATTCCTGTGCAGTATATGATTTATTTATACCTTTACAAACCCGTGTGTGCCATGTGCAATTCACTAATGTTTCTCATTTGACATGTCACATTATCTGCACACACACACATACACCTCTGCACAGTATATCAGCTCTCTGTACATATACTTTTCATATTATTATCATAAAAACTCTTCTTCTGTACTTCTGTTTTTTTTATGTAGATTGAGTACCAGAAGTTTCTGTTAAAAAAAAGTCAAATTTCCTGTATGTGTGCGAAAGCACTGTAACAGGTTCTAAAGTAGCATGAAAAGGCTTTTAAACTTGTACTTGGGGAATAGCTGATACACTATGATTTTATGATCTCTAAGGTACATGTGTGTGCCATTCAGTTGTCTTCATGGGTTTGTTATCTGACTGCAGAAGCAGGAAGTTGTCAAAACCACAGACGCTTCAGCTCTTCAACATGTTCCTCCCTCGCAAGAAATCCAGTTTACATGCATGAACTTTTGCGAACCTCTTTGTCTCACATTTAAAAATACGCACAAAAACAAATTCTGGTGCTAAAGATCATCAGATACAATAAATATTGAAAAATGCTTAATATTTATTCAGTGTACATTTAGTCTACATAAGGTTTTGAGTAACTTAGGAGTTAATCAGATATTTAACAACTACAGTACAATACTTTTCAAACAGTGTGAAGTGTACAAAACATTACTATTTAATAACAAGCTATTAACAAACACTGACAATATTAAACAATATCTTTTTTGTAACGGTATGAGGTCTTGACACCTAGCAAAAACATCTTTCTTTCATTCAAATCAGTCTTAACATTGAGGAAGAGAGATTTTATTTTTCTTCTGAGGTTGTTAAGGTATTTCCATATCTCCATTTGTAGACAAACGCTTGTCAGAATCACACCCTCCTCTGCTCTCCATGTTTTCTTTGCTTTCCTCATCCGGCTCATCCGCTTTCTGCCTCAAACGTAGTCCTGGATCCTTCTGCGAAGGGATGCGAAAGCTGGAAAAAGATCCGCCTCCTGAGGACCGTTTATCTAGATGATGACACAAACAACAAAAAAAAAAAAAAATAGGGAAGTTAGAGGGAGTGTGTGTTGTGAAATCAGAAAAACAAGGGTGAATTATCTTAAAGTAGCTGTCTTAAGGGAATGAGGTTATCTGCATTTTTTTTTCTCTGAAACCGCAGTGAAACAGACCTAGATTGCATAGACTTCATGCCACTCACAGTCTTTGCATTAACCTCCCACTCAAGATATGCTGAAATGCCAAACTACATCAAAGATCTTGACCGTATATATAACGTTTTAGATGAATCTTCTCAATATCAGCCAAATTCAAACATGAAGCATAAGAGCTGCTGAGCATATAGGCTTGTTAAAAGTAAACAGTGTGGAACTAACCTAACCCTAAGGTAATATGCATACCTCCTGGTCCAATTGGATGCATTAATCTGTTCATCTGAACATTCCAGTGTTTAACATTGGTGCTGGCCTGACGAAGCTTTCTTTGAGCAGCCTGTCAGAACAAAACAATTCAGATTTAATGTCATCATTAGTACATTTCCTGAAAATATTACTAATGAAGCTATTGCAAAACACTACTGTTCAGAGCTTTTGGGTTTAGTAAGATTGTTTAATATTTTCGAAACAAATCTTCTATGTGCATCAATGCCGCAGTTATAACATTGCAATATATTATTATTGGAAAAAAATATATAAATTAAAAAAAAATTTAAAATGTCATTTATTCCTGTAAATACTCCAGTCTTTGGTGTCACATGATCCTTCAGAAATCATTCTAATATGCTGATTTGGTGCTTAATATCACAAACAGTTGTGCTGCTTAGTATTTTGTGGAAACCGTTTTTGGATTAATAAAAAGTATTTTTCTATTAGATTTTTAAAAAAATGTCACTTTTGATCAATTTAATGCATCTTTGCTTAATAAATGTATTAATTTCTTCAATAAATGCATAAACAAACAAGCACTTTAAAAATGTAACCACAACAAAACCAAAAACTATACAACTACAAACATATAAACTATAATAGATAAATCTGAGCTAATCTCTGTGCCTTTGTTTAGATCAAAACTCTGTAGATAAACTCACCACCACATCCTGGTCCACTCGGTGGCGATTGGCTCTGACCTCCTCCAGCTGCCTCTGTGCCTCTTCCAGAGATCGAGACTTGTTTTCCATTTCCTGTTTGAGCTCTTGTTTCTCCCGCTGGGCACGCTGGATATATTCCTCCTGCTCCTCACGGAGAGACATAAGGGCCTTCATCTTTTCCTCTTCCTCAGCTAGTAGCCTGTAATAATCAGTTGAGGTAATTGAGTGATCAAGCACAATGAAGTATATAATAGCGATAGTGTGTTCAAACTAGGCATGCTTTATTAGCATAATAATTTGGTAATGTTTATGTGAAAATTAAGTGCGGAATTAAGATGGATGGAAGATCATCTGATGTGGCACAAATTAGCTTTTACATTTCATTAGTGACCTAATGAAATTAGAGATTTGTAACAGTAGTAGAGTCATATTGTATATACTGAACTAAAACATTATGATGTATTAATTTCTCTGGACAAACATATTTAATGTTAAAAGAGCCTCACTGTCCATTACTTCCTCTGGTAACTTCCTCTTCGTTAATTACTGCATAACCTCATGCAATTTTAAATGGGAGAGCTTTAAAAAAAAATATTTCCTCCCTGAATAGTACTAAGGTGTTTTAGCACCTTGTTTTGGGAGACACCAAACAGTTAATAACCAGTACAGTTAATAGAAAATGCAAAGGCGGCACTAAAACAGTCTGCAGATGTGCCACTGAAAAGCCCTGTTATAACATCAGTGTGTTTGTGTGTGAAACTGAGCATGGGTGCATTGCTCAACAGTGTTTGTGTGCTGCTGCTCACCGAGCCTGTGCATAACGGAAGGCCTCTTCGTCCTGCCTGGCTTTGATTTCCTGTTGTAACGCCTCCTCTAGCCGCTGCTGCATGTCCTCCAGTTCTTTGATTCGTGTTCTCTGTCTTTCCGCCTCGGCCTCCTTCAGTGCCATTTCAGCCTGCATGCTCGCCCGCGCCTGCACACAACCAAACACAAGGCAGATATACCTCACACTGACCTGTCTTTATCCATCTATCAGAAATTCATTTAAAATGCCTTCAAACTCCAATGTAATTACTGAATTTAAGCTGAATTCAAATTGAGGCAGCAAACAGGATACAAAATTGCAATTTGTATTAAAATGTAAAGAAGCAGAAATTATAATTATTTTTTAGAACAATTTATACAAAATTTGAACAATGACATATGAAAGCCTTATTTAAAAGTTCTGAAAA
Source organism: Enteromius mattozi (assembly GCA_032359235.1). NCBI lineage: Eukaryota > Metazoa > Chordata > Actinopteri > Cypriniformes > Cyprinidae > Enteromius > Enteromius mattozi. The sequence continues at coordinate 4,490,174 of JAUMHE010000055.1, forward strand.
AGGTAACATTTTGGAACAGAGATAGACAGACAGAGGGATAGACAGATGACCTCTTCAGCCTCTTTGAGCTGGATCTCCAGAGCCTGCTGGAGTTGTTCGTGTTGCTGTCGTCTGCGGAGTTCGTCCTGCTCCAGCAGTGCCTGCGCTTGTCTCTGTGCCTCCTTCAGCAGCTCCAGCTCGGCCATCTTCCGCTCACGCTCCTCCTGCAGGGCTCGTAAGCGCTGCAGCTCCTGCTCCTTCGCCTCCCTCCTCTTCTCTCTCTGTTCCCGCTGCTCACGCCGTTTCAGCTTTAGGTCCTTATGAAGAGAAGCTTTTCCCTCCGCATGCAGCCGGATGGCTGTTTGGATAGCTGGCGGAAAAAAGGAATACAATAAATGCTAAATTTAATTTAAAAAAATTGACTGATGTCAAGGTATTTTAAGATGTTTTTAGCATTTTCTATGCAGCTGCTCTAGTGTTGTGGGTGGTTTCTAGGTAATCGCTTTCAGGTTGAAGTTTATAAAAGTCTCTATGATAACAGAGGTTCAAGTTTTATGGGACTTTTCCCACCTGCTTTATCATCCAGGTGAAAGTTACTAGGTAAGTTAAAAAGTTTCCCTGTGAAGTTTCATTTAAGAAGGTCTCATGAAACACCCAGTGAGTAAAAAGTCAACCTTTGAAATGTCACATGTTTCCACTAACAAAGGTGTTTCCAAACCACAGTGACAGTGACGCAGTGATTATTACAATTTTTAAAAAAATATGTTTAAAGGTTACACAATAACAATGGCCAATTGTAAGTGTAAAGAACAGGGCCTGATGAACAAGGTGTCTCTTGAAGAAAGGGAAACTAGACAGGGAAATAAACTCTCCCTACAATTTACAAACAAAACACCCTTGACAAATTATTAAAATACTAAATGATAATGCATGCAGACCTGTAGTCCACTCTTGCCTCTGTTTGGTGTCAGATGCACTGAGTTCATAGGTCTTGGTGAGCGTCTTCAGACAGAACATACACCTCTTCCCATCTCTGTCAGGAAGAACCTGATATACAGAGCAGAGAAACAAATCACACATGGCTCTGTTGATTACAGAAGTACATGTTCTCTTTGTACTGTGTGGTAATGGACAGCCAATAACCAGCTAAAAATGCTGACAAGTCTCATGCATTCATAAGGTGGCACTGTTACTACGCCACTGTAGAATTATGTATGCTTTTCTTCTTATAACAACACATGCAAACCACAGACACTTGTACCCTACCTCTACACAGCAGTTTCCATCTAGTTGAATGCTGCCTTTGCGGTCTTTGCGGTCCTCACTAGTGAAGTAAATTAAAGTGCTGGGTCTCAGGGTGAACCAACGCTCAATCCAGTTTCTTCTCAGCTGACCTTTCTTCCACAGATATCCCTGGCAAAGTAACAAGAAGCAATAAACAAGGATTTAAAAAAAAAATAAAAATACATCAAATATACTCACAGACATATAATTGAACAGTATTTGCTGAAAGACACTAAAAAAACATTAAAAGCATTAAAAAAAACTTCCAGACTCCAAACCTTTGAGCAGTAATATAATATTGAACTTGAAATAATAGGTTAATAATTATACATATTAATATATAAATATAGATTATAAAAAATATAGCTGTAACTACAGGTATAGGCTTGGGGTCAGGGTTGCCAAGTTTGTAAAATAAACCACCCAATTAGTAATAAAAACTAGCCCAGTCACGGCCAAAACTAACCCAATTGGTTTCTTTGGGATCAAAACATCCTTCAAGGTTTTCCTAATTTAAAATAACTAAAAAAAAACAACTCATGGCAACAGTTTAAAAGTAGCTAAAAGCTGTGGACTTGGCAACACTGCTTGGGGTAATGGTTTAAGAATCAACCATAAACAAAAGCATCCGATTTAAAAGACAAATGGCTTAGTTTCCTGAGAATGACAAAACAGAGATGATTATTAAATAAATACTAATATAAATTGATAAAGCAAATACCTCTTTCAACACATCACCCACTATTTCCCGGTACACCTCCTCTACTGCCATACTGATGGTTTCTTTAGCAATGCCCCTCGTTAGTTTCCCAGAATTCATCATCTCTAGAAAGGCCCATACAGTGAAGCCGTTCTGCTGAACAGAATCTTGGGAAATAAAGTCTTCCAGTTCAACACAGTTCAGCTCAACACTCATAGCCATGCATAACTTCTTCAGTAAATATTCAACCTGTGAAAAAAAAAAAAGCAATAATATTTACATATGATATTGTGTGAAGATAAGAAAAGCTGCTGCGGTGCATTTACCAACCAGCTTTAAAATACTGTGTTCACAGAACTTGTTTATATTAATACTGCTACTTCTATAATTGTTTTATAGCTATGATTTAAGTTTGTACTCCATTCTTTTTTATCTCATCTGCTTTGAAACTGTTACATGTTACATTTTACAAATAGTTGCAAAACAGGCCAGAGGAAATCAACCAAGCTGCGAGACACCACAACGGCGTTGGGAAAATATACAAATTTAGCAAAGACATAAAAGACAGAAAGAGAAAAAACTTATGTTGTTTTATTCATGTAAATGCAGTCGCCAAAAATGATATCTAAAAGTTTATAATATTGTAAGTAGTTCCTAAATGTTTGGCCTTGGCTTTACTATTTCATCAGCTAAATTAGCTTTATTTAGCTCTAAAATCTTCCCAGTGATAGCAACACCACCCTTGTTTCCTGACAAAAGCTATTTAAAGGATGCAAAACTGCAAGTCTAAGGCACATATGCAAGTATTGCATACATTTCATGATGAAAAGCAGACAGGATACTGATGAACAGATGAACATGACAAAGGCTACTAGCAGATTTGGACCTACGATTGTATCTGAAACTGAAAAACCTTCAGGGCAGGTTGAACAGTTTCAGTTGAACAGGAAAAAAAAAAAAAAGCAAAAAGCATATAACTTCTCAGCAGAGCCAGGAGAGAGATAAAGGTACGAAACATATTCTAATTTTAATAGGAGTAATATAAAGACTCTATAAGTATTTGTAGAGTCACATTTAAAATGGTTCGAAATTTGATCAAATCAAATAAAATGTATACATTGTATACAAGTGTAAAATAATATTTGTACCACTATTTAACACTTTCAAAATATTGAAACATCTAGTACTCGTAGCAAAATTGTGTGCTTAAAAATTGATGTACATGACACACATTTAGCATGAGTCTTACCTCATTAGGGATTATGACCAGAGGATATCTGTCCTCCGAGAGAAATATGAACAGGCACCAGAGCCGGAAGGCGTCTTTTCCAGGTAAAACGCACTTTCCCTCTGGTCGATAGTTCTTCTTGGCAGTAAGAGTCCAGCAGAGCTCATCCACATTTTCTTTGACGAACGTGCCTTCCACCACCTTACAGAGAGGAGACAAACACACAGTTGGAAACTGACTAAAGAGGAAATGCAAGGATGTTTATAATAAATGTTAGAGCAAAATGATAATGCTAGTTTGAGTTATACTGACCAGCAGATATACATGAACCAAAAAACACATCGTCTTATACATAAAGCCTGTCTCCAAACAGAATACACACTTGTAAGAGAAGAGAAGAGGCAGTGTACCTTGTCCAGGATGTATTTGTTAAGGTAGGGCATATATCCCTGGCTGGAGACTGGACCGTCGTCATCATCTCTGAAGTGTTCCTCGAGAGCCGCTGGGTCGTGTGGGATGCACAGAACTGTGTAAAGATTATGAGACAAGACCTGCAGAGCAATAGCACAGATCTTAAAAAACAACAACAACAAAATAACATGGGAATTTATTGACTGTTAACATTACATTAAGGAATAATTCACCCCAAAATGAAAATTGGCTGAAGAATTAGGCCATCAAAGATGCAGATGAGTTTCTTTCTTCATAGGAACAGAATTGGAGAAATTCAGCATTGCATAAATTGCTCAGCAACGGATTCACTGCAGTGAATGGGTGCCGTCAGAATGAGAGTTCAAACAGCTGATAAAAACATCCCAATAATCCACAATTAATCAACATTAGTCCAGTACATCAATTTGACAAGCTGCGTATTTGTAAGAAATTCATCATTAAGATGTTTTAACTTTGGCCTGTGTTTGTTAGTAAAGAGTGCTTGATATGCACATATTTATGTCTAGACTGAAACAAGACAACTTTTTACTAAAGAAAACCACAGTTTCTTAGTTCAAAAGATGTTAACTGATTGACTGGAGTCATGCACATTATTTTGTATTATTGTATTATTATTATAATTATTATTAACTACTATTCTGATGACACCCATTCACTGCAGAATGGGTATAATCCAGTGTTGAGCAAGTGGTTTAATGCTATATTTCTCCAAATTTGTTCAGATTTTGAGGGTGAAATATTCCTTTAAGTTTTACACCATTTTGCGGTTCAGAACAGGCCTGGCATGAAATTTTAAGAAGCATAAATATTTCATGCATCATTACAACCTCAAAAGGAAGCAGGCCAAAGGTAGAGGTCTGTTCCATTTATACACACGCATTTTAGCATTCTCAGCTCAGACAGAGGTTTGATTTAACCCACAATCATGGGAACAAAAGTCATAATTATTTACTGCTTTCAAATATTTAAAATAACACCAGGAAGGATTTTGAAACAAATAATTTGCTGATAGACTCACAACAGCAACAGCAGGGGTTACATTGCATTACTTCTCCAAGTTTGCTCGGGAACTTCTCTAAATGTTTCTTTGAAAATGACAGAGATGACGTTGTGGACAAGAGATGAGTAGATCAAACCATGATGTTACAGAGTACAAAGAGTGTGATCTCACTACACACATCCGGTGACCACCGTTCTCAAAACGTACGACTTAAATTTAACAGTTTGAGTCCATTTACAGCTTCAGACACAAAATGACCAAGAGTCAGAGATGCTCTACTACAGCTGGTCAATGGACAAAACCTAATCATGGGACTGAACTCAAGCAACAATCTGTACATACATTAAAAAAAGAGCCTGAACAAACAGAACATGGTCTACACAATAGTATAATAAGCTGTTTTTTACAATTTAGGGTAAAAAAAAATTAACAAAAATAAAAAACCCGAGTGCAGTCTTATCTATGTGATCAGACATAATCTTTATAAAAGCAGAAATAAGAAGAAAAAATTTAAGAAAGAGGAGAAAAAAAGATAGAAAATAACAATTACTATTAAAATAATGTCACTCTATTAAAGAAAAAGTCTCTTCAGTCTTATAAATGAGCAATTGTAAAAGAAAACCTGTGACCCATATGTTCAGCAACTTCACTATAGACCATGTGGCATAACACACAGGAAACACATCGCAAGCAGTTACAGCAGGTCAATGTCATTTTTTTTAAGCATAACATGGGAATGAAGAAAAAACTTTTGCACAAGTCGATTACTGATCCTTCATTCTGTTCTTTAGATCAAGGAATATGTTAATAAGACATTGAAATCTGAGCATCGTAGAGGACCCATATTTTCAGCCTCCAACATCCGAAAGTTTTATCATAGTGCATTTACGGATTTGCAGCTCACCTTGAGTTGAGACTTGGACACCTTTCCACTCTTCTCCACATCTAGAGCGGTGAAAGCGTACCAAATGGACTTGAGCAGCTCTGAGCGCAAGTCCATGACTGCAGCAATTTTACTCTTCGTTTTTCCTTTTTTCACTGTTTCTCTTTCTCTCGCTCTGCAGTTCAAGGCCACCCACACCCACAGCAATAGTGTGCATCCTCCAACAGGCAAATCACACCCCCTGCTGGGCCAAAACTCAATCAAAAAGAAGTAAAGTTCATTACATTTCCATTTCAACTCAAAATAGAAGACATCAAAGCAGAAATGGGTATATAAAAGTACTTTCTTAGATCATTGAAGTGAAATTTTATGAAACAGAAATTTTAACCCTTGCAGAAGCGGTCCTAAACTTGACATTTTGGAATAAAGCCAAAGTGGTCTGTAAAAACCAAATCCCCTTTCTAAGTTCAAACACAGTCTTTATCAGGGTTTATTTATAATCTATGAAAGAGGAAGCACCAAGTTGGCTTTGTGAAGACAAGTAACTAACTCTGAAAAAAAACAAAGAAAAAACAAACAAATATTTTTATATAAATAATATGATTAAATAATTAATAATCATATTATAAAATACATAGTAATTAAAAAAAAACTTTCTGGATGAATATCATATAAATATCATGAAACCATTTAAGATATTTCTGCCCAAAGTCAGGGAAAAAAAAACTTGAGGATAATTAAAATGTATTGCATCTTTGACATTTTCATGACAGTTTACCACACATTTAACCAAAAAATTAAAAATTAATTATATATAAAATAATTTAAAAGATATTTCTGGGAGAATATCATGAAAAAAAAAGGCTCACTGTAAACTATAAATCAAATTAAGCTCATTGAAGACCATTAAAATGTCAAATTTTTACATATCATGAAAGTTTAACATCACCAAAAAAATAAATAAAAAAATAAATTAAATAAATAAATTTATACCTTTTAGTATTTATTGAACTGGACTTAAATTTATGGAGGTAAAAAAAAAAAAAGTATTTTTAAATGTAAAATGTCATAAGGATATTCAGGAAAAGTGCTTAAATCTCATAGAAGAAAACAAACCAAAACAAACCAAACCCCCCCAGACGCTTTGTTCAACTTTCTTTGGATGATATTTCACAGAAAATCGTCTGCCAATCCAAACTTGTATTAAAGCCAGTTTTTCGTAATGGTATCTGCAGATAAATATTAAATCGAAACATCAAATAAACCGTATGACAGGATAACGTTGCCATTCCAAATGCACAATCTTCTGATAAAAAAGGTGAGAATCCAGCAAGAATCACAACCCGTTCTTTAAGAACTGCACAACTAGGTTGTTTATTTTGTGATAACTGATACAGGATAAATGTTATACATTCTTTTTTCAAAACACTGATATTTTGTCATTTTTCTGTTTTAATATGTAAAAATTACACCAAACAAAAGCAAGGATTTGGCGATATCGATATGATACATGATCTGGATGTTTAACAAAATCGACTATAAATCATGAGCAGTGATTGACGGGCGACACTGGCGATCCTCTGTTAAGTTATAAGAGACGATGAAAACAAAGAACACAAAACAGAGAACTAAAACAAGGACGTTACGGATTAGATGCCAGTGTGCGCCAGAGAAACATAATTTTTCCAAGTCATCATTCATAGCCAAGAAAATGCACACAGAATAATCTTTCTGCTGTATATATGCAATTGCTCGAGCTCTTGAGTCGACTTTACTGTACAAAAAGACATACAGATGTTGCAGACATACTTTAAACCTAGTCTCTCAATACTTCAGTATAAACAAAACAAAACTCTGGTTTCAGGAGCTAAAAACTACAATGGACTTTCTTAAAAAAAAAAAAAAAAAAAATATTGACATTCACATTTCTGAAACGTCTGGTAACTGCATCGATCATGATGGACTAGTGTTGAGATGTGATGCTTTCCAATGAGGCATTCCCTCCTTTCAGCAGCTGTCTGTCCTCAAACCACTCCTGTCTGTTCGCTGTGTTTCAGCCAAGCGTCTTTAAGCTCGGCCATTTGAAAGAGTGAGCGAGAAAGAGACAAAGAGAGAAAAGAGAGAGAGAGAGAGATCACCAAAATCCATCCCAAGGTCTGAGGCTGTTACGGTGAGGCAGGGGCCTTGCTGTTGTAGTGCACCTGGTACCTGTTGACATGTAAGCCTTTGACCTGCATGGACACGCAGGTGGTCTTGCAGGGGATCATGTCCTCATCCTCTTCTCCCAGGAGCCAGTCCTGAACACTGCGCTCGGCGCCGGAGGACACATGCTCGCTCAACCAGCCCCGGTGCCACTGCTCGAAGCGCTCGTGCTGGGCCCGTGCTACTCTGTGCTGGGACTAGAGGAAGAGATGGGACAAAAATGAGTAAGTACACTACTAAGGGGCTTTCGAACCTCGTTGTTCCAGAAACTAGACAGCTACAGAAACTGTTTTGCTGACGGGCCGCTTTCCTGGCTGCATTCATACCACCAGCAG
>JAUMHE010000055.1:4503303-4516348 GCA_032359235.1 Enteromius mattozi
TGCCTATAGCCTAATAAGAGCTCAATTACACGCACAAAGCTTGCCACAGCGCAGTGGCAGAATTAATGACTATAAATATGCATTACTCTTATCTGTACAACCAAAAATTATACTCCACACAGACACTTCAATTCATTTCTATGGGTTAACATTAGATTAGCTGCCATGTAAAGTTGCTAATACTTACATATTTCAGATGATAAGCCATATTTGTGGTAATTCAATGATTTTGTAGCCCCGATAACAACTGGTTAGCTACCACCAATATCACTTATCACTTATAATTATCAATGTAAAGTCTGGTCCACTACGCAGTATATTTTGGTCAAGAACTTTCCTTTTGTTATTATCTGCAGTTTAGATCAGCAAAAATGTCTGTGAAGCATCTGTAGAGAGTAAACGAGTGTTTGCATGTCCTACTCAATGTACTTCAATGTTTTTTTTTCTGCGACTAAGCAACTAATAAAAATTTGATCAACCAATCCTGTTCTGGTCAACTGACGATTACTCGACTACTAGGGGGCAGCCCTAATGTCATCATAAACTCAAAAATGACACATTTGAAATGATTATTCCTACTGTTAAAATAAAGTAGTATATGATATTACAATCCAAAATGGTTCAAAATGAATAATTAGGGGAAAAAGCTAGATCCTGAGAGCGAGTTGTTAGACCTTCAGAAACAGATCAGCTAAACTCACCTCGTCATAGATGCTCTCTATTTCATTGAGAAGACTCTTGGATCGAAGAGCCTTCATGTCGTTCTGTTTGAAGTTGACACCCTGGTGATCCAGTGATTTCAGATACGCCTTCTCATATTGCTCTCTCCAGATTTTGTTGAAGCCCTGCTGGGCCTCCCTCCACTCCTCCTCTTTAGCTTTCAATCTATGGCAAGAAAATAACCCATTTATTCTTCTTTAAAAATGTTATATCTGCTAGACTTAAGAGCTCTTTATAAATGCGAATGACCACAAAATTAGGGATAGTGTTAAAAAAAAAAAAAAAAAAATCACATTAACAGTTTTCATTTTTGATTAACCATGCTAGCATTATTAAATCTGTATAGAGTCTTGTAGACCTCAATGATTTTTGCCCCCTGTGAGCAAAGAGTTGCAATAAATAAGCTGTTGACCTCTGAGCTATTAATTTTGCTTTCAAATGTAACTACAGATACTCCGATTGTCATTTAGACTTTGTTAACCTTTTGAGTACGACAGGAACTGCAGTGGCTGGACTCCTCTTCAACCCCTCTATGATTTCTGGAGCCTTGTCGCCGTAGATACGATAGATTGCACGACGCTGGATGACCTCAGAAGTTCCACCGAGACAGTCGTCTAATCGGAAGCGCTCTTGATCCTCCGGCGAAAGGCGGGATAATTTCTTCTGCACGCTTTCCAAAACTCTTATTGTTGCCAAATTAGTCTCAAGCACAACATCCAACTACAAAGCAAAAAAAATAAATAAAAATGAATACCAAGTTTCAGTTGAAACCTAAACCTCCTGATATTTTTCAAAAGACATCCTCTTACCTCAAACCTCTCATCCTCACAGCGATGAAGCTGCTCTTCATATGGTGTTTTCTTGGAACTCACAAAAGTGGAGTCTTCTGACCAGGAAGGGAAGGAGACCCAGGTATCATTCAGCACCTATAACAAAACAATGAGCTTAAAACATTGTACTAACATCAGGTTTCTGACCCAATGACTGAAGCCTTAGCAATATTTGGTTGTAATTTTTAAAGATGTCTTATACACCAGCCACTTCAGATTTGGCATGAATATCTAGCTTATTTTCTACATACAAAATTATTGTTTACAAACAAGCATTCGGCGGCGACTATTCCGGGTTCTCTAGGCTCCCTGGAAAAATAGCTATTCACGACAAGTGCTTCCATTCAAATTCAGCTGAAAGAAAGAACACTGTGGGGGCTGAAACACCCCATTTTCCAAATGATTCATGGAGATTTGGGCTTCTGCGGATTTATACCATTATCTGTGGATCGGGACCAACCCAGGATTTGTGTCATCATTATCGCCTCTCCTTTAAAGACCCGGCTGTGTGGCTGACATTTTTGTAATAGTAGATTTGCATCACTTTATCTTAAGATCATTAGCATACTGCTGAGGTGAAATATCTACTAAAGCAGTAAAGGAAAAAAATACACATACAAACATAAACTTATATACTATGTTTCTCATACATATATGTAATAATTACATTGTATATGGCATTATTAATTACATTAATAATAGTACAAACATTACATTGCTTCCATAAGATTTCAAAATATCAACCCATGGGCAGTACCTCTTTGCATATAGCAGTTCGGCCACTGCATTTGGGCTGCTGGTACGTCTTGGGCAAGGCTCTGTAGCTGGATCCCAGGCGTTTACAGGAAGCGTAATCCACTTCTCTGCCTCCACCCTCCATGTAGCGGTCAGAGAGGCCCGGGACGGCATGAGACAGCTCTTTATCACCCAAAAATGACTTAAACTGGGTGTACAGTTCTGGAAACTTCCTACAGAATGAGGGACCAGTGGCATATGACTCATGACTGACATGAAAGGGCTGTGAAATGCACCATATAAAAAAAAAAAACAGGATTAAATAAACATGTCCTATTTAAATCTTTCTTACCCCAAGAATGGAGTCACAAGCTGCAAGAGTTCGGCCCCTGAAACCACTTCCTGATTGAACAGAGCTATACAGCGCAAGAAATTCTCGTACACCTCCTGACTCTTGAGCAGACGGCGAACCTAAAAAAAAAAAATTAATGAAATTGTTCAATGGCTGTGACTGCGTAATAAATTCTATGCCGATGGCTGACTTCCTAGCACTTACATTTCAAAACAGTTATGTTTATGAAACGCACCTTGTCAAAGAACGTGAATTCCCGTAAAACTCCATGCTTTCCAACAGAGGCAAAAGATGGGTCCTTGGAACAGGAATACTTCATTTTTTTCTATGTGGATAAAACAAATAAATTGTTTAAGCACAAGCAACCCACATATACTGGACGTTTTTAGGACACAAATGCATATGGTAACTCTGCTTTGGCAGAGTTTTGTGAACTCTGACCTTCAGAAGGGGGGTCATGTGGGGCAATAACATGGGTCTAGGTCTCTTCTTGCTCTGTTTATTCATTTCCTCTTCCTCTGCTTTCTTCAGACTGTCTTTGCCAGGCAAAGAACCTCCAGTAAACTGCAATCAAAGACACAGTCAGAAATAAATTAATTAATACTTCCTCTACTTTCCAAAAGTCTGGGGTCAGTAAAATGTTTTAAGTGTTTTAAAAGAAGTGACTTAGGCATTCCAAGACTAGTTTGATCAATAATAATAAACAACATTGTAAATTTAATGGCAAAGCTGAATTTTAAACAGCCATTGCCTCAGTCTTTGTCACAAGATCCTTCAGAAATCATTCCAATATGCTGATTTACTGCTCAATAAACACTATTTTGTTATTATCAATGTCGAAAATAGTTGTGCTGACTAATATTTTTTTGTATCAAATGTGACACTTTTTTTGGAATCTTTTGATGAGTAGAATGTTTAAAGGAATTCATAAGAAACAGAAATGTTTCATACCATTTGACATGTTTTACTGTCACAGTTGATCAATACAATATTATCTATCTTTGCTGAATAAAAAGTTGGCTTTTTTTTTTACTTTTACAGTGTAAAAAACAGAAAATGTTTAAGAGAGTTATTTTGTTGCAAATCGATAAAAGTGCAAAACACATTTTTTTTTTTAAAAGTAGACAAAGGTAATTTTCTAACCAGAGATCTCTTTGCATCCGGCAAAAACTGCCCAAACTCTGCAAGCAGATCCTCTTGACCTTTAAAAAGGCTTGCCACTTTGGAGAAAACCTCATCTTCAGTCATTCCTCCAGTGCTACGCCCTCTGCTCTCCTTCACCTCCAGCTGCTCCTTCTGCAGATGGACACAGGACGCACAAATCAATGAACATCGATAAGTTTACAGGATGAGTAGGAAAACAGTCCAAGAGTCTATTTCCTTTAGCTATAGTAGGTATTAGCCTAGTTTCAGCCTCAGGCAGGACACCCACGGATTGCCCACAGTCCGTTCATTGACAGTCTGGTGCATACTGCTTGAAAAAGGCAGCCATCTGCTAAAAATCACAAGCTCCAATCTGATTGGCTTGATGATATCCACAAGCAGGAATGTATATTTAATGTCTGTGAAATTACTAGAACTTTTACAGTGACAGAAAATCAGATCACAAAGGCTACAGACATTTTTGCTGATCCAAGTCTTGCTCTCACCTGGTATGTATGTAGAATTTCCAGAAAGGCCCGATAGGTTTCTGGGTTGTCCAAAAAACGGTTTTTGATCTTATTGACGTAACTGATGGCACTATCAAACTCCACAGGACTGGGCTCTGATGTGGGAGGAGACACCGACGTGGTGGCCGGCTGTGATTGGCTCTCTCGGCTGGGCAGAGGAAGTGACAACCTGCTTGATTGTTCCGGAGGTCCAGATGATGAAGCGATGCTCTCCGGAGAGGTTACGGCTTCATTCGGAGCTGGTCCTGCTTCAGCCACTGCTGATGAAGAGGCACTAACCACAGAGCTACCTGTGCTTCTTCCTGGTCCTGGAGAGACCTGAGAGAAAGTAACCAAAAAACGGCCTTACTTTAATACACCAAGAAAGCCAAAACCTCCACATTCTTTACAACAGGAAAGCAGGAATACATAACTTTTACACAAAACTCACACTACCATTCAAAAGTTTTGGGTTGACAAGATTTCACGAATGTTTTTGAAACCAATGCTCACCAAAGGTGCATTTATTTAATGGAGATGTAACAACATTTTGTAACAAAACCGTGTTTTTTTGTTTTTTAAGTCTCTTATGCTTAACAATGCTACATTTATTAATTCAAGATTCTGATATATTATTACAATTGCAAATAACCCTTTACTATTCTAATATATTTTTAAAATATAATTTATTCCTGTGATGGCAAAAGATGAATTTTCAGCAGCCATTGTGTGAGTCTTCAGGGTCACATGATCCTTCAGAACTCATTCGAATATGCCGATTTGGTGCTCAAGAACATTTCTTAATATTATAAATGTTGAAAATGTTTGTTAGTTAAAAAGTTAAAAGTTTATAAGTTGTCTGTTGCATTTTTTTAAACATATGGTTAAATTCATCAGCAAACTGAATTAATTGTAAAACTGTGTATAAAGTTGCTTTGAATTGCGGTACATAAATGTAATGAACTTATTATTATTATCGAGTTATTACAACTAGAAATGTTGACTATGACAATCAAAATGATATGCAAGCAATTAAAAAGCTGTTATAGAATTTTATGAAAATGTCCCATTTATTCTTAAACACAAAGCTACAGTGACAGTCTATATGGTATGACGTCACCAAAGTGTAAACTTGAAGGAAGCTAGCAAGGGGCCCATTTGGGACAGGGCCAAAGTCAACATGAAATCAACATCAACCCCATTTTCTTTCTTAATACACATTCCTGTCTTATTGTGCACAGTTCATCAGTGCACATTACTCCAAATAAAAATATTTTTGTCTTTGCAGTCACTCATTAAAATGAAATTACTTGTTCTGCCTCTTCTTTTGTCTTCTGCCAGAAAGTCCATGTGTGCTATTGAAAAGGCAAAAAAATTGCCAAAAAACTATTTAGGCATTGTTTTTAGGCAAACTTGCATTCTAGTATGCAACACTTTTGCTTCACAATTTATTCAAGTCCCGATAGCTAAAAATAAAGATCTACCCTAAATTATTTTTCTCTAAATATCTTGCTTAATTCAGAAAGGTCACACCAGTAAAATTTGCTGTGAACGTGGTTCAGTGATGACCTTTTGGTAATTGATGAACTGAAACAGTGAAAATGAAGAACAAAACACAGACACCAATGTAAAACAAATAGTAAACTGAAGTACCTCAAGTCCTACCTGTGAGGACAACGGGGACTGAAGAAATGCCATTCCATTCTTGGGAATTTCGATCCGATAACCAGGCGGTAGAAAGGCATTAAACCCCAGGACAAGGTCAGGATGCCCATGGAAGAGCTGAGAAACTCTGTTGATAACTCCTGGTGTGTCAATGCTGTGGATGGAGATATCAGAAATACAATCACTGAGTGCTTTTTGTGCACTGAAGCACATTTAAAGTGCACAGACACCTACATACCTTTGAGATTTAAACTCTTTCATGATATCCAGAAACTTATTGTATATTCCCGGATCATTTCCGAACCGTATTTTGACTTGGTCCAAGTAAGATAAGGCATCCTCCACCTGCAACACATGTAAATCTTATTTACCCAAATTATATTACCAAACAACGTAACACAAAATAAGCATGAATACAGCTACAAAAGCGCTGTGGTGGTACCATAGTAAAGTAAAGGTATGGGACGGTAATAACATGTATTTATGTCAGTTAAAAAAAGTTTGTTTTTTGACAAGCACAATGGAAAAACTACAGATAATATTCATGGAGACACGTTGGAGCATAATGCAGAGATGCACGAATTTCACTACCATGGTATATACTAAAGTACCACAGTATTACCAAATAACTACAACACACAGTACTTCTTCTAAGGTAAGCTTAAGAACACCATGGTACATGGCCAAACGTGGTATAGTGGCAAAAAAAAAAAAAATTGACTCTTGTCTGGGACATTTCTATTAAATGTGGAGCCACATCACATTGAATGACTTTGCATTTGCTTCTACTATTAAAGTAATACATTGTCTACATTTCAATTATGCAAAAGAAACGAAAAAGCACTGTGAAATCTAAACCACTACACACATCAAAAACGCAAGTTATTCGATTTTTTCCTCTGTTCACAAGAACAAAAACCCAACGAGAGAAAAAAAAACGCACGCCTAAATAAACCTTCAGGATAAAAAAGAAACAAAAAACAGTACCCAACCACTTCGATGCAGAAAAGTGACCCAAATCAAGCGGTCTGGGCGATAAAACAGCCGGTTTATTTTCTCTTTGTGGTTTTATTAATACTCAGTGAGGAAAATAAAGGCTCACTGACTCTTTTAGCTTTGCTGCGTTAGCACTAGTGCTAGTCACAACACAACAACCCCGCTACGATTTCACAACAAAAACAAACAAAACGCGATTCAAACTGCTTTTTAACAGAGAAACGCTTCAGGTATGCTTAACATACACTTTTCATTTCTTTCAAAGGTCTGGTTAACACAAAAAGGGACACATTTATGACAAAAGCAGCTGTTAGCAGAGCAAAACCCCCCTTCTTTCTCTGACCTACGTCAATTACATCAAATAAACCCGTTTAATGTTCAACAAACGGAGTGTTGAGTGTGATTTCTGGCGGAGCCACGATAAATATCCACGGGGTTTGGTTTTAACAAAGAGCAGCGGTCAAAACACGACCGCGTAAGGGGAAAACATTAGACTTTAATTCAGCAGATACACTAATGGTACGTTACTTCCATCATGTTTGACTGCTAAACTAGCATTGCTTTGACCAGGAATCGGTGCGTTAGGCGACAGTAAATCGACTTTTCCAGCTTGAAATGATGTAAATAAGTGCGTGAGATTTTCAAATCCATTGACACACACTCAGTGTGAATGCTTTGATATGCCCCATATGCATATGAACAGCACAGCACTTCCTAATACACAATGCGTTGTAAGAGAGAAGGAAACACATGCACTTGCTGCAATGCTCCTTACCTTTAGTTTCTGAAAGTGCTGCTGCTGGACTTGCTTCTGAACCACATAGGCCTTGTCTTGGATCTGGTTGATTTGCTTCGCAGTGCTGCTGCGAGCCTGAATTTTCGCCATGGTGCGTTTCCTTCCCCACCAACAGCCACCGAAGCCACGATGATTTACCGTCCCTCCGTGTTTGCAGGTTGTTCTGGCGTACAAAAATCAGTTCGTATCGGGGGGGCACCCAGCTCTCTTCCCCCCACAAGTCCGGTCTACTTTACCGACGGCCACCCAGTTACTCCAGTATAGACTTCCAGCTCAAGCCCGCAAGTGTGTTCCGACCTCTCAATCCCTGCTAAAACTACACCGTCAAGTGTTCGGATCAATAACGAGCCCCCATCGATACCCGCGAAGAGAACCAGAAACAATGCATGTATTTTTTTTCTCCAATGGTCGTATTTTTTAAACAAATGATGTATGTCTCTTTAAATTCGGCGGTAGCTGTGCGCTCGATCCTAGCGTCCGGAAACGGAGGGAGTTGTGGAGAATTGAACAGCGCATGCGCACAAACCGAAAGAAGGCGGAGTGTATGGGGATCTCAGCGGCCTCAGGCATGAATGGGATTCTGCACACGTTTTTGTTCACTGGTCGAATGTCGTAGAAAAGTTGCTTTGCGTTGATTTAAAATGTTTTATGACTCATTGATTGCTCTGACCAGTAATTCTGATCAAATGCATTATATATTCTTGTATGAGTATCATTCAGTTGTATCAGAGGTTTGTTTTTGAATGCCAAAGTTCACCACAGTGTAAAATGAGAAATTGCATGACAAGTGTCATGTTTACTTTAGTCATACATTAAAAAAAATGCATATAAATATTCATTAAATTACTTACTGGAGTCAAGACTGTTGTTTTGAATAAGTGAAATAAAAAGGCAGACACGAAATGAAGGTTTTAAAAATAAGCGTGGTTTATAAAACCCAAATATGACAGGATCACCAAAGTGTATACAGAAACACAAATGAGATCATCAGTGGAACCATCATAGGAATACACTCAACATTTACAAACTACTCTGTAAAAGGGGGAACTCTGAGACGTTTTCTCTCTTTTTATATCTCTATTTAATCACAGAACCACAAGTTTTTCTATTTTTCTGTAAGTCTTTACTTACTCAAAAGTACAACCATCTATCAACTACAAACAATGTCACAGTCAAGTATTTAAGAAGGGATACAACATCAAGATAGGAGATAGAAAAGATGCAGAGATATCAAGCACTTAACATCATAGGTTTAGCAAGCAATCAACATAGTTTTCCCCCCATGAAGAAATGATGTCAGGGCTGGTGTATTACTCCAGTTCTGTATTTGAAAGAGTAAAAAAAAAAAAAAAGTACAAAATCAAACCCCTACATGAGGTTTCGTCTCATAACAGAACCCCTGGATAGGGTGTTAATGAGAATGTTAACATGTCCCAATCGTCTCCCGATCTTCCCTCCAGCCAGATCAGTTCAAAATATCCATCTAAAACCACCGTCACCCAACAAGTCCTGTCAAATGGGCACAAACCCCGGGGATGAAAGTGTTATGAGTAAAAATATACACCTACTGTAGATAAAACCGATCACATTCCATATTCACTAAAGCGTCTTAAGTTACACTATTTCGACAGAATTCACATATGTAAGACTGTGGGATTGTGACTAATCAAAAATGCCCTTCATCTACCATAATACTGCTCATTTAAAGCAAAAGTCTCCAACTTGTACATAAATAATTAGTACAATGAATAAATTAACCGACATTCTTTTACACATTTAAAATGTAAAAAAATTAAACTATTTACAGTGCAAAACAAAAGCAGCATGCAGGCAAGACAATTGGCAATGCATTACAAAAAGCACTGGATGGGGCAAATTTGTGCTCAGCATCCATATACGCTGATATTGGTTCAGAAAGTGTATCATTTCTACTTTTTTGTGTGTGTGTGTGCGTGTGTGTGCCACTCGATAGTCTACTCGATAAAGGATTCAGTCAGTTCTGAGAGTCAAGAACTAAAGACAGCAAAGTAAGACACAGTGTGCCAAAGGATCATTCTGAGAACAACAAGATTGACATTTCATTAATATTAAAGGACAAAAAGACTGCACACTAACACAGTAAGACCACATTTTCAATGAGGATAGCACTCTATATTCTTTTGCAGCCACAAATCACATGTAGTTTTTCCTTTCTTCTGTCAGTTTGTAATCCAAACTATGAACATTTAAATTTAGCCTTAAATGTGTTTTAAAAAAACATAAATGTTACTCACAAACACAGCGGCTGCTATCTGTACATCGTTTTTTCGTTAGCATTAACACTTTTCTTTTAAAGAGTAAATAAGAAAAGAGATTGTGAAGACAAACCCATCTTTTCATTTGATTTTAGTTACAGCTGAAAGATTGTGCTTGCAAAAATACAAGGACGCATGCTGCTGAAAGAGTTTCAAAGTAAAGTAAAAGCTGAAAAAGTAAGCTAAAAAATACGTATCAGCTAAAACAGCCCTGGTGTTTTTTTTTTGTTGTTTTTTTTGATGACAACAATGGATAATAATCATAACAAAAGTCATTGTAAGTACATATATCAGTCTTCACTCTCTGCTATCGAAGCATTATGATAAAGAGGCGAAAAACAGACACTTTTCTCCTAAATATGCTGTTTGAAATTCAGAGACTATGTATGAAAATGCATGTAAGACAAGGTAGTTATACCTGTCTCACAAAAATGTACATTATAAATGTACGTTATCGATCACATACAATCACATTTTTTCATCAAAATGTAAAAATGATTAAAATAAAGATATTGCCACACTCATCAAGCATACAAATAATCAAACTGCAACCATAGTTAAGATGTTGGTGAGGAAAAAGCTTGTCTGCTCACCACACTGGAACTACTTTTTGATGCACAACATTTCATATGGTTTACCACAATACAAAACTGATATCACAACCATAAGAATTATAATCGACTGGCAGTGTTTGCATTTCCTCTTTGGCTTGCAGTGGTAACGGCAATGCTTAATAAGTAATACAAAAAGCCATGTAGGAAACACATTAGTTCTATAAAAATGTGTCCACTTCCATTCAGTTTGCAGTTGGGTGACAATTATTCCTGAATCTTTTCAGTTTAGTGCATCATTGCATTTGAAATAGTTGACATAATAATCTGATCTTTTTTTTTTGTTACCCAAATAGCATTTCAAAGCTTAACCAGCAATGTCAGGTATACTTACAGTAGTTTCACTGGTCAAAATATCAATGAAAATAACAATTCTATACAGCAGGAGGACAGCAGTTTAACATCAGATATCGCTCCCTAAAAGAAAACACACGCACACACACACACACATGCATGCACAATTCATTCTCTCAAACACAAACCATACATGGCAAAAATATGACAGCTTTGATATCAAAGCAACGCATGTTAAAAAATAAAAAAATAAAACACATTTGCATATTAAATATGATGAAAAAATTACTCTCTAAACCTTGTATGCTTTTTATGGTTTAGAAAAATGAAGCATTTCCAAAAAGTGCCACCAGGGCCGTACTCTGATGTCATGATGACAACTCAAAACAACAAATAAAATGAAAGAATAAAACAACAAAAAAATAAAACAGCTACTGAGCTGTTGTTATTTCTAAATGTGCTGCAGTTATAGCGTGCGACTTGAGTCTGTGCAGTGTACGATATATTATTCTTTCATATGATAACTCTCCTCCCTGTAGTTCCTAGTTATTATTTTAAGTTTGTAAACAGTCATATGCAGTAATATAGATTCAAAAACCTAAACAAATGTACAAAAAAGTATCAATATAGAGGAAAAAAATGAAAAAGTCTAATAAAAAAAAGTACCTTGAGGAAAATTCCACACTTGGCTTTTCCGTGCGTGTTTGTATCTTGTTGTATGTGTGTGTTAGTGTTTGTACGATGTCACTGTTGTGTCCTGATATGTCTCACAGCTGTTTTTGTGCTTAACTCTGTCCACTACTCTGTCTTTGGATGGTTTGGTGAGTGTTGAAAAGAGAGTGTGTGAATATGTATGTATCAGTGTGTGTGTGTTTGGGATCAGGTGTGCTGAGGCAGCTCTGTGAGGAACCAATAGAAAGCAGAGACAGGTGGTGTGACAGCGAGATCTGGGTTCAGCTGAAGGCCTCATCATCCGTATCCTCAATGAGCACCTTAGTATCCTTCTTAGACCTGTCAGAGAAACAGACACATATATATATATATATATATATATTAAAATGCTACCTATTGATCTCAGATGTTTGCAGTCTGGAAGATTTTGGCTTTGTGAAAATGTCATATTAAATAAATATTGTTCTTTTGAACTTTCAGAAAAAAAAGGGTTGATGGTCATGGTTTCCATGAAAATATTAAGCAGCTATTTTAAACATTGGTAAGAAAAGTTTCTTCAGCACCAAATCAGCATATTAGGATTATATAGTAGATCTGTTTTATACACTATAAAAAAAGTGTTTGCATTTTAGTTATTGGTAACACTTTATTTTAAGGTGTCATAATACAGAGTAATTACCTAGTAGTAACCGTTGTACCTACATGAAACAAATTGTACTTATCATTTAACTAAGTTATGGAACAGCCTGTACTTACAGTTTGGTATTATGTAGACATTATACGCAGATACTGTTACACATTTGTAACAAGCTGAGTTACACAGCGACTTGTACACTTAAGTACAATCTTGATTTAAGTAGCTTACACCTGTAATTTTAATATTCTGTAATTTTAATGTAATTAGAAAGATGTTACATGTATTTAAGCTGTGTACTAATGGGTTAAATCAAACTAAGGTGCAGCTGGATAAGGTGTACAGTATAGATACACATGAATTACACTTAAGTGCAATCTAGATACACTTTATTTTAAGTAGCTTATCTCTGCGTATACAGTTATAATTGCATTGTATAAAGTCTGCAAAACATACAGTACTGTCAAGTCTTAGGCCACTAGTATTTTTACCAACAAAAAATGGTTTTAAGTGGGTTATTTCTATCTTTTGTGGTAGTGTGTCAGCTGGAAATATCAGTTTACATTTCCAAACATTATTTTTGTCATTAATTGTAATACTGCAGTGAAAGCTACCTGAAAAACTATGGGCAAGTGTACCTCGGAACAGAAGCTGTATTACCAAAAGCTGTAATACTAAATATTTATTTGATTTATTTAACAGAAGTTAATTGATAAATGAAATCTATTGATGGCATTATTTTTGAAAGCATCCTCATTTTACAGCATTTTTACACGAGTGTCTAAAACTTTGAACAG
>JAUMHE010000055.1:4556530-4572081 GCA_032359235.1 Enteromius mattozi
ATTAATGAGGAAAAAAAATTACTTAAATGATTTCAGCAAATGGCTGCAATATAAGAAAGAGTGAAAAATTTAAGCGGGTCTGAATACTTTCCATACCCACTGTATATCTTTCAGTCACCCACAGATCCCAGATCATCAGCTACATTAGTGAAGAAACAATAACAGAGACACACACAGTCCCACTCAATTACTCCATTACTCCAACACAGAGACACAGGGAACTAGAGAGGGAGACCCCAATTTACATCAACAACTTTGCATTTAATTGTGCACTGAACAGAGAAAATCACAGCAGATTGCTAATTTAACAGCTCCTACGCAAACAAACCCCTAAAACTCTTTTTTTAAATGCCTAAAACCTTCAGCTTCTGTATTACAGGTGTTCACATCCATTACCACTAGAGCCACCATTAAACAACCCAAACCAGTGCACATCCTTCCAGTACACAGCACATTGTTAGGCATGATTAAAGAAAAAACATAATTTTAGATAAGTGCTTTCTGCATGTAAAATACATTTTTAAGGCTGTTTTAAGGTAAATGACTTATTTCACTGTACTATGAAAATATAGTGGAATTTTAAATGAATACTAAGAAACACTTACATCAGAACAGCTTTGTGTGTATATTATTCAAATGATCCTAAAGTATACATATACATATACTAGTGCTGTCAAATGATTAAATAAATAACTTTTTAATACTTTTTAAAACATTAAAGTTTTTAAATATGCTTACAAAATAATTTCACATTCAATCTTCAAATTAATGTAGAAACATCAAAGACAGTACATTTTTAAAAATCTGTTTAATGGCATGTTTTTTTTTATCTATTATGAAGAGTTCATTTGCAAAACTGATAACTATTTTTATTGCACATTCCAAGTAATATCAATAAAACTGCAGCTGGGTTGTTTTAATTAAGTAATAATAACAAACAAATACAGATAATTTTCAAAATTACAGTTAATTGAAGTATGTTTTTTTTACATTTTAGAAGTTTGTTTTATAATAAAAGAAAAATGTTGTAGAGTTAAAAAAAAACACTAATTTAATCTTTGTAAGCTACTTTGTATAATTGACAATGTAGATGCCTGACATACAGACTGTATGGATGTGATTACACGCAAAACTCATGATGCCTTGAAAGTGGACGTTTAGGGTTCCGCACTGTATGTGAAGAGTAACGCATAGCAATTTTTTAAAGTGGCATTTATAAGTTTTTGCAAATGAACTCTTCATATATATTTTTAATCAATTAGCGGTCTTCTAAAAAAAAAAAATCTGAACCACCTAAGCAAGCACCCAGCAAACAACCCTGTTTGACTAAAGAAAAAAGTCAAAAACCTGTTTAATGGAGACAATAAAACCCCCTGTGATTTTAGTAATGTGTGATGTGGCCTTGGAGAATGATAGCACTGATTGGCTCTTGCCCCACAGCTATGGTATAATCCTAATGCCATGACCTTAGGTATTGATTGCTCTGCTTGTAATGCCGTCACAGACACACACACACACATACACTTGTTAAAGGCCTTACTCTCTGGAGTGATTTCAAATGAGCAGAGACCGCAACCCCCTCCTCCGCCCACTTATTGGCAAGGCCCAAATGGAGATTGCCCGCTGTCCAGACAGGGATAAATTTGGCTCATAAATCGGTAGATTGGGGTGTAGTGAGTATGTATGGGTGCGCTCAGAATGGGGGCAGAGAGGCAGTAAAACTATTGTGAGTATATGTGCGTGTGCTTTAGCTTACCCGGTGAGCTGTCTATCACAGCGATTCAATTATTTTTGTTATGTCCCCACTGGACTGAGCATAATCAGGAAGTCCTTGAGCCAATCTGATGTTAATTAGATCAATGTGGAACTAAAGAGTATGAGATAGTTAGACAGAGAAACAAGAGAAAGAAACTGAAGAAAGTCTTTGTTTATATCAAGAACAGAAGAATGAAAAATTGCTTCCTTCACATAATACACTCTGGTCATACACACTATTGCTCAAATGTTTGAGGTCTGTCAAAATACAGTAAAAACAGTTATAATGTAAAATGTTATTACAATTTAAAATAACCTTTTGTTTATTATTTTCATATATTTTATTATTTTTGTGATATTCAGCAGCCATTACTCCAGTCTTCAGTGTCACATACCAACATGCTAATGCACATGCTGTTCCTATGAAATATTATATTTATATTAAAATGTAAGTCTAGTTATTATACATATCATATACATACAGTTCTAAAAAAAAATCATAATAAAATGTTAATCAATTAGTGATTTTTTTAATCTTCCCTTTTAAATCTGTAGCATTTGTGAGAAACATAAGGTGTGAAATGGAAATGAGTGATTTCAATTATCTCCTCTATCTGGTTGCTCAGTTCACCTATATTAATAAGAACAGCCAGCAGTGAATCATCCTGATGTGGGCGACACATTTGCCATCGACATATGATACATGCAATCATGATGTGAACTGCTCCTATGTTGAAAGGTCAAAGGTCAGTTCTATGTGTGTGCAATAAACACATCACTGCAAACAATGAGAGGTCCTGAGAGAACGAAAAAGAAAAGAGCGATAGAAAAAGTGAGAGAGGCTCACAGTTCAGCTCACTGGACAACAAAACAAACACAGAAGATGAAAGTCCCAGACTGTGAGAGGGGAGAGTCTGAGTCCAGCCACTGAGCTCAAACACTATTGTTTCATCTGCACATCCATCAATACATCCCCCTCTTCTCAGTTTCTCTCTTACTTTCATGCCCTCTCTTCTCTTTTAAACACACAATGCATGCACATACATATTTACACATGAAACACACAGTCACTGTTCGTGCATAAACAGTTTATAGCTGGTTCGATGAATAAACAGAATAATTTACTGAAGGCCTACGAGCTTCAAGCTCTTCCTGCAAGATCTGCAATGCATCTGCAATACACTGCAAACATCCTCTATGAACAGAACCCATGTAACATCAGAGCCTAAAACACTAGCGTACTGCTTTCTATTTTCTATACAGCACGATAAAGTAGTTACAGCATGATAACGGTAAATGTTTTAAAAGCAGTAAAGTCGTAATATACTACACTGTTGTCACATAACCCCATTATGCAGCATGTTTTATCAAAGTCAGAGTTTCGATCTTTGAAATAATGCAATAAAAAACACTTGTCAGTTCAAGAAAATGAATACAGTAAATGCTTCTAGATTAAAAGTTATGACAAGCGCATTGCATTCAGTATTTCATGCAGTGTGCTCTGCTGTATAATGCAATTAAAATACATTCATTAAATAATTAAGGAAAAAATATTAAGAAATACAAAAAAAAATATGGGTAACACTTTCGGACAGGCACCAATTCTCACTACTGACTAGTTGCTTATTAGCATGCGTATTATTAACATATTGGCTGTTTATTAGTACTTATAAACCAGACCTTCTGCATTCTACCCAGTACCTAAACTTAACAACTACCTTACTAACTATTAGTAAGGAGAAAATTAGGTGTTTATACACTCTCAGAAATAAAGGTACAAAAGCTGTCACTGAGGCATGTCATTGAGGTATGTTGGTACCTAAAGGGTCCATTTTGGTGCCTTGAAGGTACATATTAGTACTTAAAGTGTAAATATTTGAACTTATTAGGTACAAAAGTGTACCTTTTGAAAAGGTACCACCCCAGTGACAGCTTTTGTACCTTTATTTCTGAGAGTGTAGGCAAAAGTCGTAGTTAACTGTTTGTTAATAGAGAGAATTGGACCTTAAAATAAAGTGTGACCAAAATATATACTGCTAGTAGGTACAATACTGTTTTACTACAATAAAAACAAACCTAACACAAACCCATTTTGTGGGACCCATCAGACTTCAGCTGGGTAGCAGACATTAGCAAAAATATTAGTAGTAATAGTAGTTTAGCAAAATGTCATTCCAGACATAGCCAAAGACTTTCTTTTCACTGCAAGTGTGTGAAGTCACTCATATCTGTTTCCACAAACACTGGTGGAGTGCTTCTTGAGTGTTCCTTCACTATTAATAGTGAAACCCTTGACTGCTTGTCCTCTTTAAGAGCTGTTCTTAATGCCTAGATCAGCGTCTCTCAATCTCAACAGCCCTTATCCTCCATACCCTCCTCTGCACTTAATTAGAGCAGAAGTTAATATCATCTTAATATCAACTGACATGACCAAATTCTAGAATTTATTTGTTTATCAATCCATCTATATCCATCCATCTCATACTAAAGCTCCCACGGGACTAAAATATTTTGCTAACAAAGCAATTTTGGATGATAGTAATAAAATATGACAGAGAATGAACAAATTTTAATGATATTAGGCCATGTGGGAAAAAATAAATTACACCCACAACCAGCAAAAAACAAAGCAGCAGCAAACTGTTTTTCAGTAGAAACATTAAACAAGTCCCAACGGATTTTCATTTGAAAATGGATTATAATTACAAAAAATGAAACACATTCTCACTTCCAGGTGCCGCAGCGAGACTTCCTATTGCTAAACAATTTTCTTAATGTCACACAAGCTGAATCAGTTTACTGTTTACTCTCCTCTGGGTCAAGGATTTGCTGCCACGAGCTGCACTGTGGACGGATCACAAGAGTTATCGGCAAAAACCACTCTCCGCTCTCTCCAGCCGGGCATCTCAGCGCTCTCCTCAGCTGGCAACAAGCCCAGCCTTTTGCATTAAATTAACACACCAAATCCCAGCCATAACCCCAACAAAACAAGAGCCGACATCATGTAAACTCTGCTCTCTATGTTCTTGTCCCAAACAAGGTGGAGATTGCTTGGCGGTGTTTTTCATTGCACTGAATTTCAGCATGCGCAGAGAGACTTGCTTGAAGTACCGTGTAGAGATACTAATTATGCTAGAAATGATTGGCCAGGAGGGAGTGTGGAATGCATACATTTACATGCATAATAATGCTACAGGTGTCACGCTGATTTGAGGTCATTCATGTCTGGAGCAAAAAACCAGTGTGGAAAGAGTTGCGCACCAAAGTTTAATATTGATGATTAGGGGTTAGTTCAAATTTGTTCATATTAGTTACATTTTACAAGATTGAATTTGAGGCCAATCAGCATAACAACACAGCAGATAGTTTTCAGATTTAGCAACTGAAAGCTGGAGAGTGACAGTGACGGATAATTTTACAAAAGCTCTTTGCTTTGGCTGGAATTTGCATAATTACGGCACTTATCACGCCATCACACGGAGAGTGAACAGTTTCGCCCAGAAAGGACTGTCGGCATGGTAACAGAGGCAAGAGTTCAGCAGGGACGTGATCAGTCCTTGGCGAAGGAGGTGGAGAAAGGGGCGGAGATCACCAGATTACTTGTTAAGGGACATGCAAAACAAAACTCTGAGGTGTGGTTGTGCAATTTCAGCGGTGATTTCAAAAGAATGAAAGACTGCTAAAACAAATGAAAAGATGGCTTTTATAGTGTTTTGTTTTTTTCATTTGAAATCATTTTAAATTGGGAAAATGGCTGACTATTAAAAAACTACTGACCAGCTGACGACAATTATAAATCTTTTTCAAATCATTTCAAATCTCATACCTTCATTGTCTCTACACCAGCCGAGAAAATGCAAAATGAAATGTAGGAGAATGCCAGTGCCATTTTCCTGATATAGATATCCAACATTAAAACCAAGCAGTCTTGGGTTCCATTGACTTCCATTGCATGGTCAAAACATACTATAATAGTAAGTTAACGATAACCAAAATAGATTATTATGGACTATTACTAAAATATATGCATTTCTTTCATCTTCAGTACAAGGTATTATTTTAAAGGCTGTTGGTAGCCAAACAGTTGATGATAGCCATTGACTGCTTTTTTCTATACTATGGAAGTCTACAGTTAACCTGTATACCCACATTCTTAAAAACCCCTTCTTTTGTGCTCAACAGAAGAAAAAACTCATACATATCTTCTAAGTCCAAAATATCACAGAACAAGACGTCTATTCCTGTTACAAGGTTGGGCAGTGGCTATGACCTATATTTCACCCAGAGTTCTTTCTGAGAAAGTATAAACATAGTTTATAGCGGGCCCCTAAAGCTCACTTTACTGTCTAAAGACTGCAGCGAGGTGAGTCATCCATCCAAATCAGAGAGCACAGTCTGGACCTCTGTATCAGCACACACTGCCTTCATAACCGATACCAAAACACCCCATAATAACAGCACATAAACACACATAGTCATAAGTTTACACACAAGTCATAGTTTACAATGACAAACAGAACAATGCTACTCAAAATATGTAATTACAGGCTGCTTCAGGATGTGTGCTCCTCGTTCCTCAAATCTCAAAACCTACTGACAAAATGTTCAGAGTGTTAGAAAAGCAAAAACATCAAAAAACACTACTATACTTGGGATAAGAGAACATATTTTAACATTGATACACTTGAACTTTAACAGGAAAAGGTAAATCAGTGGGTTAATCTGTAAATCCACCCATTAAATCATACATCTATCCATAACATTTTATAGTGTTACTAATTGCCTAACCAAAAAAAAAATATATTTTTAATAAATCACAGTATAAAAACATACGAAATAAGTCAGTGTTAAACAAATAATATAAAATAGTATTGCATTTTACTAAATCACTGTATAATCCCAGAATAAAAACATGACAAAAAAAATCAGTTTTTAAAAAAAAAATCTATACATCTATATATATATATATATATATATATATATATATAAACAAATAAAATATTTTTACTTCATTTTTAATTCATCTGCTAAAAGTCCTTCATGCTTTGGTGTTAGAGTATATAAGTGATGGAATCAAGATTACACAAAAAGGCTTAGAGGTTAAATGTAAATAAAAAGTGCTAGAGAGAAAAAGAGAAGAAAATAAAGAAAGAGTCAGGTGAAGACAGGAGGAGGTGGGTTGCTTATTTTTTTAGAGCACTTACAATGTCAATCACTTTCAAGGCCACTCTCACAATATGTGAAACTGCTGTTACCAAGCAACGCTCCTGAGTGCCTGGATAGTTACAGTAGCTCTCATCCATCAGCCAATCAGCAATCAATGCCGACATCCGCAGTCCCAACGGACCCACTGACCTTTCAAAGCGTCTCTGCTGCACTGCTACCTATACATCCACATACGACAGTCCTACATGAGCAGAATGTGTATCTAACTAGCATCCATCTAAATATCACATATACATTCTATCCATCCATCACTCAGTCAGTACATCCACCTGTCAATCCTTCCATCCATTAACCAAAACACAAGAGCATCTCGACAGACTAAATCAAATCGACAGGTTTGCTAATCACAGCTTTGTGAACATTTATTATTTTATTTTACTTTGTTTAATACTTAATTTAATATTTAACATTATATTTTTATAAAAATCAACATATACGTTTTTTAGGATTCTTTAAGGTTATAAAGAACAGTTTAATCTTTTTAAACAATAATAATTTCCTGATCAATTTAATGCATAGCTGTTAAAAAAAGTGACCCCAATCATTTGAATAACATTATAAACAATGATTCAGGCAGATATGAAATATTTTATGCATATTTGTATTTGGTATATTTTATTATATTCAGAACTTTAAATGTAATTTAATGTATTTACAGTTCTTTTGCACATTTCCAAAATAAAGTTTGTCTTTTTATTAAAAACCTTAAACTTGTACTGACAATTTTTATCATTTTTTATTTTATTATCAGCATTTACACTATATAGAATATAAAACGTTGGCAAAATATCATAATATACAGGAGAATATTGATAAGTGTTAAATAGTTTAGAAATCTAGCACAAAAAGACTGATGCTAAAACAAAACAAAACATAAACAATTTAAGAAGAAATAGCAAAGACAAATACATTGTGTATCCCTTGCAGTTGAACTCATTCACTCTCAAACATGAAGATAACGGTTTGCATCTTCATGAATGAAAAATGAAACCCTCATAAAAATGTAATTATAAACTAATCTGCATATTTCAAACAAATCCAATTCAGTAAATATCACAAAAAAGGCATCATCTAAGCAGATCAGGTGAGCCATTCAAAATCAATCTGCAATCATACTTTAATGCACCACACTTTTCTGGCATATGCTTCAGATTATTTAATTTTTTCAACTCAACAGATCTTCATCTTGCCGTGAGGAGCATTGTTTCAACGAGTAAACACAGGGAGAGGTCTCAGATATTCTCTCACTGACAAAAGAACAGAAACAAGCCTGTCACTGCTCATCTTTGTACTTTCACGCTGACAGCCCTCTGCTCCACAACTTTAGCAGAGTAAACGGTTCTCTAAACAGCCTGTGACAGCCTCTGTGATGTGAGCTTCAATGTGCGTTTGATCCTGCAGGTAAAAAAAGAAATTGCAGCTCTGGAGGAAATCTCATTCTATTAGTAAGCCGTACGATATCCGGAATATTAACAGAGATGTTGGTGTGAACTTCAGACAGCCATTAGCACTAAGAAGAGCATCAATAATGCAACGCATCAGCCCAGTATAGCACGTGAAACATAGAGTCCTGCAACCTGCTGCCGGGGTTTATGAGGAGATATGACTACCCCATGCGGCTCAGGGGTCATAAACGCTACACTAAGTGTTGTGTCAATAGCCTGACCAAAGGACATTAATCTCAACTAAAGTGTCTTGGCCACAGTTCAGTGACGGAAAATACACAACCACAGCCAACAATAAGAGATAATGACAGTACACTCAGTATAGCACACCAGGAAAAACAAGATATAACCGTTCAAAAGTCAGTAAGAGATTTTTAATATCTTTGAAAGCCTTTTAATACTACCAAGCTTGCAAAAATATATTAAAAACAGTAATACTGTGAAATATTCATACGGTTTAGAACAACTGTTTTACTGTGATTACAAAGTTTCATTAGTCATTACTGCAGTCTTTAGTGTCACATGACATGATCCTTCAGAAATCATTCTAATATGCTGATTTTGGTGCTCAAGAGAACATCTGTGTGAAAACATCTGTGCTACTTAATATTTTTGCGGAAACTTTGATGAACAGGAAGCTCAAAAGAACTATAAATATAAATGTTTAGTAATAATGTAATAGTCTGCTGCCACTTTAATCAATTTAATGCATCCTTTTTTTGAAAAAGGTAGCTTTGAAAAAAGCAGTGTAAGCTACTTTTTACATTTTAACAAGCAATTGAAACATCCATGTAAACTTCCAATTGACCTTGCAATAAACCACAAACCTTAGTAAGAATCCAGAGATTCTTACCTGTAAGCATTTAGAAACTATTTTTCTCAAGGCAGTAATAATCACCTGTGCACCCTGACTCCTGAAAATTGCATGTGGGCTGACCAATATGTTAACAGATGGCAATTACAGGCTTTATTTGTGCGTATGAGACTGAGATCACTGTCCTTCAAACCAAAACATACATATTCATGCAAACTTTTCTCTGATGGAACAATTTGATCATTTGCTAAATATATATAAAAATCTAAATTTCCTCACGTTTCTGAACTTGTCAGATTCAGCCTGTAACTTTGGAGATGTTAGCACTGCTAGCGTCTCGCCTATTGCCAGCTGCAGGCTGTTGATAAGGAGCGAAACCCAGGGCTTTTCTTTGAGGACAGTAATAAAGTAAGTAACGGACACGCTCACGCAGGCCTGTCTGAGCTCTTTGTGTGACAAACAGATAGGAGAGAATGCTGCTCACAACAATGGATTAACAGGCATGAAATGCCAACTTTAAAAACATAATTATTTGCTTTTTCTTGCAATATTTCACCTGAAATATTGGGAACTTTAAAAAAAAAATAGCTTGAAAATACAACCGGAGACTATTAAAAAAGAAGTAATTTTCTTTTTCAATGTTGATGGGTAACCTCAGCAGGTCAAACTAAATATTACATGACCTCTTCTATTTTATATGAGGTTTTATGCCCCCCACCCCTCCACCCAAAATTGGGACACGTCTCAAGATGTTTAACTCCACATATTTGCCATGTTTATAAATAACAAAAAACAAGGTATTTATGGTTTTATTCCCAAGAAGTGTATCCTGTACACCAGCACTGACATACATTTGCTACATACACAGCATTGTCTTCAAGTTGAAATGCACCCACTTTTGAGATTTTGAGAGTTTATATATGCTTCCTTATATACGCTGATACAACAACCAAGAATAAATCTGTCCATAAATAAAATGAGCTTCCCAGTGATTATAATCCTGTCATATCTCACAGACATGTGGAAGCTCCTGCTGCAGTTTACGGGGGTGAGAAACGACAGATCCTCATTGGCACAAATCCAACTGTGTCTTGACATCTAATAAAAGCACCATCCAATAAAAAACACTCATTATCCAAAATGGCATCAACATGAGGTGGGACACAGGACATGACTTAGGGATAAGGGATGGATGGGCTAGTAAAAAAATCTTTGAAAGGGCAGTCAATGTGGCAGGCAAATGGTTTAAATTAAACAGCCATCATTTAAAGTCAAGTGCAATATTTTTAAGTAAGACTAAAATAATAATAATAGTAAAAAAAATAGTAATAGATTTAGGAAATGACGCTGTAGCATGCAATACCTTTTAATAAAGTTAACATTTGATTATTGTTATTGTACAGAGGAGAATAATCCTATTAGATGTGAAGCGGATTGCTGTGCTAGAGGAGGTGGCTAATTTTAGCATTCTTAATCAGCATGGCTGTTTTGCTAGTCGTCTCTCTCTCTCTCTCTCTCTGGGAAATAACATGAATCTTGTTAACCATGATTCCAGGAAGTCACCTCTAAAAACAATTCTAACTAACATTTTTATCCTTTAACAACTCATGAGTTCACTTCCCCATGTTTCTTAACAAGACGTTATTGGTGAGCTGTAAACAGCACATGAGCAGAGATGGAAAGCTCTTGTCCTGTGTCATTCCTGTGCTTGTTTTAACACAATACAGAGACATCCTGACTGCCTGGTGGTTTGAATCCCACTGCTAATGCCCTTAAGAGTTCCTCTTCCATCATCCTGACGCAGGGCCCTATATACGGGAACGCTTTACAGCTTGATTTGATTATGAGCAATTTCCATGCTTGATTGAATAATACAACATTGACCTTGGCGGTTTCATTTATTATTTTTCACAATGGCACATGTTGGATGATAAAATGATTAAAATGCATAATCTAGAATTTCAAATATTTAGCAAACCATTTGCCAAAGAAAAGTAAACATTTTCACAACTGAGTAGTTGCCAGGGTGTTATGTTGTCGCTAAGCTGTTCTGGTTGTTTTTAGTGCATTGGTTATGCCCACTTAAACTGATTTTTCATCAAATTATCCATTTTATATTTAAAAAATGCATTAATATACACATATTAAATAGAAATAAGAAAGTATTATTCTTTTTAGCCACACTGAAAAGGTCACCTCACAAATATCTTTCCAAAATACAGTGGCTCTATTAATCATGACAGTTGCCCTGACTAAATTAACATTTCGTTTGCATGCAGAATGCATATTCATGCCCTTATATTTCCAATTATTAAAAAGTCATTAACATGATTATTCTGATGGCAAGAGCTTAATTTTCATTTCATTTTCATAATTTTCAACAGTATGAATGTCATATAAACTAGACGTAAAAAGGTCAGATCATGCAATGTCACCTGTTAATGTCTTTGGCAAGTAACATTTTTGAAATTGTAGTTATGGCAGATAGATAGATAGATAGATAAACAGATAGATGTCTAATAAAGACACTGGGAAGCTACAGGTAGGTTATGTGGTAAACACAATGGACCCGAGCGTATGTTGCTAATAAAAAAGTATATTACATTAATCTCTTCATATCACTGACCCCGCCTCCACTCGTCTTACCATCATATCTCTTCTTTTATCTACTCCCGTCTACTTCCTCACTCTGTCTCCATCGTTCCTTCCCCAGGGTTTACGTGGGCCATCTGTACGAAGCGTGAGAGACTCTGGTGTTGGATTACAATTAGGTTATAGTGGTAATTGGTGATTATTAATACTCATCTCGAATACATTACCCGCAAGCCGTGGATGTGCTGAAATATGCATGCATCCTCAGGCGAGAATGTAAATTGTAAATTGTGGATAATCACTGCATTCTGCGCAAAGAATTACAAAGTCACTCTCTTTACAGGCAGATGTTGAGGTGATCTATTAACATGCACATATATCTGGCTTAAAGATACCAGAGAATATTTACTTCATATAATAAATATAAACAATATTTTAAAAAAATCCTGGTCTGTTGAGCTGTGGGTGATTTGCATACATTCATCAGAGCTATTCATCATAATCATAATATAAATCGTAATATAAAACGAGATAATAAAAAGCTTCAAACACATATCGTTTACTTAATCTGACAGTTGTGTAGTTTTTATTTAATCTCCAATCCAATAAAATCAGGGTTAAAATGCTGAGGTGGGCTTGCATCTCACATCTTCTCCTTTGTGAATAATTTATCATTTAATATAAATCAAGCTGACCGGGAACAATAACCATCAATAATTCATATAACCATTTCCCTTAGAGTGTCTGGCTCCTATATGAATTATATCTGAAGGCTCCTGGAGAAAAACATTTCTTTAAAGATAATACCCTGTTTATTTCAGTGATTAAATACAATGATTATCATTTTATGTAAATTAAATGGGAGAAGGCTGTTTTTGTGATCTTCTTGTCATAGACTTGGCTAATGAGAAGTATATTATGGGTGTTCAAGTGTAAAGAAATGAGCTCCAGGACTCTTCCTTCTTCCTCTAATGTCAACCAATGCCTGTCAATGTCAACAGAGTTTCTCCAGTCTGTACTTTGCTCTGGGCTACGGTACGGCATAAAAGGATCCAAGCCAACATGGGAATACACACACACACACACACACACCACGATACACACACACTGACCCGAGGGGCCACACTCAAATTAAACCCACCTGCTTTGGCAAGGATAAATTTAGCCCCTATAAAAAAAAATTCCAATGTTTCCTACACAACCACTAAATGGGTTCTTGATAAAAAAGGCAAATAGGCCAAGGTGACAAAATTGGATGAACACGATGGCTAACAGGAATCCAGTAATCCTCTGAGAAACACAATTAGACTACAAAAGATTTTTTAAAATCTACTGTTAGCCAAAAAAGCCCATCAAAATGTAAAACTACCCTCGTAATTCAGCACTTGCAGGACGTCCTGTATAGATCTGCTCAATTTTCTCACATTGCTATGGGGGTGTTGGCACCTGTAAACTCCCTGGAGAGAAAGCCCATTAGAATATAGATTAAAGATGAATGTGTTGAAGACAGCAGACCTCTCAGCAACACAATCTGTTCTGCAGAGACACACCAGAGACAGATCAACCAATCAGACTGCAGCTATCAAAGTGCAAGTGAAGATGCTGATGGATATGGTCTGTTTTTTTTTGGTAGCATAAAGGAGTAGGGATGTCCCAGGATAACTTTATAGGAATGGAAACAGTGTGTATATTAAGCTTAGTTGCTGAAATGTAGCTGAACAAACTATAATTGATTATTTCTATCAAACAGAAAGTTCCTGAGCAAGGTAATTTGTATATATATATATATATATCTTTTGTCTAACTTTACCAACTAATCTATGTGAACAGCTCCAACGTAATGTTAAAACAATTTTAGTTTCCTTCTGTGTTTTGAACAGACACTACCATTCACTACAAAAAAATAAATGTGTTTATTCGGCAAGTATGCATTAAATTGATAAAAAAAAATACAGTAAATACATTTATAATGTTCTGAAAGATTTCCATTCTAAATAAATGTTATTATTGTGAACTTCCTATTTATCAAAGAATACTGAAAAAATAAATTTATCATATTAAATGAAAAAAATTTCACCAATACATATGCAGCACAAACGTTTTCAACATTAATAACAAGAATTTTTCGAGCAGCAAATCAGCCTACTAGAATGATTTCTGAAGGTTCATGCTGAAAATTCAGTTGTCATCACAGAAATAAACTACATTTTAAAACATATTAAGACAGAAAAAAATTATATTAAACTGTAATAATATTTCACAATTTTACTACTTACGATATTTGCCATTAAATAAATTCAGCCTTGCTTTGGATGAGACTCCCACTGACCTCAAAAAATTTGAGCAGACAAAACAAGAGATCACAAGGCTAAGACACCAAAACAAGAGGAAAGTGTGCTTTTGAATGCGTCGCAGAAATTTGAAATAGTTGAGCATATGGTATCACAGCCGCCTCCTATAGTTTCCTTTCGACCTCCTCCCTTAGACACTGTACCTGCATATGTGCATGCATATAAATCAAAGAGAATGTGTTTGACAAAACAAACATCACAGAGCAGCTTATGTCTCTATTCCCATATGACATCAATAGAAAACGAATGAACTCAACAGTCATTTACAAAGGGAAGACATAACCTGCTAAATGTCAATGTGTCATATGAAAATGAAAATCTTTGATAATACGTTTGATGATTCTATCCGTCGCTTTACTGCAGTGAACCTGTAGTTTTTAAGCTACACTCAAAGTCTCAAATCACTTACTGCCCACACTGCATTTACTGTAAGAATAAGTATGTGCTAAGTCTTTTAATAACATATCTTTCCATTTATCTTTATGCCAAACATTCTGCGGCTTCTGGATATTGAAACAGCGAGCCATACGTGCATCCATCATGTTCTGTCTCAGATGTTTAAAAGCTTAAGTGCACATTGTCAAATAAGACCTTGACTCCCACTGCCTCCCATAACCTCCTGTCCTCCCCTCCCCCTGTCCTTCTCCGCTCCTGACAATCCCCCACACCGTTCGGCCTAGATGTAATTCACAGATGAATAATGGATGGACTTTCATCTCTCCTGGATTTGGGGTTCACTGCTCTAAGCTACTGTAGCTGAGGCCACTGCATTTAACATGAGATGTGGGATTCTCCTACAGTCTGCCCGACTCTATCTCTGTTGGCTGTCAGTCTGTGCGCTAGTTCAGGCTGTCAATAGCAGATTTCAAACCATCCTGTTCTGTTCTGAAATGTTTCACTCCAGTACAGGAGAAAGAAATTTGTAATAGTCTTTTTGCTCACTCTGTTTTTTCCTTCTTGTAATGTCTGTCTCTCAGCAACCATTTTTGCAAGCTTTCATTTCACTTGAATGCACCCATTTTTAGCTCATCTCGAATGCTTTTAGTATAAAAGCTCATGGCATTAGTCTTAAAGTGCCCCTATTATGCCTTTTCAAATATGATCTTTCATGCAGTGTGTCATGTAGCTGTATGTTAACATAAACTATCTGCACGATAAATGAAGTTTTTGTCTATCGAAAAGAAGAGTCGGCTCACATTCGCCTAAACGAGTAGTCAGCAATTCGAATCTTTTTCTGTTACGGCCACACGTCACAAAGTAACATATTTGCATAATGTCGCGAAAAACTTGCCCCGCCCACAAACAGTACAATTTCCACGTGGATTACATCATGTCAAGAAGACGCTGTATCCTGCGCTGTGAGAGTAA
>JAUMHE010000055.1:4580687-4598699 GCA_032359235.1 Enteromius mattozi
TCAAACATTGATCTAGCATGTTAAGGGCATTGTTGTTTCTTTAAGAAAGGACTGAAAGGAAAGGAAAGGAAAGGAAAATATTGAAGACTGTGTAAAGTCAATCTCGAGAATTAATTGTAAACCCATCATAAATGTGATGTTATACCGGTTACAGTTTTTCACCATTTTTGTGAGTAGGATTTATTGGGCGGGTCTAAATCGAAGCTCGGTGATGCTCGGTGATGCACCAAAGCCACCAAGCACTGACCCTCCGCGAAACTATAAGAGCTGTGTTGGACTTGAAGCAGCACTGACCGCACAGAATGATCACTGTGACATCAGTACAGTGAGAGCTATAGAGAGCAGACGCTCATTACGCGGTACTTTGATGTCAAACACTGATTGTTCTGCGCAGTGCTGCTTCAAGTCAAACACACACATAATAAATAGAGAGCATAAGCATCAGTGGTTTGTCCGTTCAGTCATGAGTTACTGTCATTACCGTTAAATACTAAAGCTTACAGTTTGCTATCTAGCTATGCCTTTGTCACATTATGTGGTTGCTAGAATTTACAAAATAACTGAGCTTGGTCTCATTATTTAAATCAAGCTGTTTGAGGAAGACAGTATAGAGAGACGGTAGCTTTGCCGTGAGTGGGCGTGGTTTCAGCAAGAGGACACGCCCTCAGCATTTGAGAGCAGAGAGGACGGCTTATTCCTTCAAGATTTTGATACCTCATTTTATTTACTTCGCTTTTTTTTTTTCTTTTAGCATTCAAATTTGGCTAGGTGGTTAATAACACATTTTTCTGTGGTGTGACAAACTCAGAACACACATTTAATATTGACTTTACACAGACTTTAAACTCTGAAATAGTGACTTTCAGTTCTTTCGGGAATATAGTTACCTACTTCTGTAAGCGTGTCATTAAAAACATTGGACAATTATGCATATAGTCTGTTTCCAGATACTTCTGTCTGTGAAACATATAACTTATTCCCAAAGGTCTCTGATAGATTCTCCTATAGGGCTGTTTTAGTAATTTCAGTGTATTTCGTTTCATGACAGCAAGGTTAATCTCAGTAACTGGTGTAGTTTCATTCATTTGAGATTTTTTTTTTTTTTAAACTCAGGGAAGCTTTTATGATAATGCATCATTATAAAAAAGGTGAAAATAGACTAAGTTAACCGGTTTTAGTCATGTAAAAATATATTTTGATATGTTGAAATGAATGTAATATATTTACCATGAATACAAGAAGTTAATTCAGTCTATAAAGCTTTTTTTCATTTCACTGATAAAATATACTTCTACAGTGGAAGTTTACTGACTCACTTCTTCTTATAATAATATCTATCGGATGTAGTCAACGTAAACATTTAGCACACAGGGGGTGAAACATTATCTGCCAATTTACTACACAAGCTGCTGTCAGTGCAGGGAAGTGCAGGGTCAATATATAGCACAGATTGAAATGCATATCTAGACACAACAAAAGAGAAATCACAATCAAGAACATTTATTTGCTAAGCAGACATCCTTCGTTCAAGCTAAACACCAACCAAAGCCAATTAATATGGGGCTGTACAGAATCTGTGAACACTTCTTTTCACTATAAACAAATCTCACACTCAAGGTCAAAGCCTGGCCAGTGTGTCAACCAATGAAATAAGAGAATCGTCAAGATGGCGGCATTGCCATGGCAATGGTCATGATGACACAAAGGCTAGATGTGCTCTATAGAGTATTCAAGTTATACAACCAAAGACGGTAACCAGTATACATTTGCACTATACATCTGCCCATCCTCCAGAAATATGTGTGCATGTGTCTGTGTGAGGTTTGGGCAGATCTTTGCGTCCAGCGAGCCTGACAGCAGATGTCATCCCAGTGGGAGAGGGAGCGCAAGTCCCTGTGTGTATATGTGTTTGTGTGTGTAAGTGTGTGTCAGTGCATGTGTGAACAGCAGGTCTGTGAAGTCAGCCAGCAAGATCCATACGTCCCAGCCAGTAAGCAGGCCTGCTGCTTTGAAGAAATATACTGTATGCATGCTCAAAACAAGCTATATTATATATTTGGTAAGGCAAGAATAATTAGAACTACTGCTCTTGGTTCCATCATTAGTTTTAGTGATTTATTCCTATAAATCCTAAAATTGTGCTACACACATTCATTTTACCTTAAACTGGACTAATATTTCCCACCGGAACACAAAAAAAACAGGTGAAATTAATCTTACAGATGTACATTAAAGAAAGTAAGGCTGGGTGATATACCGTTAAACACAATTAACCAGTATTAATATGTCAACTTGTAGAGATGTTCGATATATTGTCTCTATCACGGATACACACTCATGTGATGTTGCTGTTTCATTTTGCACGTGTTTGTAAGCATTCTGGTTTAAAAACAAGTGATTTTGATCAGCTCAAATGAAATCAGCATTTATACACAATTTTATGTCAAAATGCCTGTCTTTAATATAGATCTTAAGTGAAAGCAAACGGCAGAGAAAGAAAACACACATATAACAATGGATCAAGGCAGCTCTTAAAGTGACAGTAGTCTAATATTCCTGCTGTCTGTCATTCATGTTAATCAAGCAACAACAGAGACAATCTGTCACTACTCTCGACTAAATCTCTTTTGTAACTTTAGTAAGAATAATATATATTTCATTTACACTGTGAGGAATCTGCAGTGTTTTGTTTGTTTTTTTTATTACGTTATACAGTGTTTGTAGCATTTTTAAAAATTTGTTCTACTGTAGTTTTTGTGTCCTATTGCTTGTAATTTAATTTGCAGTGATTTCATTGACTTGACTGCACAGATAGAACTGAGCTGGATGATGACATCACTAAATTCAATGATGAACTGTCTTTAACTGAAAATTGAGTGTTTTACTATCGTCCTTTTGCGTTATTGACACGCTATTTCCTATTTAATACTGTAAAGCTGCTTTGACACAATCTGTACTGTTGAAGGTACTATATAAAAAAGGTGACTTGACTTAACTAGTTTCTAATTCTTATTTAACTGCAGACAGTTGTCTTTAGTGAGTCTTCAGTTTACTTGCATTTGTGATAACTGACACTGGTGACAAGAATCAGGAAATTTCAATGGTATCAAAATTTTGATATATCAAAGAAAAAATAACTACATCATGAAATATATTGTTATTGTGAAATAAGATTTTGGCCATATCCTTAAAGACTGTGTTTAGAGCAAAAATAACTATATTGTGATGTATATTGTTACCATGAAATAAAATTATTCATATCGTGATTTAAGATTTTCCATCTTTAAAAGGAAGTATCCAAGCCCTGATTAGGGATCACAAATACTTGGTTGACTCTTCTTATTTTGCACTCTGCAATGCCTAGAACAGAATACCAACCACACAGCAAAACACTAAGAACATCTCAGAATATTTAGCACAGCAACACCTAAGAAACTGCCAAGAACAACATAGCAACCACAGAGAAAACCACTCCAAACACTTTAGCAACTGGACAGAATCAGGCAAGTCGCAACCTCCCAGAACACCCTAATAACCAACTACTTTTAGAACACTTAGGAATGCATGTCAATACCCTAGCAATCACCCACAACACCTTACCATTCACACAAAAGTGAACGTGTTAAATATACTTCCCCATCCTCCAACACTCATATTTTCTCTGGTAGAGAGTGGTATTGCTTTTCTATAATTCAGCAGAAAACAAATGAGCACATTACAATAATCAGTATTGACATCAGATGAATCTCCTGATGAAGTCGTTTCAACTAAAAGATGATACTGCTAAATATATACTATGATTGTTTAATTGACAAGCATGATTACTGTATGTTCCTCTGGTGTTCAGAGGGAATGGTTGAATGCCTCCATAAACACACCATCTTCACGTTCACTTTCTCTGTTCTTAGTCAGCCTTTAAAAAAAAAAAAAAGATACTACAGCTACTTAAAATGCACATGCCGGAGTGTGAGACCTCATTAATTTATCACTCAATCAGTTTGTCAATTTATCAACTGGGAGACTAAATGGGTCATCAACCTTCTTTCACCCTTCTATTATTGCGATCTTCTTTCCACCTTAGCATGCAAATCCCTCAATCACTATATTTTCATGGTCATTTGCTGTTGAAGATGTTATGTAAAGTATTAAACAACACACATATTGCATTGTTCAGAGTTTTAAGGAAAGGACTAAGGAAGCTTGTCACATTCTTATTGTTTATATTGTTCCTAAAATCAGTTTATGGACTCAGTTTTATTGCATAGAGCCTGTGGGGCTGCTTCCCATTGACTTTCTATGGCACTGAAAGCCACAGGCAGCAAAGCAATAGATGAGCAGAGAACGAGTCCATCTAGTAATCATGACTTAACTGCTCACAGAGGGACTTCATGACCAAATAATAATAAATTCTGCTTTTCTTTGGGATACACTCCATAAAACACAGCTGCAATGGATCATATTGTATTGAATGTAGCTGAAAAAAGATGTTCGTCTTCATCTTGCCAAGAGAAAATCAGAGCCTCCCACTTCTGCACAATCTATCACCGCATGTAAAGAATAGAGCCAGACAGTTCATTGATAAGGCTGTACAGCGCTGGAAAGGATATTGCTAATCATATATCTCTGTCATGTAAACGGTGTAAATACAGCTCGCAGATTCATACATCCATATCAAATGATGGGTTGATCATTTTGAATTAAAATTTTCCTTGAGTCCTTTGTCTTGCCCTTGACAGATCAAGCTGGATTCTCACTGCAGTTCATTTGCACATGCAAATTGACATATGCAGCTAATAACTGAGGTTTAACAATGAAAGTCCACCCAAAGAAGACTGAGATTAATCTATCAATCTTAGATGCAACAGACATAGAGGCAGCATTCACTAAAGCATCTGAGAATATCTGCAACAGATGCATCCATTTCTATTAAATGGTCCGATATTAATTAATCTGCCATGCTCTGTGAACACAAAAGATTACTAGCATGATTCTTTATAGGCAATCACTGCAATTTTCTTGGATAAATGCGTATTGTTTATAGTTTTTTACAGTTCATGTTTGTCTGGGTTCTGCGTCTGATTACGGATTCAGTGCTCTAGACAAAGGATTTCTCCTCCTTTGCGCCAAGACTGATGCTGAAGCTCTGACCATCCACCAACACACAACAAATACCATTGATTTATTGTCTAAGGGTGCAGTCAATAATTTCACAGCACAAAAACAATAAATAAACCAACATCAGATTAAAATCATGCTTAAAATCATTCATTATTCAACAGTTTGAATGACCAGTTCAATATTTTTCCATCCACTGTTTAGAGGTCAATAAAAACAGCATAAAAAAAATAATTACACATGACACTCTATAATTACGTAACACAAGTAATTCTTAAATAATTTGAATTGAGAAGGTTCCTCCTA
Organism: Enteromius mattozi; assembly: GCA_032359235.1. NCBI lineage: Eukaryota > Metazoa > Chordata > Actinopteri > Cypriniformes > Cyprinidae > Enteromius > Enteromius mattozi. The sequence goes on from JAUMHE010000055.1 coordinate 4,586,109, forward strand.
ATTATATTTTATTTTCAAGTGGAATTATACTCTACTGAAGCAGAGGCTTGATAGTGGGGCATGTTATATTTAGTGATGGGTATAGCATGAATCTCTCAGAGCTCTTTCCTTTGTTCATAATTCATAATACTAATGGTAGTTGAAAACCTTGGAAGCCATGGACTGCAGCTGTGTTAAACCTTCTGTGAATTTTAAACCTACCTTATATAGTGGGAAATATCATTCATGATATTGTTTTCATGCTATATCAGAAATCCTGACTATTGTATATATTATATGCTGTTGTATTAAGCCTTGTTCTAAAATTTCATTCAAAATAAGAAGAGAAAAAAGATTTTACTGCAGAAACAATTTGAACTCCTACACTCAGCAAATTAATTGCCGCAGACACAAAGTGGGTGAGCAAACTAATTACACCAAATGACCTTTCTGGCTTAATCCCAAAAAAGAAAAACTTAAGAAAGAATTTAGGTGAGTTTAGTAATGCAGCTTTATAATGCTGTTATATAAAAACAGAATATAATATATAGATTTTAAGGTGATTTCTCCTTTGTCCCAAATGTGTAGGCAGGTGTTTGACAATGCTCCAGATGCACTGTTTGTGAGAGTGTCAAGAAACAAGAAAAAAATCATTATGAACTCGAATATAAAAAAGAAAAATACTAATAAATACATAAAACATCAAAATGTCTGGATGTAAAGCTGCCAATGGTTCCCTCATTAAAGAATATCAAAGAACATGAACAGACAAATTATATATACTATGCATACTATATTACTAGACTATCATATAACATGCTTCAGTGGAAAAATTGCAAGAAATAGTGTAAAAGAGTAAGTAAGTAACTAACTAAATAAATAGCATTTAGTAATTTATTTTTCAGACACATTACTGTTTCACCTTAGGTCTGATACGTTTTTTTTTAATAATATGGATCATTTAACTTAAGCTTTTAAACTATATTTGATAGCTTGCGCAATATTCACAAATACAAACTATTCAAATCAAATAACCCGCCTAAGTTTTGTTCATACTGGCAACCTCCGAGTTGCTTCACAATCTCTGGGACGCAACTACGGACTACATGCACCAAGAAAAAAAAATCCTAAATCTCTTACCTCGTACTGAATATATTGTTTCCTCCATTCTGGAGTAATATGGGCAGACAGGTGCTCCGCAAACTTCATGCTGGCGGAGCAGATATCCACAGTCGGACTATAATAATATCCTCGGGTCGGGCAGCGTCTTCTTTTGGGGCTTTTGTTATTTCTGTCACTAAGTTACAGAGCCGCCTGCGTTGTCTAAATCCTGTCCGGTCTACCACAGTCCACTATTCCCCGGTCCCACATATTACCCCGCTCAAAGTGAAACAGAAAGGGACTACAAGTAACCTTCTTCTACTTCCCAAAACAGGTGCCTCAATGACAGCGCTACAGCCCCAGCGCGGGCGTCTCTGGGAGTGACTTTCTCTCTCCGGACTCTCTGGGCGTCTGTGAAGTAGCTGTTGTCCGCCATCAGCGCGCATTAAAAGACGTATGTGCGTCACAGCGCGCCATGAGGTGCTTTTAGAAATAGCTGTTTGTGACTAATCTTGTCATGTTTTTGGTCTTGATATTTAGAAGTTTAGTACATATATACTTTATATATATATATATATATTGTAGCGTTTTCAGACAAGGACGAGGCGTTTTGATGCAAAGGGGTGTTTATTCGACCCCGACTTAAGAGAGAACTACACTTGAAACAGCGAGGCACTCTACAACACAAGAACATTCTGAACAAGTTACAATATAATTTATTACACCATTTCTTACTAATTCTTTATTTTATTGTGCCTAGAATGATATTTATAGGCCAGAAGGAAACACTGTAGCTAACAGCAAAAACTGAAAAATTGACTGCTGACAAGCTTTTAGTGGAAGTTCTATATTGTAAAACTTATTGGTAGACATTACAATGTTTTTTGTTATAACAATGTTAATACTGCTTATGACATAATATGTAAATATAATATATAATACTTATACACATAGGCCCTATGTTTTGTCAAATGGGATAATGGCACTGGTTTATTTCTTGGGGGGAAAGTGTTTTCTTAAGTTCAGTTGTAGCCATGCTTTTCTCATCAGTGCTGTTAAACAAATGAATATTAATCAGAATTAAAATGGCACTGATGATTCAAGTATACTGTGAAGCAAAGTAAAGTAAAACTAGCCACCCAGCAGTCCACCTGAGCCCTTTACTCTAGTTTATGTAGAATCTGCTTACTTACATTAAACTGATATATTGCTTGCTGACTCAAAGCCATAGAGAACTGATTTATGCTCCTTAAGAGGCCTGCATTCCTGCTTTATGTTGTTATATTTTAGAACACCAGGGTGGCACTTATAGCTTCTGGGCAACACAGGGAAGTATAAATAAAATATATTGGACTACTACTACACTCCAAGCCAGAAATGTGCAAGGAAATGTAAGAAAATATATCAAGTTTAATCACTCTGAGCATTTAGTCAGAAATAACAAAAAAGTGAAAGGAAATAAGAAAGGGGCAAAGCGCACTGTTGAACAAGAATAAAACAGAAGCAGGACGCGTCATGGAAAATGTGATTTGTGTGCCATCTAGTGGACAATATCTACATTGTAAAATAAACTCCTTTTAGTGTTCAAATAATATCACCATATCATGTAAATTACATTTGTACGTCTCTTCTGTGTTTAAGTTATTTTAAAGTTTGGAAACGATGACCAATACTTGATAGTATAGTGTAATATAGTAATATAGTATAGCAAAATATATAGTGATATATTTAATTATACATATGTATCTATGTATTTAATAGATAACACGCTTAAAAGTTCTAATATGGTACCAGTATTTCATGCGTCTGCTGTAAAACTGTTAGGACCTAAAAACCTTTGGAACTGTTAGCAGCCGTCGCAGGACGCACTCGTGCCTGTTATTGTGACGTACCATTCACGGACCAATTCTCAAAACAAGTCCGACTGAATCGGATTACGGATAACGTACTGTAGTAGCCAACTGCCTGCGCTGTTTTTATTATAAATTAGTGTTAATTAAAAGGAAATACTGTTTATTACCCCTATAAAGTATTTTAATTCTCTTCAATGGCGTCTAGATCTCCGTCGTCTTCCCCCGACTCAGCGACGGGCTCCGGGACTGATCCAGCCCGGCCTGACACCGGAGAGCCGCTCGGTGGAGGATCCGATTCGGATTCAGATTTCGGATTAGGGAAGTTTGATTGTGGTGGTGGGGATACAGCGCTTCGGTTAGAAGGAGACGATCTAGAGAATGAATTTGAGGCGGCAGCGGACCGGGTCAGAGATCTCGTCCAGACAGCCAGCAGAGAGCAGCTGCTGTATCTGTACGCTAGGTTTAAACAGGTAAAGCCAGCCTTCTTGTTAAATACATAGCTGATACTGTAAATTCATGATACGTTCATATGAGATCACCTGCAAACGCGATATAAGCTTGGGATTGTCTGACATTTACCTGCTTGCATTTAGCGATGGCTTGTATAAAGTTAGGCCAGTTTATGCGCCAACAGTAACTGTAATATTGCTTTAATAAAGATTAAATGGTAAGGTTCTGACAGATGAAAATGCCTGTTGGTTCTGGTGTATAAAACATATGGCACTAGAACCATTTATTTGGGTATTGTACTAATTATTATTAAGTAAACATTAAGAACATTAGTTATTAGTTAGAGATGTGGTGCTTATGTGAGTGATGCAGGTTTTTTCTCTCCCCAATAAATTTTGTCACTCTCTGATGTTTGTGTAATAAAAGTAGAATAAAAAAATAGATTATTAGTAATTAATAAAGATCCACTCTGCTTATAAATAACGTAAAATATCCAGATGTATTTTGTGTAAAGTTTAGTTTGGTTTATAGGCTACAATATTTGACATCAGAGTCAGTACCGTCTAAAACATTTGAGTTATTTGAACATTTGTTCTTATTAAATGTATTATAAACTTTGTTTGACAGGTGAAAGTTGGTAAGTGCAATACAACAAAACCTGGTTTCTTCGATTTTGAGGGTCAGAGAAAATGGTAAGTCTCTTAACAAAGCATGCATTTCTTGATAAATCTTGAATTTTGATTTGGACATTGCATTGTTGATGTCTTCAGAACTCTAGAATGTAAATACCTGTTCACAGGTCAGCATGGAAACAGTTGGGGGACATGAGTGCAGAGCAGGCCATGCAGGAGTATGTGTCCTGTGTACGTGCCCTGGATCCAGAAGGCAGCCAGAAGGTAAGGATTAAGCCTACTGTAGGGGCCATTGCATGGTGGGATATAAAACAAGATTTTTCTTGCTCTTTTGCTGTTAAATAGCTTGATGTACTATGTGTTGGCATTCACATGTACACAAGTTCCAGTCAAACAAATTACGGAAAACAGATCTGCATTGTATTGTTTTGAATTGAGATTTTCACTTCAAAACATGACGTTTTTTAGATGAAGCATAATGTTAATTGGTATGTTTTTACAATTACACTATGTTTATAGTAAGTGGATCTGCCTTTTGGTAAACAATAGGCATTGTTCTGTATGCCACTGAATAACATGTCCAGAAGAGGGCAGTCTCTGATTGTGCATTTGTTGTGGTTGATCCCAAGATGTTGAGAATAATGTTCAAAGGAATAGTTGCTACATTTCTATATCTTTTCTATTGAAGCTGTAGATGATTCATGTTTATTGGAAATTATGCAATCATCTTTAAGCAAACCTTTAAGTCACCATTGCAAAGCTCAGTTAAATCATGGCGCTTATGTGAATGATGCAGGTTTAAGACCAGGCTGCAATTTACTAGTTTTCTTCCTCCAGTAAATTTCCTGCTACTCTCTACTGTCTGTGTAATAAAGAGAAAGAAAAAAAGACCAACTCCACCTATATATAAAATATTATCCAAATATATTTTATGTCAAATTTAACTCAGACCTGTAATTTTACCTTAATTTTATGCTTAATTTTACTCTAGCTTTACGCTCTTTCTTTCTCTTTTGCTTTTGAATTTTCTCCATACCTATCTTCCCTCTGCCTTATAGCTTTTTACCCATAATCCCTATGTCAGCGCAGACCCTTTCACTGATACGGCTGTAGGTAACACAATCTGACTGCCATCCAGACCAGCACAAAAGCACATATACAAATTCCCCACCTTACAGAATGAACTGATTGTGTTAGTGTGTTAAAAGAGGGCAGGAAGCTCCATTACGAGATGGAGATAGAGAGTTGGGGAGGGAAGAGAGACAATAGCTTGTTCCTGACCTCCTGTGCACTTCTGTTGTTACGTGCACCTGCTGTGGAGGAACAAAAGAAAAGTGCACAAATTTACGGTGTTTTAATAAAAGCCTACTATTCAAGCAGAAGTGCAGATGCAGCACTTTTCTGCTCAAAACTGTATTTTTTTTAAGTCATTGAATTAAGATTTCTGTATAATAGAGCTGGCTGACTGCACAAAGCAATACTAATGTGTTCCTCAGCGGGGCTGAATACCCAGAGTCCTTTGTGCGCTCTCTCTTGCTGCTGCCAAGTGCTGTTGTCTGAAAAGTTAATATAACAATGCCAAAAATACAAAACCTGTCTAGCACAAGTTTAGTAACATGTGCAGTATCCTGCCAGTTTTCTGTCATGTTTCTGAAATTTGAAATCTGCTGTAAATGTACTCACCCTAAAGCCATTTCCTCATTGAGAAATTTAGCATTACATCACTTGCACATCAGTGCATCTAAATGGATCCAAACAGCTGATAAAAACATCACCATAATCCACAATTAATCCACACAACTCCACATTATCAGCTAATGGCTTGTGAAGCGAAAAGTTGAGTACATGTTAATTTGTTGATTCTTCTTAAAGTGTCCCTATTACGGGTTATGAAAGGTTCATATTTTGGTTTTGGGTGTCCCCAACAACAGGTTGACATGCATGCAATGTCAAAAAACACTTTCATTTTCTTAAAATATGCTTTTTTTTTTACATTATTGCTCAACGATTCATTTTTCATTTGCGTGACGCTAATCTGTGGTGATTGGTCCGATTTCATTTAAAGTGTTTGTGAGCGGCACCTAGTGGCAAAAAAATTATAACTTGCATTTTCATTCAAGTTCAAGTTTTCATTAAAATCTAGTTTTCCCCTGGTCTGCGCACGCAACAAGTGGATGGGCAATATGCTAATGTTTCATGTTGATGTCAACGTGAAACGGCTTGAATTTGTTTTAAAAACGAGTCGTTTCAATGATTCAGAGGCAATAACTTTATACACGGTGCACTTTCAGATTTTAAACTTTGCAGAATGTTTTCATTCACTTAGAGCTGTGTTACACACTGCAGTTTTTCTTTTCTCTATCCTAGTCCTCTATCCATAATATTGCATTATCTGGTGAAACAGTTGTTTTATCTGAATCAGGAGATTCTTACCAACACAGTTTTTCGCATCATAAAACTTAAATTGATGGACTGTAGTTGTATAAATTACTTGTGGATTATCAGCTGTGTGGACTCTCATTAAGCCGGCACTATGAAAGTTTCCTGCTTCTTCTTTGTATGTGACATCATTTTTTTGTGTTTTTCTTTCAGTCATCAGAGAGAAGAGGAGGAGAGAAGAGAACTGGATTCGGCGGGCCAGTGGTTAGCTCTCTATACCAAGAGGAAAAGATAAGGTAGCAAGTCCTGCTTATGAATGTGATGATTTTATTATAATTTCCCTCAGTTGTTTTTTTTTTGATCCAGTGATCACTCTTGCATCAATGTGCCATAATTCATTTTCTTGCTCATGAAACACACATATACCAGACGCCCCGTTGCTTATTCCATTTAACAAGACAAATTAAGGGCTGAATTCACATGGTTTTACCTCTTAAATTAACAGTATTAGTATGCATGCATAGGGGGTGAAGAGGCCTCAGGAAGCGTTAGAGTTTAATTACTTTTTTTATGATTATATTGATGATAAGAATGTAAAATGGATTCAGGCATGGATGGATGAAAGAAATATATGGAAGTATCAATGCAACAGGGGTTCATTCCCCAAGTTGACGTGTCCCAGGAGAATGTGAGTCGTTCAATGGGGACGGAAAAGCAAAGAGGCAATTAACATCCCGTTCCCCCTCCTCTCCTCCTATTTGTCGCTCGCTGAGCGGCCCATTTCGGGCGTGACCCAATCAGACTGCCATGCAGACTGCTTCGCTGCTTTCCAATTTCCAAGCTCTGTGATTGAGAGCCCTCCTGCATATTCAAACCTCTCGTTAGCATTTGATTAGAGTCTTAATGGCTTCTGCATTGCCCGATTGCTAAAGCAGATGACCTGTAACTCTAAGACCATATCTTTTTTGTTTTTTTTGGTTTAAGCTCACTTGGGAAGCAACAGCTGATAAGTTGCATAACTCTGTGCTTCTGCTAGAGTCATGAATGAGGAATCTTTCTCTTCTGAAGAATGTGTGATAGATGAGTTGTTCTGTGAGGATGCCTTGGAGAGAGATGAATCAGATTGATCTGATCTGATTGATGGGAGCAGAGGTGTCAGTTTCAGAATATCGGGCTATTTTGGAGGGCAGTGCTTTTTTGGATAAGCTGTGGCGTGTGTTTGTGTGTCAGCTTTGCCTGTCACTGATTGATGGTGTTAAAGGAATAGTTCACTGCTGAATGAAAATAATGACTTTTCATTTTTAGGATATCTTTAACATGGCCTGGTGAGCATGAAAGACTCATGCTGTGTAGTTGTTTGTTATATTGTAATATCATATCAAATAAAAAAAGATTTACACATAGATTGACCTCTGTAGTAATCTGCATTTGAGTCTTTGTGCGAAAACATCAACGTAGATCTTTTGTTTGATCTTTCACTAGTCAGAAAATGTTGATCAAGCGATGCAATGACAGAGTAGCCAGTGACCTTCCCAGCATGCTCAGCGGCATCGCTGATGCCATGTCATTTATCAGTGGGCTATTAATCAGGTGTAAGCGTGCGCTTGTGTGTGCGTGTGTTCTTGGGCTTTAGGAGCACAGGCCAGCATGAGTCTGACGAATGAGCAGTTTTATTGATTAGTTGCCCCGGGAGACGAATGATGCCCACATGGCACAGACACACTGGGTCACGGTAAGACCACACACACTCACATATTCAGCCTTATTTACTACAACGGAGATAAGGCCAGGTTTACTGCACGCTTATATAGGCATAAGCCAATTTCCATGATAACTGTGCACTTTGTTGTACCATTACTTTTAAGAACACAAGATAGTTTTTGAATTTGTTCAGATATGTGACAAGCCAAAATGACCCCCACCCTTTAATGGTGATTTTGGCTTCATGAACACAATGAATAAAATGATTATGAATATGTCATAGCTTGTGACATAGTCTGATGTTAATTTCAACTAAATTTCCTACTCCAGTATCCATTCTGACACTAGTTTAGCATATTCAAATTTAAGTTTGAAATTAACAAAATTAAGGACAAATTAAAAAATAAGTATGTTTCTCCATCCATATTTATTTTAGAAAAGTTAATATAATAAAATAAACAATTTTAAACAAATATTTTTTTCAAAAATTCTATCTGCTATAAATTTTTGTATTTAGAAAAATATATTAATGGACATTTTCAAAAAGAATTCTTCTGGAATGATTTTAAAATTTTTGATTTTGAAACTGAAGTGAAATTTAAATGTTTCATCTTGCCGTGAATGTAGCCATTGTTGCTGACATGACGTTAAATCATAAATAAATAAATCCGCTATAAATATCATAGTCTCACTGTGAGTAGTTTATATTATGTGTAGATTTGTAAATTAACGTATTGATTTATTTTGTTCAGAATATGAAAATAACCAATTTGTCACACAACTTTTCCCCCTGCTGTATGCATATTTTTAATATGTCTCAAATTGATATATTTATTATTTCTTTTGTGTCAGTGTATTGATTCTATATCACTGAAATGCTCTGTATTGCACTGATTCGCTCTCAGAAATCAGTTCGTTTAGGTTGGCCAATCTGTCTGTTTCCTGTATCTCTCAGGCACGGAGGTCCCGTCCTCTGCCAGTCTCATCTGTCCTGCCCCTGTAATGAGAATGAGGGGTGGCCACACAATAGTGCTCCAAATGCAATTAATCTGCCATCCTGCATGGGCAAGAGGGGCAGGGGTAAATCTCTTAATGAGATTTCTCCAACCAACTGTACCTCCTCCCCTATAACCCTTTTCTTTCTCTCTTGATCTCTCGCTCTGCCCTGCCTGGCTTGGCCCAAATGCCACAAGGTGATTAGAGAGGAAAATAATTAAAACTGCTGTGGTGAGCGCCAGGCTCCTGAGAATGCGCATCCACAGAGGTGAATGAGTGTGTGACCATGAGACGCCTCCCAGTAACATCATTTTGGCGGCACCTGTGCACATCAGTTCAGCCCTGTTTAGACTGGCATTATCTTCTTTCTTGGGCGATCACTCGCAGTATACATTTATTGGGTCCAGAATTTCCCCAGTTATGGAATATTTAAGATTAGACTAATGTTTTTAAATTCCTTACTATGATTTAAGTGCTATTTCTAATGTTTTTTAAACTGATTTCTGTGAAATCTCGTAAAGGTTTTGGTGTGATTATTGCTTTACATTCTTTCAGAGTATTTTTTCTCTTGTTGTGTTTGACTTTAGGGAAGAGGACAAAAACATTTTCGACTATTGCAGAGAGAACAACATTGAACATGTCAGCAAGGCCATCAGCTCCAAGAAAGTGGACGTGAATACAAGGGATGAAGAGGTAGGCTTTTAATTTTTTTTAATTTATAAACTTAATAAAATGATACATTTAAAAAATTTTATATATTTTTTTTATATTTTAAAATAAATTATTATAAATGATAAAAATGTAATTTTAACAGCATTAGAATTACTTCTAAAGGATTATATGACTGAAGACTAGGAATAATTGAAAATTTAGCTTTGCCATCACAATAATAAATTACATTTTAAAATATATTAAAATTGAAAACTGTTACTTTAAATTGTAAAAATATTTCTGAATATTATTGTTTTTACTTGATGTTTTGAACATAAAAATTCAACCTTTGAGCATGACACCTTTAAAAACATCCTACAGATAGTATCATTATCTTTATTTTAAATAGAAGTATTTTTATTATTGTTATTTTTATTATTTAAAAAATATTTATTATTATTTTACATAAGGATACCCAAAAAGGTTTCACATTATTTGAAGGTGCCCTTGTTATGGTGTAATTATACATTTAAGTACTGAGTAATATTAATTATCTACATGTATTTACTAGATGGTCAGGGGGTTAGGATTAGGGTTTGTCTTAAGGTTACCCCCCCAAATAAAAAAATTCTAAATGCTAAATTAAGTATAGAGAGCGGTGAACACTGTGTTGTCTTTCTCTTTCACCCTACTTCTCCATGCATTTCCCACACAACTTAAACTCCAAAGGTCACTAGATGCACCATCCATCCGCTCAACCCATTTTTATTCATGTATCATCATGACCAACTGGCCCGTTTTATTTCTTTCAGCACTCCAATTCAAAAAGTGGGGAACCAGTTGGCTCACCATCAGGTCTGCCAGATGGCAGCCATTGTCAATCCACCATTGTTTACCCTGCTAGAGCAGTTCAACAGATTAACCTCTAGGGGGCACTATTGAATTTTAAAATCTACTGTATAAACGTGTATATATACCTATATATACACATGTATGTTTCTGCCATCTTCCCATCATCTGCTTGTGATCAAGCTGCGGTACATGTTCAAGGTCAGACCTGTGAGGAATGAGGCCTTGCTTCCAACCCAATGCATGTCGCATGGCTTTAACTCACTGCAGCATTAAGATGTGACGTACACGCTCTGTTTTGAACATAATGCCATTTGATGTTTTCAGCAGAGGCTGTTGCCAGTGGCTTAATTTGGGCTGAGATGAGCTTCATGGCTGCCATTTGACCTCCTACCGCTCGGCCCGTCCCTGCAGGGGTCAAATACATTACCCTTAATGTACAACTGCAGCTGAGTGCAGGGCAGTGAGGAAATAATCTCAATGATGATGACAATAGATCAGGATAAACTGGAAAACTTGGAGCTATTCCATGTAGGATGATAGTTGATGGTGACCAGAGGGGTGCTGGGACCTGAGGGTTACAACACGCTTTACACTTTACTTCTGGAGAGATGGTAGAATGGATTGCACAACCATGGCCACACACTGAAGGCGGATGTGATTTGTTTAGGGTTGCCCTTGTGTTTTGCAATATCAGAGACACACTGACTGATTATGCTGTAATTTCACATGATCCTTTAATCTGAAAAACTTTGTCTTAAAAATACTTGCTCAGATTGATTTACGCTCACTAATATTTATTATTTATAATATTTAAAAATATTTCTGAATTAGTTATAATGTTAATATGTTAATTAGATATAATGATAATGTTAACTAAAAACAAAAATGCTGTAACTCATGCACTGACAAATTGAAGAGCTTTTCCTAAATTGTCAGTGTTAATTTAAGTGTTTTTTTTCTGCTGCTTTGTTATGACATGCATTGTGTGTCATGTTTTTTCTGTCTTATAATGGTGATGTCTCAAATGCCCTGTGGACGACAGGTCTACACACGCCTCTGATAGGCACGAGCCCCTCCGCCTGAACAAAAGAGGGCCGGACTCATTTGTGCAAATGTCCCAAGAATTTCTTGCTTTCCTTTTCTCTCTCTGTTTGTGCTGGAACAGCCCCATCAATTACAGGCAATTGAGCCGGCAGCTCTCCACCCTCTTTGGCAAGGACATTGTAAAGCAAGAGGTTTCCTATTCATCTGCACTGAGCCCTGCTCAATGTACCGCCCCGCAGTAGAGTCCATGTCTGTCACACTTAATCCACAGCTCTCACCCGGGACAGGAAGGTGTAATCAGTGGGATTTCTTTATCCTCACTGTTTCTACAGCTCTTCCGCTTAACTGGGAGGAAATTGGGGAAGATGATATAGGTTTTTCCGTGTGTTAGTTATGTTTGCTGAGACATTGTCACCGGAAGGATGATTTTAGCGTTTCTGCATTCACATCTTAGTAGAATTGCTTAATTACTGAGTGTTTCATGTCCTAGGAAATCGTTTGTTTCAATAACAATATAAATTCATACATGTCTTTACTTTACTTTACTTTACTTGTCTTAAAAATTTCTTTAAATTCATATAGATGCATACAAAAAGTTTTTTTAATGTTTCTGAAGTGTCTCATGTTCACCAAGGCGGCATTTATTTGATTAAAAATACAGTAAAAACTAATATTGTGGAATATTTTAAATAGCTGTATTCTATTTGAACATATTTTAAAATGTAATTTATTCCTGTGATGGCAAAACGTCATTTTTAGCATCCAGATGTGATTCTAATATGCTCATTTGGTGCTTAAGAAATATTTAAAACAGTTGTGCTTCTAAATATCTATAACTAATACTTGCTAGATAAAATTATTATTTATATTAGTGCGGTCAAACGATTAATCGCGATTAATCGCATCCAAAATAAAAGTTTTTCTTTACATAATATATTTGTATGTACTGTGCC
>JAUMHE010000055.1:4598799-4612406 GCA_032359235.1 Enteromius mattozi
TCTCTGTGTGGAGCACTGGCTGTTGTCAGACTCCTTGTGCAAACAATAATCTCACTGCATTATTACAATTAATGACAGAAAAAATGTTTGGAAATGTAAAGTGATATTTCCAGCTGACACGCTACTGCAAAAGATAGAAATAACTGACTTAAAACCATTTTTTGTTGATGAAAACACTGCTGGCCTAAGACTTTTGCACTGTACTGTATGTGTATACATATATATACACATACAGTACTGTGCAAAAGTATGTATATATATATATATATATATATATATAAACTTACTGACCACAAACTAACTTATCAAACAAGCTACGATAAAATGACATATGAATTTGAAAAAGATGTAGCAGCATCTTCCTAACTACTTTTTAGCTTTTTTAAAACCTCTTTTTAAAGCATTTAAGTTTTTATTTGTATCTTCTAATTACAAGTTTGACAAAAACATATTTGATAACTCTGTTTTGGTTAATCCAAAATGATATAATACTAGTGATGTAATAATCATAATACAATAGTGCTCTAATATATATCATGCGATTATTTTCTACTTACACAGTGCTTCAAAATTACCATGTCTAGAAGCCATGGTATTGTACAATTTTTTAGTCAAGGGCTACGGATCCAAAGAATGGAGCGTCTTGGGAGGAGAGTAGGAGAAAAGAAAAATGTTTGGCTATATCTCTGATGAAAATTTGACAAACCGTCCAAGGGACACCCTCCTCTCCAAAAAAAGAAAGAAAAAAAAACTCTTGTGGTGTAAGGCTTTAGACTCCCTCATAAATATCAATTTTAACATGCAGCAGTGGAGATCAATATAATTTCAGCCATGGAATACGACTTAAGGAGTTGGCTTTATCTAATTGGCCTTCACTGAAAAATGAACTCTGCAGCCTTGATAGGGACAAGCGGCTTCAGGCCTGGGGGGTGGCGCTGGTGATCAAGGGTCTGCTCTCTTTTGGTCCCCAGAACCGCATCAATCACTGCTAAAGAGTCTCCCGTCCCACTGCAATTTGTTTCTGGAGCGCCCATGATCTTTCCCTCCCACAATGCCCTTCTCTCTCGCCTGCACGGTGGCCAGAGAAGAACTCATCCTGTCAGCACATCGTTAAATAGTTGGGTCTAAAGGCTCTGAGTTATAAATTGTTGTGCATAATTTATTTTTTCTGGAGGAGAGAAATCTATTGTGAAGTTAACTTTATAGAGGTCCGCATAACAAAAGGCAATAAATGAATGTGTTCGAGGTGAAGAGGGATTCATCCATCTGACGGAGTCGACCCGTGGGTTGTGTGGTCTGTGGACATGTCTATGGTTTTGGGTTGCAGAGGTCCTTTGCAAATACGGGATGTTATTGAATATTCTCCACGCCTCTTGGCTGGTGCTCATTTTTATGCATCGTATCGAAGCCAGAAAGAGAGTTTATTAAATAATTGTATCTAAATCAGAGTAAGGGATTGAATTATGGGATCGAACACCCTAGACTGACTAAAAGACGTATTGTGCATTGTCTGAAGCAAAACCGAGCCGAGAAATTGAAACCGTAGTCACAGAGATTTAGTTTTTTCATCCACCATGAGTTTTTTCTCTATGAATTTTTATGGTAATGAATTATTTGGTGTGTTTCAGGGCCGGGCTCTCCTGCACTGGGCATGCGACAGGGGCCACAAAGACCTGGTGTCTCTACTCTTGCAGAACAACGCTGATATCAATAGCCAGGTGAGTCTGTAAACACACATTAAGAGATTCTGGCTGATAAAAAATGACAAGATCATTTTCATGCTATAGCTGAGAACTGATGTGATGTGGTATTTAATTTTTAATGGTGCTTGCTCATTTTTAACATGTTTACATTTTAGATTGCCTTTGCCATCTTTTAAATCTCAGTTATGTTTTAAAAATGCTAATAATTAGGCATGATAACAGAGCCCGGTTACTGATTGTGTATATATATAAATGTGCATTTATTTAATTAGTTATAATTTGTGCTTGAAATGGACTTGGTAGAAGGGTGAGGATTTTTCCAGAAGTATTCATTTATTTTGAATGCCAGAAGAACATAATCCAAACATATCGTTTGCCAAGACAAGTTATTTTTAATTTGGTTCAGGAAATAAAAGACAACTTTGAACCCTCAACAAGGTCTATCAAAATTTAACAACCTTCTTTTTTTGGCCTCTGATTCTTTTCAACGTACTGTGGCTTCTTTATTTCTTGATTATTTATTTGTGACTACGCTAATTGGCGCTCCGCTTGGTATATTGCGTTGGTATGTAAATGAGATGTTGTGTCTGTGTTCTTTAATTTGAATATTGTTAGTAAATCACCTGCAGAAATTTCCCCTTCCATTGGCACTGTTTTGGAATTGCACTCCCGCGCTAATTTGCCCTGTTTAGTAAAACTGTTCTTAAGTCTCTTACGCTTATTGCTCAAGAAACATTTCTTATTGTTATCAATGTTGAAGACACTGAAGACAAGACAAGTTTTTGCTGCCTAATATGTTTAAGGAAGTTGTTATAGACTACCATTTTAAAGTTGGTGTAAGAAAGAGAAAAAACATATTTATTCATTTTTATTCAATTGCAAAATGGATTGCTGTGAACCCTTTGAGAAGTAATGGGTTTAGGTTCAATGATATGGATAATAAAGAAAAAAAAAACTTCTCAGATTAATTGAATTAATTTAATGAATTAATCTGCATATTATGCAATTAATTAATTAATTAAAACATTTTATTTGATATTCCTAATATTTGACCAATATTGGATTCAAAATGATGATAAATTCAGTGTGTATTCTGGGTGCACAATATTTTGATTATAAATCAGAATAAGAGTTTTCTTTTATTTATTGTATCATGTGCATGCTCATTCCCTATTTTAACTTTCTCATGACCCTCATCATCACTAATCTAAGAGAGCAGTGAACTGGGAAGTCCTGCTGCCATCCTCCATCCCTGAGCTTAGCAGCGACTGTACTTTAATCATTTAGAGATATCGTATCAGCGTCTCGGTGGGTGTTAAGCAGCACACTATAAGCAGGTAGCTGTATTTTTTAAAAAAACCCACTACAGGTCATAATGGCAGATTTGGCTTTGTTTTAAGCTGGCTGAATACTGCATTGGGAAATTAATACGGTGAAGTACAGTTATGCGGTCACTGGCTTGATCTGATTCTCGCTAAGACAAATCAATTGGAAGTAATCAGCCAAATTGTTTGCATTATACAACCCATATAATCAGAACATTTGCAAATGACTCTTTTTTTATTATTATTATTTTTTTTTTTTGGTGGCTGTGGACCTTAATTGTGTGGGTGGAGAGAAAATGCTTGGCCTGGACAACAATCAATGCTGTTCTATTGTTGTATTTTAACAGTTAGACTAATGTGAAATCCCCACTAGAGCTGCAATAGACAGCATAACGTGATGTGTGTGTGTATATATATAGACTATATATGAACATAAATAAATATATAATACATACATACATATCTATAGGAATATCTATACACTGTATTTCCTTAGAAAAAAAAAAATTCTTATGTAAATTTGGACATAAATTGGTCTGTTTTTGTAGGTTTATTTTTATTTTTTTTGATCAACCAATCTACAGAAGTTATTTTGGGTTACTGCACTGACCAGCAGAAGGTGAATATTGCTGGACTACAGCCGGAGAATTATTGAGGGCAGATTTATTAAGTAGCGTTCAGGTGGCATGAGAGAAAATATGGCTGCATTAAATCATGCTACTGCTCCTGCCAAAATTATTATCCTATGTTAATACTTTCAGGAAGTGTGATTTGATAGCAATATAAAACTTCGTAGCCACTCATTAGGTTCAAGTGTGAGCCATGACTGCACAAAGAAAAACCAATAGCCCAGTATAGATGTATTTTCTTATTCATACATGTATTCTGATATATATATATATATATATATATATACATTCAAGTGACTTCTAAATCTAAGACTTAAGGTAGAATATTATTAATAAAAATATCACAATAGACCAATGAACTGTGAGCGAGGGCAGCGTTTTCACGCATCTGTCCTATGATCCGATTTTAGCTTAGTGTTAAATAAAGATAAAAGTGGTTTATATTTTTAATTTGATGATTGAAATAGGGGGAAGGGAGAAAAGGGCTATTATGTCTTCAATGAAAATTGTATTGAAATTAATCAGCTGATGGATGCGGTGGTCGTGGAGAGTGTAGTAGTTTGAATATGGTGGTGTTTTGGTGTAATCCTGGATCAAGGGGAACCACAATAGGAGCAAAAAGTCCCGTTGTTCTCTCAGATTAGCTCATATGCCACCTGTCAACAGCCACCTGGACAACTTCACAACGACAACATATATTCAGCTCTCTCTGCATAATTGAACAGAATTGGGACACATGGGAGAGTTTGGGGGATTCACACTCATAGAATGTAGTTGATGTGTGGTAGAGTTACACATATACTGGTATAGTCTGAGTTCATGAGTTCATGCATATGTTGTTTTCAACTGCACTGCAGAAGAAGTAGAACACAGTCGACCATGTGCATATATTAGTCTATATGAGAGGCCTGACGCATCAAAACCTTAGTATTCTCATTAAAATCAATGAAGCTGTCCGTAATGAAAGCATCCACTGTGCTTTCGTCATGACATGCTTTTATTTTTTTTTATTTCTGATGTCTGAAATAAGTTGTTGATAAGAAATACAGTAAAACAGTAATATTATGACGTATTATTACAATGTAAAATATCCAATTTAAAGCTGATTTTTCAGCAACCATTACTTTAGTCTTCAGTATCACATGATTCTTCAGAAATCATTCTGTTGCTGAATTGCTGCTTAAGAAACAATATTATAAATGTTGAAAATAGTTGTGCTGCTGGAAACTGTGATATCTTTTAGGACGCTTTGAAAAATATAGTTCAAAAGAACAGCATTTGTCACTTTTGATAAGTTTAATGCATCTTTACTGAATAAAAGCATTTCTTTAAAAACTTTTGAATGACAGTGTATATGTGTTAGCAGTACCTCAAGCTCACAGCTGATTGGTCCATATTAGTGAGACTTTAGAGGTGATGTGCAACTTTGATTTGCACTTGTGAACCTCTGCTGATGCTGATGAAGGATCCAATCTGTGAATACCAAACAGAACACAAACAACATTCATTAGAGATTTGATTCATAGGTGTTGGTCAAGCTCAAATGATTACTGCAATTATGCACCTCCTAGCTGTATCTTCGGTCTTAAAATGCATGTATACAAACACACACCATTCTAAACTGCTCTTAATTCATTCAGGGGAAGATGTTTTGCAAGTTATATGCATGTTAAACAATGTAAACACAGTTTTAGTGGCATGATCAGAAATTAGAGCATGGCACATAGAGCTTAATGAGCTTAACACCACAAAGCATGTTTTGAGTCTCAAAGGCCTGACTAATGAGCACTTTTCTAAAACAAAGAAGCATGCTGCAGAACAGAAAGCCATAGCAGGCTGTAAAAACTGATTTTTCAAAGTAGCAAATTAAACTTATTGGAATATAAGAAAACATTTTGACTTCAAAATTTCATGTTTAATTTATTCGCAAGTTAAAAAATTGTTTCTACAAATATTACAAATATTCTGTCATGAGTAAAAATCTTTCCACATTCCAATTTTGTTTAAACTGGTTTATGTACAGACTAAGTTCAGACATCGTTTTGTAGATCATTTCAGCCTTTGGCATAAAACTTGTCGGTAGACTGTTTCAAAAAACAGAAACAAAAAGATACATTTAAAAAACAATTTCAGTCATTCTTCTTTAAAAATTCACTTTATTTCAATGTGTGACTTGCCATTTCTTTGTAATATTGAAATGTACTGGCAATTTTTGAATGGAAACAATTTGTACACCAATTTTATTCTCATTGTAAACGTTTGAGATTTGAGACTGAAGATTCAAAATTTTTGGCCTTTGATAGAATTTGTAGAACAGACAAGCTTGGTCATTGGTCATTAATTAATAAAATTTGCTGCCTCAAAAGTGCGTTATGTTTTGGAAACGCAAGCAAGATTTGTATATAGTCAGTTTGGTATTTTAACCCATTTGCTAGACATGTGTTTTGTGGACTTTTTTGAAACATCACGTTTAATGCAGTTTTAATATTTAGCTTGAGCCACTGCCTTATGTCTTTCTCTGTCATCTTTGTCCTTCCTCTCTCTGTGTGCATTTTCTCATGAAAACAACACGAGCCGCCAGCAGTGGAGGGTGAATCCCATAGCCGCTGTGTCTAATTAATCCACTCCCCTTCTTGCACGGCTGCGCTGGCCACACGCTCTCAGTCCATCAGATTGAAATTCATAACTTAATTGAGGTCAGAGCCTGGAGCCGAGAGAACAAAAGGCCCTGGCGAGGACCAGGTAGATCAATAGTGATAAATATCTGCCTGGGCTACTAGTTGTTCATGGTGAGGAATTGTTTGGGACAGAGAAGGGATCCTGTTTATTTACAGGTAATTTAGTGGCGCTGTGGAAATGGAAAGATAATTTGAGTTAGTTTTGCGTTCGTGCTATAGTTCCTGACAGCAGTTTGATTGGTTTTTATGTCAACTGTTGCATAATTTTATTTTAAAATGATGCATGAAATTATGTAGCTGTAAGACTACAGATTAGGTAGGTTTGAAAAAAATGGTTGCGTTTCTACACGCTTTCTTAATCCCAGCAACTGTTTAAAATTCCCTGTTGAGAACATTCTTACACATTCAAGTCCTTCTGCTGCTGCCACAGGTCCACTATAACAAATGGTTCCATCCTCCACGTCATAACAAATACCAAAAGCAATCTGTCATAAGATTGGCGAGGAGAGGCGTCCAATCGCCAGCTGCATTAGAATGGGGCTCAATGGTGGGAGGGTTTAGCCGCATGGGGTGAAACACCCGAGAGTCATTCAGAAGAGTTGTGCTTCTGATCTGAACTGTAATCATTGTAGGGTAACATTTGAAGCTGAGAGCAGCACTTCAGGGCAGTCAGTGATTTTGGTTTCTCTAGTTTTGATTGCGAGTATTGTGAAGTTCAATTCATTTCAGCGAAAACAATCTGTGCAAATCATTGTTTGATAATGTTCTTAGAAGTCCCTGCTCTGCATTTTGTTTTTTATTTGTAAGTGAATCATTTTTTGTGCTGTTCATCACTTTGTTTTTCAAGTAGGTGAAACAGAATTGATCAAATATTTGTTTAATTGACTTCCAGCATTCTCCCTAGCAGACAAGTGATTTGCAAACAATCAATAGCTAATTATTAACTTTTATGTTTGGCACCATTTCAAGCATTTCCTGGGAGCAAAACTCGTGATTTTAGTGTTGCCAGTGCTATTCTTTGCTTTTTGAGCTACAAAAATCATGCAAGCATTAGCATAATCGTCATTCTTTTCAGATTTTATTGAAATTAGGTTTAATTTTAGTTCCCATTTGAATTCCACTATAAATATACAATTGAAGTCAATAGGAACTGAAACGGTTTATCAACATTCTTTAAAATATGTTTTACAGAAGAAAGAATATCATACAGGTTTGGAATGACATGAGGGTGAGTAAACAATGACATAATTTGCATTTTTGGGTGGAGTATCCCTTTAACATTGTTTAAAGGAGTTGTGCAGATTTGTTTAAACAACTGAATGTTTGTATCAGCATTAATTAGTGGATAGAGACATAACATAACTTTTTTACAATGTTTATATCGCTTTACTTTATTTTAAAATGCTGATACAGCTCAAAAATAGACCAAGGTGCCAGCAGCAAAATCTGTATTGTATGAAGCGCTAGATAAATAAAGTTGACTTTATTTGCATAAGAAATATACACATGCAACTGTGTTTAAGAACAAAAACCATAGCTGCAATAGTGCAAGTCCCATTAAAGTACACCAGAATTGCACAATTTGGCACATATATTTGCGCCATCTCCCGATTTGCATAATTCCTTCAGTGAATCGTGTGCTAAAACGTAGAAAGCACGTGAAAATAAACGAGGCTATCAGCGGGTTCAATTCATTCTCGGCGAAGTGTTTCATTCTAGCCGCAGGCAGCTAAAGTCCTCTGATGAAAAGCCTCTCCAGAACCATCTGTTTCTCCCTCTTCCTGCCGCCTTGCCACAATACGTACACTCAACAGTTTTCTTCCTGTTTTCAAACCATCCACATAAATTGTGAAGGACATTAAAGCTGTCCACAGCTGTGTGCTGAGAAAGAGGGAGAGAGAGAGAGAGAGAGAGAGATTGAGCATATTTCCCAGCAGGGGCAGAACTTGCCCTGTGGTTTATTAGTTTTTCCCCCACAGCGATTTAGCTGCGCCTGCAACATTGATTTTCATATTAGAGCGGTTTATGCATTTATTTATTTTATGTATTTCTTTTTGAACTGCTCTGATGATCTTGGACTTGCACATGGTAATTCTCCGCCACTCTTGGCTCATGCGAAATTGCTTAATGGATCCTAAGACGTCCCTTGGGGTGGACACTGAGACGCAGACACAGACAAGAGGGGGGCGGGACGGGATTCCACGAATGTGTTTTGTTTTCATTTGTGCTTCTCTTTAAATGCTCTGCGTTTACCCAAGGACTGTCAATGGGAAAAGAGAGTCACTAATTCAAGAAGAACAAAAACAAAACCCAGACAATGATTTAATGTGGTTGTAGGAAGGCGTGAGTGCTGGTTATGCAGCTGATTAACATACGTATGCTCTTGTGCATTAGAGAGAAGAGAGGTGAACGCTGCTCTGCCTCCAGGATTGACTGTAAAAGAAAAAAAATCAATCAGTCGTGCTGCTGCTAATCAATCTCCCTCTGAATATTACAGCCAACTTAAACAGCCCCGTCCTTCGTAAGTGTTTCCTTGGAAACAATGTGTCTACATCTTTCTATATCTCTCTCAATACGTTTTTTTTTTGGGTTACACTTTATATTTGGTGGCCTTAACTACTATGTACCTACATTTCAATTAATCATTTGATACAGTGCAATTATTGCGTGCATACATGTTTTTACATTGTACTTATATTTTAAAAATACCTATATTTAGCTTTCATATGTTTTTGTAATTACATTTAATTACACTTTTGGGCCATTCCTTACACATTAACCCACCCTTTAACCTACCCATACCACCAAACCTGCCCCTAACCTTAACCGTATCCCACCTCAATAGCAGCAAAAGTGTTTTGCAATACAATATGGCCACAATAAGTACATTGTACTTATTTTTTGATGTAAGTACATAGTAGTTAAGGCAACCTAATGGTTTTTTATTTACTGCTAAGGCAAAGATTTAAGTCTGTTAGCTAAGATATATACATGCAGATAATGTCGTTGTATTTACATTTTCAGTTTAGGTGCATATTTATTCTCAGGAATAAGGATTTAGTAAAATAACACAAGAGCTTTTGTTAACTTGAATGATTTTTTAAAGCAATGGCAGCAACAGTAGTATGCAGTAGTAGTTTAATAAATAATTACATTCTAATTTCATCCATCGAATAATAAACTTCATTATACAAAGTGTGTATTGTTCATACTGTATATAGACTCACTGCTTTAATTCAGAATTGATAACGGGTGTATATTTTTACAGTCGCTCCAAACCATCCAATCAGATTTCACATTGTGTTTTATTGTATGATATCCACCTGTAACAATAGGGACGGAGACGTCCGGATCCATGCGCAAGCTTTATTCGTGGTCAGACAGGCAGGGTCAATTACCGGCAAAACAGAACAATGGAGACAGGGCAGAATCGAGGTTGAGTAATAAGGCAGGAATCTAGGCAGGCAGCAAACAATCAAAATACAAATAAACAGTCCAGGATCACAAATGGGAAAACAAAAACGTGTAGAAATGCTCAGAAATGTAACACATGGAAAACAAGACCTCGCTGTGAGTGGAAGTTTGAACCTGGCTTTTATGTGTGTGTGTGTGTGTGTGTAATCAATATGTGGGTGTAGTGATAAGGTGCAGGTGTGTGTGATGCAATCAGTTCCTAGGCAGGTGTGTGCAATCAGTCTTAGGCATGGGGTGATATGGGAAATGGAGTTTGTGAATCAGACACAGTTCTGGCTGGAGTGCCCTCTGGTGTAAACAACGAGGGACTCCAGCTGGATATCGTGACACCACCATCTGCATTATGTTTATAATTGACTGTGGTGTGATGGATGCCCTCTGTTGAACGGCCTCAGTGAAGATGCTTGAGTGTTTTGAGATGGTACTGTGAGGGGGAAAAAGCCTGACCTGATCTTTACAGAGGGTTTGTCAAGGACATTTTGGGATTGAGTGATATGCAGTGACAGGCTAACCCACACACACACACAGACTGGCTGGCAAGGTTAACACACTGCACATAGAGGTGAAATAGATTCAATTAGGAGCGGTCCACCCGCCTGATCCTTTTAACACAGCTCTCCCAACGAGAAAGTACCCTTGTGTGCACACTCATATGAGTCGGTCCTACTATGCAGTATTTTGTGTCTTCTTCATATATGTCTATATATATTAGTTAAAATATTCTCACTTTTTATTGTTTAATGGTTTTTAATTATTCTTTGGTTTTCTGTAATCACAGTGTCACAAGTAAATGTAGGAGTGTAGGTACTCATTAATGTAATAAAATTTTGCCTTTCTCTCACTGGAAATTTCCAAACAAAGTCGTGTTTACTTGAAAATATGTGACCTTGTACCACAAAACCAGTCCTAAGGGTCAATTTTACAAAATTGACATGTATGCATAATCTGAATACGAAGCTGGATAAATAAGCTTTAAATTCATATATGGTTTAAGATAGGGAAATATTTGGCTGAGATACAACTATTTGAATATCTGAAATCTGAGAGTGCAAAAAAATTTAAACATTGAGAAATTTGCAAAATGAAGTCCTTAGCAATGCATTTTACTAATCAGAAATTAAGTTCCTTATGGTAGGAAATGTACAAAATATCTCAAAGGAATGTGATCTTTACTTAATATCCTAAGGATTTTTGGCATAAAAGAAAAATCAATCATTTTGACCCATACAATGTATTTTTGCTTATTGCTACAAATATATCCTTGCTACTTATAACTGGTTTTGTGGTCCAGGGTCACATATTGTTTTAGTTGCTAAAGTATAAAGGTCCTTAATTATATAAGCAGGAAACTACAGAATTTGGGGTAAGAAAACATCACAAACATAATAAAAATATGTAAAAAATTAAGTTAACAAATTCTTGAATGTTTTGTGGTATTAATTAGTGTTTCTCACTTTCTGTAACATTTTGAAAAGTCATTCATTCTCACCAAGGTTGCAATTATTTGATCAAAAATACAGTTAAAAAACACCGAAATATTATTACAATTGAAATTTTATAAATGCAATTTATTATGATGGTAAAACTGAATTTTCCGCAACAATTACTCCATTCTTCAGTGTCACATTAACTTTTAGAAATCATTCTATATGCTGATTTGGTGCTCAAGAAATAATTTGTAATACAGTAGCATTAATGTTTAAATTATGAATGTTAAAAGAATTTCATTAAGTACCTAGATTTGACAAAAAACAAATCTGTTTATTATACCATAAATACCTATTATAAAAATACCTTCTTAAATTACGGACCAGCTTTTAGTCATTTTTAAACATTACTAAAGATGCCACATAATAACAATAACCATACATGTTTACATGCAACCGTTTACTCTTTACAGCTTGAATATCTTCAGTTTAATAAATGCAAAAGAACAAGAACTTCCTTATTGTAAAGTAGAAGGAACCCAGATATTCATAAATCTTGTATTATATCTGTGTAAGACTATAGGTGTTATGATCATGCATACGGCTGCATTTTCTGCATGCTCTGATTAATGGCACCTGCTCATCATAAGCGTATCTGCATATGAATGCCGTGTGGTTATATTGATTTACTCCTCTGTCTATCCCTGTCTCCTCCTCCTGTCTACTTCCAGGGTCATTAAAAACCCTGCGCTCCCTGCATACAGTCATCATAAATCATAATTGCATGTGCATTTTTCCCCATTTGTTTAATGTTTTTGTCTGGGACAGAAGAGGGAAAGAAAGCAAGTGAGAGAGGGAGATAAAGAGAAAGGGTGTTCCTGTGAGAGATTTAGTGCTAGATAAAGCTGTGATGGTGGCTCCCAGCACACCTACCATATGCCGCAGGGAACTGCCGGGTTGTGCTGGTATGAAAACATGAAAGCTTTTAGTGACCTGGTGGGCAGCGTATGTATGCCAGCTCCTGTTGAAGCATACACAGATGGTACGACTGCACAGTCTCTACCACAGACACCGCAGAAACAAACTCTAATCCGTTTTACTATTACATTTCACCTCGTCTTTGCTATTTCTCTTCCATTTCTTACTCTTTTTTTTTTTTTCCCTCTTTACCCTGATACACTGTCCTTATTCCACTAATCACTTTTATATTGTTGTTTTCAATTTCTTCCTGTGTCTTTCCCCTCTGTGTTGTCATCAGAGGGCAGTTTTGAGGTATTCCTCTGTGGGTTAATCTCATTAGACTATGCTCCCTGAAGGGATTGAAATACATTGACAGTAATGGGAAAGAGAAATGTTCTGGTGCACTTTTGAGTGTATATTGATGATGATCTGTGATTGCTTGTTGGTGTGTATAGAAGAGTTTAGATTTTATAAGCCTGTATACTGGTCAAAAATTTGGAGTGTTTGTGGGATTGCTTAAATATTTTTTTAAAGAAGCCACTTATGCTGAGCAAGGTTGAATTTTTTTAATAAAAAATCTAATAAATCAGTACTATGGTGAAATATTATTACAATTTAAAGTGTTTTCCATTTAGATTTTTAAGTATATATTAAGTATAGTAATACTGTAATGGTATAGCGGAATATTTAGGATCATGTCACATGATACTTCAGAAATTACTCTAATATGCTCATATGGTGGTCTCTCTTGTTTTTATCAATGTTAAAAATAGTGCTGCTTAATATGTTTTAGGGAAATATGACTATTTTTAAGAACATTGGTTAAAACGTCATAATGTCTTTTGATCATTTTAAGCATCCTTGCTAAATAAAAGTATTAATTTCTTTTAAAGGACCCTACTGAGTTTTTTCCAGTATCTATGATCTATGATTAGGATGTGAATTGGTTTTTTTATACAAATATATATATTTATATATGTATTCTCTCACACATGTGTCTCTGGGATATTTATTTTTTCTGTAACGCAAAGAAAAACCTTTTTCAGTAGTAATGTACTTTGTACAGTAGTACACTGAATTTAACTTACTGCTATTGTCAGCATAAAAAGAAGAGTTGAAAAATGAAATGAAATTTTGAATCACAGGTTCTCATCGTGGACCTTTGAACCCTACTGCTTTTTTTCCTGTCTTTCAATAATATAAGTTTCCATGATCAACATTGGGATGTGAATTGTTTTTTGTATTTATGTACAGTGGGGCAAAAAGGTATTTAGTCAGCCACCAATTGTGCAAGTTCTCCCACTTAAAAAGATGAGAGGCCTGTAATTTTCATTTATACCTCAACTATGAGAGACAAAATAAGAAAAAAAAATCCAGAAAATCACATTGTAGGATTTTTAATGAATTAATT